>BSBM01000407.1:11907500-12215000 GCA_027924585.1 Larix kaempferi
GAGTCTCTAAACCAATATATGCTCATAAATAAATAAACTCAACCTACTAGATGTACATTTACAAACTGAACATAAATGAAATCAACCACAAAGACAACAGATGTACCCTGGAACCCTTTCGGGAAAAACCAGCGAACTATGGATTTATCTTCTCTCTCGAGCCCAGATCATATAGATGTATAAAAGACAATACAATAGAGAATTACCTCAGTCGGTAACTCAATCCCTCTCTACACAGGAAAAACCCAAATTTTCATGCATCCAGCTAATGCATGCATTGAAGAGGTATACCCTAACAGTCAAACTGGATCTGAGTGCTCTGACGGTGCCTCTAACTGATCTGCCCTCTCTAGATCTCTCTACTCTGATCTACTTGCTCTAAAGACTGCCCACTGATGAAATCGACCTCCTCTGCATGCACAAGTGCGCCCTCCCCTCTGAGTTTCAAATGATCGTACTACTCCCGATCTCAACAGATCTGAGCTCCGATCATCCCTAACCTTCCTCAAATCCTGAGACGAGGCTATCCTGGAAGTCATAGACTCCTAATCAATCAATCCAGCTCACAATGAGATTCTCTCCCCTCAGGAAAACCATCCTCCTCCAAGAGAACTCGGCTTCCTCCAATCTAATCAATAACCACACTATAGAGCTCTCTCAACTCATAGCAATGGATGTCTGGTCTCAATGCAACTGAAGGTCACTGATCTAGGTCAAATCTGACCTTCCTATCTCCTGCAGCCACCCCTCTCTATCTCAGAAAGTCTCCCCACATGGACAGCTACGTCCTCCTCACTCTGGCAGTATCTCTCTCTGATGATACAATTGAGTAACCTCATATGGGGACCCCCTGCCTCTATAAATAATCTCACCAAAGAATTAGGTTTTCTAAAACCCTAATTTCCGGTGCATGCAAAAGGTCACTTTTGCATGCAATCACTAAATGTTGATAGGTCATGCACTACTCATGCATGCAAAGGTCAATCTCCCCTAACGCTCTGCATGCATCCCCCACTAGGATCATGCCACTAAGTAGAGTGCATCTCACTCTCTACTCCATCTTGATGCCTATGAAGCTAATGTACCTCCATGTAAGGCATCTGAACCATGGAGGACATCCAAAAGTTACCATAATCTAACACTCCCTCTTAATGAGGGAATTCTTGACATTGATGCCTAGATCCAACAATTTCGCTGCTGTTGACACTGATCTAACTGATCTGCTTGTCACTGCTCTCTAACTTGAAGAAATCTGATCAATATCCATATGTTTGGCTTCAGAAGAAGCCCTCCTGTCAACCACTACTAACTCTGCCATTGCACTCTAACTTAGACTCCCTCTGAGTCTCTGCTACTATAACCAACCTTGAAGACCTCTGTCAAGTGGATCTACTGCTCTATAAGTCATCTTCCTATGAGCCTGAGTTGACTAATCTCTGTAAGTCAACTCCCTCTATTTGTGCACTGACTGAAATGACTGAGCTCTCTCCTGAACTAATTCCATCTCAACCATGTCATACCATCTCACTCTCTGACTGGTGCCTATATGAGCATCATGCTCATCTGTCTAATATGATCCCAAGGGCTCAATCTCCTGAGAATCATCACTGTCAATATCATCTCGCTCATCCATATTAACTCTAGAATCATTGCCATGATCCTCATCATGGTGAACATCTCATCCACCCATCTGTCGAACTGGCTCACTCATCCTGGCCTCATCTCTGCTATGAGCATCCTGCTCATCATCCTCCTCTGCATTTGAAGAGGATGCACTCATCCATCTAGATGTTCCATAAGTAGGATGTCCATGAACCAAATAATCACCATCGATCCTGTGACCAAGTAAGACTCGGTCTACTCCTCTAGGATAGGTGAAGAGCTGATCCCTGTGAAACACTACAGGGAATCCTGCAATTTCCAATGCGGCCACTAAGAGGAGACTCCCTCTCAGTCCTGGAAAAAAAATCACTCCTGAAACCTCCAGGAGCTCCCCACAGTCAAACAGAAATCTCACTCTACCCACACCAGTAACCAAATGGTCAACACCCTGTACATCCCTATCCAACTGCAAGGGTCTATGCTCTAGTATTAGGAATGCATCTCGCACTCATGTCATGCGACTTCTTAGAGTGTTGTCCACTCTCCACCTCTGATAAACCTGAGCCTCTGGTAGGATACTATCATGTTCTGACTGAACTGAGGCTACTGAGAAATCCTTCTCAAACTGAGAAGTGAACTCATCAACCTCCTCTGTTGCTGCCACCTGCTCATCCTAGATCAACCATCCCTCAGTATTCATGTGCATGCATATCTCATGCATATGCAACATGCATATCTCATGCACATGCATCATGCATATATCATGCACATGCATCATGCAAGACCTCATGCACATCTCTGTAAAAACACTCCCTCTATGCGATGAAGGTACTACTAGAGAAGCATCCACTAGGATCAAATATATCATATGCTGCTGCAGCTACTCTCTTTAAACTGGAATACTTTCTGGCTGCATCTGCTGCACTCTAATATGCATCTCTTCACTCCTCCTCTATCAATGTCATATTGAGAGAAGCATCATGCTCTCCCTATGTCACTAATACGAAAATTGTATCCAAGGTCTCCCTGGACCCACATACATGCTTTCCCATCAACCTGTACTCTACTCTCAAGCTAGTGACCATAACCCTGCAAAACTGAAACACTGTAACTCATAGTGAACGAGAATCTCTCTTGATCACAGATCTGGTAGATCTATCAAAGATCTAACCACTGAACTCACAGGTCTGATAGATCTGGTATCTATCCTAATAGATCTGATCTATGCACTCACAGATTTGAAGTCTGCTCTTCAGAGCTGGACTCTGATCTCATAGATCTAAACACTATGCTGTAGATCTGATATATCTACCATAGATCTAGACTCTGATCATGTCGGATCTGAAATATGTAACTCAGATCTCACCTCCAAACTCACAGATCTGATAGATATGACCTCTACAACCTCAGATCTGAGTTTTGCTCTTCAGATCTGGTCTCTATCTTCACTGATCTACTAGATCTATCTCAGATCTAGTCTCCAATACCACAGATCTGATAGATCTGACCTTTACAAACTCAAATCTGAATGGGGATGTTTAAATCTAGTAGATATGGTCTCTATCTATAGAGATTTACTAGATATATCTCATATCTAGTCACAAACACTACAGATCTATGTGTGACTACTCACCCTGACCCTAAACAGGGCTCTAATACAATGTAAATATTAGATCCATAGATCACTACTCCCTCTGGATTTCCCTGAGATCTCAAGTGGTATGAGTCTCTAAATCAATATATGCTCATAAATAAATAAACTCAAACTACTAGAACTGCATTTACCAACTTAACATAAATGCAATCGATCACAAAGACAACAGATGTACCCTGGAACCCTTTCGAGAAAAACCAGCTAACTATGGGGCTATCTTCTCTCTCGATCCTAGAGCATATAGATGTATAAAAGACAATACAATATAGAATTACCTCAACTGGTAACTCAATCCCTCTCTGCACAGGACAAACCCAAATTTTCATGCATCCAACTGATGCATGCATTGAAGAGGTATGCCCTGACAGTCAAACTGGATCTAAGTGCTCTGATGGTGCCTCTGACTGATTTTCCCTCTCTAGATCTCTCTACTCTGATCTGCTCTCTCTGAAGACTTCCCCTTGATGAAATCGACCTCCTCTACATGCACAAGTGTGCCCTCCCCTTTGGGTTTCAAATGCTCATACTGCTCCATATCTCAACAGATCTGAGCTCCAATCATCCCTAGCCTTCCTCAAATCCTAAGACAAGGCTATCTTGGAAGTCACAGACTCATAATCAGTCAATCCAGCTCACAATGAGCTTCTCTACCCTCAAGAAAAATGTCCTCCTCCAAGAGAACTCGGCATCCTCCAATATAATCAATAACCACACTGTAGAGCTCTCTCAGCTCATAGTAATGGATGTCTCGTCTCACTAGAACTGAAGGTCACTGATCTAGCTCAGATCTGACCTTCCTAGCTCCTGCAGCAACTCCTCTCTATCTCAGAAAGTCGCCCCACATGGACAACTACGTCCTCCTCACTCTAGTAGTATCTCCCTCTGATGATACAACTGAGTAACCTCATCTGGGGACACCCTACCTCTATAAATAACCTCACTGAAGAATTAGGTTTTCCAAAACCGTAATTCCCGGTGCATGCAAAAAGTCACTTGTGAATGCATGCATGCAAAAGGTCACTTTTGCATGCAATCACTAAATGTTGATAGGTCATGCACTACTCATGCATGCAAAGGTCAATCTCCCCTAACGCTCTGCATGCATCCCCCACTAGGCTCATGCCACTAAGTAGAGTGCATCTCACTCTCTACTCCATCTTGATGCCTATGCAGCTAATGTACCTCCATGTAAGGCATCTGAACCATGGAGGACATCCAGAAGTTACCATAATCTAACACTCCCTCTTAATGAGGGAATTCTTGACATTGATGCCTAGATCCAACAATTCCGCTGCTGTTGACACTGATCTAACTGATCTGCTTGTCACTGCTCTCTAACTTGAATAAATCTGATCAATATCCATATGTTTGGCTTCAGAAGAAGCCCTCCTGTCAACCACTACTAACTCTGCCACTGCACTCTAACTTAGACTCCCTCTGAGTCTCTGCTACTATAACCAACCTTGAAGACCTCTGTCAAGTGGATCTACTGCTCTATAAGTCATCTACCTATGAGCCTGAGTTGACTAATCTCTGTAAGTCAACTCCCTCTATTTGTGCACTGACTGAAATGACTGAGCTCTCTCCTGAACTAATTCCATCTCAACCATGTCATACCAGCTCACTCTCTGACTGGTGCCTATATGAGCATCATGCTCATTTGTCTAATATGATCCCAAGGGCTCAATCTCCTGAGAATCATCACTGTCAATATCATCTCGCTCATCCATATTAAATCTAGAATCATTTCCATGATCCTCATCATGGTGAACATCTCATCCACCCATCTGTCGAACTGGCTCACTCATCCTGGCCTCATCTTTGCTATGAGCATCCTGCTCATCATCCTCCTCTGCATTTGAAGAGGATGCACTCATCCATCTAGATGTTCCAGAAGTAGGATGTCCATGAACCAAATAATCACCATCGATCCTGTGACCAAGTAAGACTCGGTCTACTCCTCTAGGATAGGTGAAGAGCTGATCCCTGTGAAACACTACAGGGAATCCTGCAATTTCCAATGCGGCCACTAAGAGGAGACTCCCTCTCAGTCCTGGAAAAAAAAGCACTCCTGAAACCTCCAGGAGCTCCCCACAGTCAAACAGAAATCTCACTCTACCCACACCAGTAACCAAATGGTCAACACCCTGTACATCCCTATCCAACTGGAAGGGTCTATGCTCTAGTATCAGGAATGCATCTCGCACTCATGTCATGCGACTTCTTAGAGTGTTGTCCACTCTCCACCTCTGATAAACCTGAGCCTCTGGTAGGATACTATCATGTTCTGACTGAACTGAGGCTACTGAGAAATCCTTCTCAAACTGAGAAGTGAACTCATCAACCTCGTCTGTTGCTGCCACCTGCTCATCCTGGATCAACCATCCCTCAGTATTCATGTGCATGCATATCTCATGCATATGCAACATGCATATCTCATGCACATGCATCATGCATATATCATGCACATGCATCATGCAAGACCTCATGCACATGCATATCTCATGCACATCTCTGTAAAAACACTCCCTCTATGTGATGAAGGTACTGCTAGAGAAGCATCCACTAGGATCAAATATATCATATGCTGCTGCAGCTACTCTCTTTAAACTGGAAGACTTTCTGGCTGCATCCGCTGCACTCTAATATGCATCTCTTCACTCCTCCTCTATCAATGTCATCTTGAGAGAAGCATCATGCTCTCCCTATGTCACTAATACGAAAATTGTATCCAAGGTCTCCCTGGACCCACATACATGCTTGCCCATCAACTTGTACTCTACTCTCAAGCTAGTGACCATAACCCTGCAAAACTGAAACACTGTAACTCATAGTGAACGAGAATCTCTCTTGATCACAGATCTGGTAGATCTATCATAGATCTAACCACTGAACTCACAGGTCTGATAGATCTGGTATCTATCCTAACAGATCTGATCTATGCACTCACAGATTTGAAGTCTGCTCTTCAGAGCTGGACTCTGATCTCATATATCTAAACACTATGCTGTAGATCTGATATATCTACCATAGATTTAGACTCTGATCATGTCGGATCTGAAATATGTAACTCAGATCTCACCTCCAAACTCACAGATCTGATAGATCTGACCTCTACAACCTCAGATCTGAGTTTTGCTCTTCAGATCTGGTCTCTATCTTCACTGATCTACTAGATCTATCTCAGATCTAGTCTCCAATACCACAGATCTGATAGATCTGACCTTTACAAACTCAAATCTGAATGGGGATGTTTAAATCTAGTAGATATGGTCTCTATCTATAGATATCTACTAGATATATCTCATATCTAGTCACAAACACTGCAGATCTATGTGTGACTACTCACCCTGACCCTAAACAGGGCTCTGATACAATGTAAATATTAGATCCATAGATCACTACTCCCTCTGGATTGCCCTGAGATCTCAAGTGGTATGAGTCTCTAAATCAATATATGCTCATAAATAAATAAACTCAAACTACTAGAACTGCATTTACCAACTTAACATAAATGCAATCGATCACAAAGACAACAGATGTACCCTGGAACCCTTTCGGGAAAAACCAGCTAACTATGGGGCTATCTTCTCTCTTGAGCCTAGAGCATATAGATGTATAAAAGACAATACAATATAGAATTACCTCAACTGGTAACTCAATCCCTCTCTGCACAGGACAAACCCAAATTTTCATGCATCCAATTGATGCATGCATTGAAGAGGTATGCCCTGACAGTCAAACTGGATCTAAGTGCTCTGATGGTGCCTCTGATTGATTTTCCCTCTCTATATCTCTCTACACTGGTCTGCTCTCTCTGAAGACTTCCCACTGATGAAATCGACCTCCTCTACATGCACAAGTGTGCCCTCCCCTTTGGGTTTCAAATGCTCATACTGCTCCATATCTCAACAGATCTGAGCTCCGATCGTCCCTAGCCTTCCTCAAATCCTAAGACAAGGCTATCCTGGAAGTCACAGACTCATAATCAGTCAATACAGCTCACAATGAGCTTATCTACCCTCAAGAAAAATGTCCTCCTCCAAGAGAACTCGACATCCTCCAATCTAATCAATAACCACACTGTAGAGCTCTCTCAGCTCATAGTAATGGATGTCTGGTCTCACTAGAACTGAAGGTCACTGATCTAGCTCAGATCTGACCTTCCTAGCTCCTGCAGCAACTCCTCTCTATCTTAGAAAGTCGCCCCACATGGACAGCTACATCCTCCTCACTCTAGTAGTATCTCCCTCTGATGATACAACTGAGTAACCTCATCTGGGGACACCCTACCTCTATAAATAACCTCACTGAAGAATTAGGTTTTCTAAAACCCTAATTCCCGGTGCATGCAAAAAGTCACTTGTGCATGCATGCATGCAAAAGGTCACTTTTGCATGCAATCACTGAATGCTAATAGGTCATGCACTACTCATGCATGCAGAGGTTAATCTCCCCTAAAGCTCTGCATGCAGCCACCACTGGGCTCATGCCACTGAGTAGAGTGCATCTCACTCTCTACTCCATCCTGATGCCTATGCAGCTAATGTACCTTCATGTAAGGCAGCTGAACCATGGAGTACATCCCGAAGTTACCATAATCTAACACATTCTCCAGTTGATGTCCCCCCAATTCATCAGTCTTTCCAAATAAAGTTTGGATATTGACCCAAACCTCATTAGGAGTGGTAAGAACATCTAGATGGAAAATAAGATCCTTGGATGTGCTAAGACACAAGAGACCATAAGCCTCATCTCTTCTGTTATGCCACTTTGCCTTCTTAATGAGAGCAGTAGGCTCAGTTTCAATAGACATAGTCACCTCGTATAGGGATTTGCTCCTCAACAAGATATACATATGAGCCTTCTAGTCAAAATAATTGAATGGAGTGAGAATTATTTTTTGTGACTGATCAATGGCAGCTATGAATTATGCCTCCGAGATGTTTGGTTGTGCCCCTCAGATGCAAAATTGTGCCTTCTGAGAAACTGAAATATGCCCTCTATCTGACTGGTTCGATCTTGCAGGACAAAATATGGAGAATACAACATATTGATAGCTCTTATATCATGTGAAAATAATTTTCACACCAATATCTACTCAAGCAATTACACACTCTCACAAATTGCCTTGCAAAATCTAGTCATTAAACCCATAAAAAAATCATGAATATGATGCAAACAGTGTAACTCTATTGAATAATTATACATCAGAAAAATTTAGTAATGTAATGGCTGTCCAAATATATAATTACATTAGATATTTTAAATCCAAATAAGGCATTCAAATTCCTCACAAAAATAGGCTTACTAAAATATGAAAAACCCCCCTAGGTGCAAAAAGTGCTTTCCAAATCACCTCTACTAGGGCTCATGAATTGGTAAAAGAAGAGTTGGATGGTGATGTAATATGGAAAATCATCCTAATTACAATTTTTAGAGAGAGGAAACATCATGGAGGGTGATTTGCAAAAAAAAATGCTAAAGCCAAGTCAACTAGCTTTTACCTTTTCACCAAAACCAGTAAAACGTAGGACAACGCCCTTCTAATCCAGGAATGGAATAAAATATCACAGAATCTCAGGAAATATTATCCAAAATATCCATAATTTCACTCTAGTGACTTATGATGGCTTGTTGTCCACAAAAATAAAAAATAATGGCCAACTACCTAGTCAACACCTAGGAATTAATAATAAATGACTAATAATATATCTCATAATTATGGAATGGTTATGAATGGTTTTTTAATATTCTAATAGCACAAAGATAGAGCTGCATCACATCAGAATATGTGTAGTATAATGAGGGTAATATGAGACAATTGCGAAGAACAAAAATGCAGTATCGCAGAAGGTAACATATTATCTAAGAAAGATACACCAAGATAGAATTTGTAATATCCCAACCAAGAATAAGCCAAAATATTAACTTCAAAATCCCAAATTATTCAGAATTTCAACTAATAATTTTTTGAACAATTTTCTTATGGTGTGTAGGGTGTAAGTGAGGAGTACTGGTTCACTGATAAAGGATGGTAGGGATGACTTTTGGTTATGTAATTTATATGGAAAATGTGCAGCAACAAGATAAGTCAGGGACAAACACTAAGTTCTATGCACAAGGTACTGGAGCCTTTCACTTTTCAACAACAGATAAGTTTGTTTCCTACCTCGAGGCTTCCTGGGATTCTAACATATGCATACTAGACTAGGAGTTGATTCTGGATAGAAATAAGGGTTATATCAGTCATTATTCTTAGTAAAACATATTCCTTCAGGTTTCATATGAATTTGGGAGGTTATAGGTATATTTGGAGGAAAACTAGTCAAGGGCGCTACTGAGGATTGCATAAGTAGGAGATTTCATGGCCTTTCAAAACATGATCGAATGAACCCAAACCCTTAGGAACAAAGAAAGGGAGTGTTTAAATATGTTATAAGGACCTCATAGAACCATCATATCATTAATTTGCAGCATATGGAAATCATACAATATGATATGCTAAAATTAGTTAGTTAAAAGTGCCTATTGAGCTAGTCTTTAATTCTTAAGGGTAAAATCTCAGTAAAAAAATATATACTCTGTTATGAAATTATGAATGGATCTAATATAACTTATTAATGTTCATATGGTCTAATTTGAATATTTTAGGAAGAGATTTCAAATGGATTACCTCCTTCCTTCAATAAACCTCTCCAAAGCTAGTAATTGAGATAGTTTTAACACTGTTGAAGCCAGAAGTCAGATATTGTTATAAATATCAAAAATTAATGTGTGGAAGGCTTTGATATACATCATTATTCACTTCCAAGTATAAATCATAAGGTTATATAATATTTTACATTCATTTGCACTCTCGGTGCTCCAGAGGACCTCTAGAAGCTAGAATCCCCCCCAGTGGGAAGAGATTGACTGGAGATTGAGAAGAATGGTCTAGATATCAGTATGGGACTGATATGGAGCTTCTATAGTTCTGAATAATAGAGTATGGGGTTCACTTTCCTCTCTGAGATATTTTGATCTCCTCCTTCAGAAGTGAGAGCGTCCTTCTGTAGTGATCTTCCAATGTCTTCTTCACAAGTTTTTCTGGATGGTGATCTCTTCTCTAGAAGCTAGATGAACTTTTAATGGTGGTTGATATGGATCTGATCAGTAGAAAGTCACCAATCTGGATCTGATCTATGGACTGTATCCTATTAAGCCTTGGGGCACAACTCCCAAGAAGTGTTAAGGCACATCACTCAATAGATGAGTAGCTCATAGCTCTCAAGAGAATTCACAAATGGTCAAAAGATGTGAATGGGAGTTGCTTGGCTTATTTTATAGAATTCATGGTGACCTCCTTGGCAGGTGGACATGCTTGGTGATCTGTGAGAGTGCTTCCAAATTTGACCTACTTGACTGGATAGACTTTCCTTCCTTGTTTGACACCTTTTTGCCATTTGGAAACTGCCTTTTTGATTTATTCCCTTCTTTTACCTGACTTGCCTCTTCCTTGTTTAGTAAGTGCACCCTCCTAGCATTTTCTAGGCATTTTCTACTTTTGGATTACTTTCCTGATTTAGATTAGGAAAGGGTGGGTTCCTTCCTTCTTTTCTGGTAGTTTCCCTTTCTTTCTGGTTGCTTTTCTTTTGTTTCAAATTCTAAAGGTTGATTTAGCCATATTTCTAATTATTGGCCCCAAATTAGAATTAGCAACCATATCCACTCATGGGGGTTCCCTCTTGGCCCACTTTCCCAATTATT
The DNA here is from genome assembly GCA_027924585.1 of Larix kaempferi. Classification (NCBI taxonomy): domain Eukaryota; kingdom Viridiplantae; phylum Streptophyta; class Pinopsida; order Pinales; family Pinaceae; genus Larix; species Larix kaempferi. The sequence continues at coordinate 11,918,506 of BSBM01000407.1, forward strand.
TTATGAATATTAATTAAAGGAATTAATTTAAATTAATTCCTCCCTTGGACTTAGGCTAATAATTACTAGAATTAATTTAAATTACATAAATTAATTCCTCCAACGGAAATTAGGCTAAAATTTATTATATATTTACAAGATTAAATTATCATTTATCTTCCTAGTGAAATAATGTCCCCTTTTTCCCATGGTCACTGAATTAGCCCAAAATTGGGGACATGACAGCCCTCCCTTCCCAAAATTGCTTGTCCTCAAGAAAAACATCCTAAGAGTGCATCATGATTTTGCTGCACTACTCTGATCATAATCATCTCTCCAAAGACAAACAATGCCAGGATCCCATTGCTTGTTTTTCCTTCCCATGGAAATGGATGTTTCTGCAGACAAAATTGTCAGTAAAAGAATGCCTGGATCCCACTATACACTCTACATATTTCCAATCATTAGTAAAAACAAGAAAGTTCCATCATCATGTAAAATGCAAGGGAAGATGGAAACAACATGCCACCAAAAATTAAAATCATCTTCAAACAAGCAATTTGGTAACTGTGAAAGCCCCATCAACATATGCAATTATTCAAAGTAGGGATGAATTAAAGAAATACTATACATCACCAAATATTCCTCCAATGAGTGAGGCCGCAATTCCACTAGTCTTTCCATTCCAACTGAAAAGTTCTTATGTGACCAATGCACACAAAGAACAAGTGTGTTATCCATGAAACTCAAGTGACAAGGGTGAGGAACCCATGTCCTAAATTGATGCTCCGAAAGAGAGTAAGTTGTATCAAAATCAGTCATGTTCATGTTTCCCTCAAATAAAGAGGTATCATGGTCTCTATGGAACTCAACAGGTGCTCCCCTCTTCATCCAATGGCTCAACTCTCTACCATTGATCCAAGGGTACAAAACTCCATCAATTGACCCACACATTGAAGGCAAGTGTAGATTTGATTCATTCTTTTCAAAAGTGGATGCACACACATGCATGGGCTACCTCAACTTCTACGGGTTAAGGAACATGTCATTGGCCTCAATTGTAGGATCCTCTTGCTCATCATGTGACACCAAGAGGAAGAATCCTTTTACTCAATTTTCATTCCCAAAATTTGTGGCTGAATGTGAAGTGGGGAATGAAGGATGGTCGGCCATGCTTATGAACATTTCATCCACTAAATTTGTGGATGTATCCTCTCCATTTATGGCTGATCCATCTATGGTGAACTCATCTCCCTCTTCCTTGGAAGAGGGACTTTCTTCAATGAACCTCTCAGGTTCATTGTGGAAAAAATCATGTGCTTGTTTTTTATCCACTTTATCTGCATATTCTTCAAGCACATACCAAATAGACTGCTCCACATGGTCCACCCACTCATGAGGTTCCTCCACAGGATTTTTTATGTCATTTACCCAAAAGGGATGACTCTCAGGAAAAATTGAGGATTCAGTCAATTCTTGCCACTCTTGTTGGAATTGTTCTATCTTCATTTGTGATTCTAGGAGGGCACTTTGAGTGTATCTCAAAGACTCTTGGGTAGCCAAAAAATCACCCTTGAGCTTGTAGTTCTCTTATTCATATATTCAAATACTTTCTTCATCATGCAGTGATGCTTCCCCAAAAACTCAATAACCTCAAACATGCCATTTTTATCTGAAAGCAATTGTGAGAAATTACCTTTGATTGTGGACATTGCTTTCTGGATATTCTCCATGGATTCAAAGAAAGATTGGTATTCCATTAAAGAATATTACCAACACAAATTTGAAACTGAAGCATGAGCATCATGGAGAATTTTTACGGCCTCTTGGATCTTCTTTTCATCCATCTTCAATGACCCTGCAAGAAGATGAGGTTCTTGCAGATGTTCCTCTTCTTCATTTTCCATCACCAGATCAATTTCATGCAATGCACTCAAGGTTTTGAAATCTGATCCATATGTTTATGTTGCAATATATTAATCTTTTAGGTCCTCAACAACATAATTTGTGATACAACTTAGGTTCTACTTCCCATTCATCCTTGATGCACCAGAAATATCTTCTCTCAAAGTTTCAGCCTTCTCCAACTCATGAACCCAAACATCTGAGGGCTCAACCATGCCAATATTTTCATCAGACGTGGCTTCCACTTCAGTTGGACACATAGGCATATAAAAATAATAAATTACTAACTCACCATGTCTCATGTTCTCCTCCTTATGTGTGTTAAATTTTCATAATTTACTTCAATCTAATCTAGGATCTTAACTGAGAGAACAACATGTACAACAAATCTATAGCATATCAATCATGGATACAATAATGCAAGCACACAAGAGACACAGAGTTTACTTGGGGAAAACCATAAAGGTGAAAAACCCCAATAACTTCCTCAGAGATAGATAGAGCAATGATACAACCAGAATACAAGAGATAGTATTCTCCTAGCAGCAGAGACTCCTCCTCCACAAGTGCGCCACTCTCCAAAGTGTGAGTGAGAGAATAGAATGTGTAAAATGAGAGAGACACACTCTCTATTTATACACTAGCTTGACTTGACCTTTACTCAATTAGGTCGGCCTCAACTTAACCACTTAACATAATGCTGACTGGGACGACCCCCACTAGGGTGGTCTAATAACCCTTTGACCCACATGGCCGACCCCCAATAGGGTGGTCTAATAACCCATCAAGTATAAGTTACGACACTTACAATATAAATGACGACACTTCCATATAGAGGAATAATAACATCTCTATAGGAATACAACCACTTCCGTATAGAGGAATAATAACATCTCTATAGGAATACAATATACATACATGTGAAATACATTCTGAAGTTACATATACATCAACACTCCCTCGTAACTAGGAAGGTATTTCTCGATACAGGTCTTCTAGCACAAGTCTTCTTCTCTGGATCATCATCACTATATAATTGTCATCGAGTCATCATCATCATCATCACTGCTACTGCTATCTCAATCAATCTCTAAATCTACTCATCATAGGAAGTTCTACAGAGCCAGTCCTTTTTCATACTGGATGTAGGCCCACCACCTGCAGGTCTTCATCATCTATGCGAACGGTCTGATAGAGGTGGCCTCTCAGGACTAATTTTATGTGTGGATGCAATACCGGAAAGAGTATCCCAGGAACATTTATGTGCCTAAGCACGACTGGCAAGATATCCCAGGACTGATTACATGCATCTCCTCCACAATACCTTTAAAGAGCATCCTAGGAACATTTATGTGCCGCAGCACGACCGACAAGATCTCTAAAGAGCATCCCAGGACTTATTACGAGCACACAGCTCAACCTCTCGGATCTCCAGGACTAATTACATGTGGATAGACAAAACCTTTAAAGAGCATCCCAGGAACATTTATGTGCCGCAGCACGATCGAAAAGATCTCTAAAGAGCATCCCATGACTAATTACGAGCACACAGCTCAACCTCTTGGATCTCTAGGACTGATTACATGTCTCCGTAGTAATACCTCATCCCAGGACTGATTACGAGCACATAGCTCAACCTATCGGATATCTGAGGACTGATTACATACTACATAGCAATACTGGAAAGAGTATCTCAGGAACATTTATGTACCGTAGCACGACCGGTAAGATCTCCCAGGACTGATTACATGTTATTTGCACAACCTACCATATATCATCTCTGACCTCCAAGTATCAAACTGATACTCATGATCCAACGGATCATCATCACACAAAGCATCATCCTAATGCTAATGAACACACTGATCATCATCACTGTACTATCCTGATACATATCATCTGGAGCAACATCCTGAAGCTCATCATCATGATCATCCTGATCATACAATGCATCCACCTGATGCATACCAAGTATCTACCTGATACATATCATCATACATGATCCACCTGATCATACAGTGTATCCACCTATTACAAATACAAATACATGATCCACCTAATCATACAGTGTATCCACCTGATACAAATACAAATACATGATCCACCTGATCATACCTAATACATATCAACATACATGATCTTCCTGATCATACAATGTATCCACCTGATACATATACAGATACATGGTCCAAGCATCCAACATGATGCATATACAAAATACATACAAATGATCAGCCTGATCATATCCAGCATCAAACATGATGTGTACATATAAATGATCCAACTGATCATATCCAGCATCCAACATGATGCGTACATATACATATAGAGCAGTAACTAGAGCATCGTCCTAATGCTCATCATCCATGATCCTCCTGATCATCATAGCATCGTCTTCTTCAGATCATCTCGTCGTCCACGAAGCACAACCCAGATGCACATCATCCAATACTTACACCACCGACATGGGAGAACACATCTACCACCATTCGGGGAAGGCTCCAGCCCTTGCTTTTTCACCATGGGAGAACACATCTACCACCATTCGGGGAAGGCTCCAGCCCTTGCTTTTTCACCATGGGAGAACACATCTACCACCATGTGAGAATGGCTCCAGCCCTTGCATCTACACCATGGGAGAACACATCTACCACCATGGGAGAACACATCTACCACCATGTGAGAATGGCTTAGCAATTACATCACGACCATGGGAGAACACATCAACCATGTCAGAAAATATCATGTGCATCTACATCTTTCGGACTCATCACTTCCCTTTGGAATGAACCTTGATCTGAAGTGCACCAAGCCTCTCTTTGAAGTACTCAAACTGCACTCTGGCCAATGGCTTGGTCAATACATCTGGAACCTGCTCATCCGTCGCAACATACTCTACTTTGGCTGTACTCAATGCTATGCAGGACTGCTTCCTGCTAAACCAAGAGATCACACCTGATCCCATACTGAGGCAGCACCCAGAAGTGCTCTTCCTATCTGCAGCACTGCCTGCCCAATCTGAATCAACATAACCCTGGAGGTTAAACTTTTGATTTGCATCATATCTGAGCCCATAATCAACTGTACCAGTCAGGTACCTCAGAATATGCTTTACAGCAATCAGGTGAACACTCCTCGGATCTGTCAGGAACTAGCTCAATGTGTTCACCGCAAAGCAAATATATAGTCTCATGTTCGTCAGGTACATCAAGGACCCAATCATCTGACGATACATAGTGACATCAACTGGTTCAGATGAAGCATCACACAGAAGCTTCAGGTTCGATGCCATAGCCTCGCAGTCCATCATCCCGAACCTCTTTAGGATCTCTACTGCATACTTCCCTTGTACAAGGAAGATTCCATCTGCACTCTGCCACACCTCCATACCAAGAAATCAGTGCATCATACCCAAGTTCTTCATCTCTAACTCGGCATCAAGCTTCCGCTGTGTGTCGGCAATCAATCTGTCATCTCTTGTTACAAACAGGTCATCCACATACAATAGTAGTATCACTGGATTGCCTTCCTCAACCTTGTAGTAAAGGTTGGAATCCGCTTTACTCTTGGTAAATCCCAAACTGGATAGAAGGCTGTCTATCCTACCATACCAAGTTCTGCACGTATATGAGTCCCTGTCATGTGTCTCAGAACCAAGTAGTTGCACCACATACACTTCTTCTTCAACTACACCATTCAAGAAAGTGTATCTTCCTCTTCATCACTGCAGCCAGAGCAAGTACTGATTTAACGGAAGTGTATCTGGCTATAGGAGCAAAAGTCTCTATGCTACCACCTGCAGCATGCTTGATCTTGTAGATCCTCTTGGAAGTCACTACAGACTCCCCTTTAGGTCTTGGGACTGCATCCCAAACATTTTCATGATCGACTAGTACTCCTTGATCATGGCATTCTTCCCAGATCCTGGGAACTTCAATATCTTCAATATTTTCAATAGATAACTTTGTTGCTGAACAAATGTTGTAGTCCTTTTGTAGGTGATGGTATACGATCTTTCCTACACAACAAGTTAAATTGCATGATTAGAAAACATCTCATAGTTTTCAGAACAAATTCTTACACATAAAGAAATATGTCATAGAGTCATGCAATTATCTTAGCCAACGCTTCAATACAACATTTATCCATATTCCGTAACTTTCTAGATGCCTTCCAATCTCTACCAGAACATTGTTAAGAGTGTGCACAACTCCTAACATGTCAGCAAAGAGGTTTCATTCTAGATAAGTAGCAATGGAATGTTGTACAGTTCCATAGGCCACTTACCCATCAAATGCATATTAGTAGTATACTGTTCATTAATGAAATCATTCTAATATGCACAATACATATCCTAATTCTAGGAACATAAGCCTATACATCATTGAACAATTTTATTTAAACAAACTAATATGTAAGGAATGGTAATTAAAATACTTATCTTTGTTTGTTTGTTGGGTGGAATCCCTCTGAGTCTTTGCTTCCTTGCAAGAGCTGCTGAAGTAGCTTCTTCTACACCTTTCTGTTGTGGAATGCAGAAGGATGGTCAACTCCCTCTGGATATCTGCATCCTTGTAGAAACTACTAGAGTGAGCTCCCTCTTGATATTTTCTTCCTGGATTACCTGTCCTTGAACTTATATTCATCCTTAATCACTATGCATGCTTATTAGTATCATCATTGTGTTATCATTGAGGTCTCATACATAATCATACATTCATTAGTATATTCTTAATACTATCAACACACAATAATCTTAAGCATGTATAGTCATGATCATTTCAAACATAGATAATAAGCATTTCAAGGTTTATATAGGACTCTTATGGTTAGTCATATCATAAATTAAAGTAAGAAACATAATATGCATACAACCATGACTATTCAAACCTATGACTTCATGAATAATCATTATCAACAACACAACATTATAAGATCCTAACACAAGGTAGGATTCTAGCTTGATATAGGAAAAAACATAGTTGGATTAGCATGCTAGCTAGTTATGTATAACATACCCGCATAATGTCTTCTGGTTCTCTTCAATGAATTGTGCTAGTAACCTGCATGTCTCATAGGTTAACCATTGTAGGACCAAGTTATACATACCTCAAAAGTAGATCTTCTATGTGATCCATGACAATGGATGAATCTTTGTCTTCATGTCACCATGATCATATGTTCTTGAAGTAGAACATGATTTGTCTTTCTTGGTGTACATTTTATGTTAGCGAACAACATAGACGTCATACAACATCACAATGCATTAGTACATTCATAAGTGTCAAAACCTTAATCAATGAATATCTTGTATTAAGGTGATACAACAAGTCTAGTAATTAATCAAGATTGTACTGTAATGATATGAAGACAAACATATGATAAAATTAACCATGAAACATACCTGTCAAGATTGCTTGTAATCTTCTTATGGAAGGCCTTAGCCTCATCTCCCTCTGAGACAGGAACTTCTTCACTTATGCAGGTGACCAATCCATCTTCTTCTAGGATTAACCCAATCCACTTGATTTGCAAGAACTGGACCTCGAGCTAGATTAGTGTTTGTCAAAGAAACCCCAAAAATTCAAACTTTGAATTTCAAACTTCCGAAAGGATAGAAATATGCGCCTTGATGAGCTGATCAAGTTGGTATATTTAGAATTTGAAAACTGCAAAGTTTCACCCCTCGAAATTGCCTTTTAGATTTCCGGATTCACTGGGGAGGACCCTGAATTAGGGTTTGAGTTTCCTGGAGGTTCACCCAACCAAAATATTTGATTCAAAACTCTAATCTTTGATTTTTCTGAGGATCTTCCAGCTGTGGTCACAGATTTCCAAAATTCCAATTTTTTGCAGAAGCCCTAATTTTCCATCTTTCCGATCAAAGTCCCGAACTGGGGTTTGATCAAGCTCGGCCTTCTGCCCAACCAAAAAATCTGATCTTGGTCTCTAAATTTCGATTTTGATGAGTAGCATCTAGCCATGGTCTCCAATTACAAAAATTCCAACTTTCTCTGAAGCACTAAATTTCGAAAGCCATGAATGAAGGTGCTAAAAAATAATTATGTTTTGATAGAAATATGTACCTAATTGTTTCTGGTGTAACTCCGAACTTTTTGATCCACATGGTCTAAAAAATTTTCTTGAGATAGCCTGACCTGTTATCTTTCCATCCCGATAGGTCTTACCTCGATTGGATTCTCTGAGAGAGAGTTATTCCAAGTGTCGCAACGTGACCTGTTTATGGGATAATACAGGAGAGGGAACTTGTACGGCGTGCCACGTGTCACTGGTTCAACTTATGCCTATGAAACATTTTCTTGACATATATTGATCTGTTATATTTCCATCCCAATTGGTCTGACCTCCATTGGATTCTCTGAGAGAGATTTATTCCAAGTGTCGCAACGTGACCTGTTTATGGGATAATACAGGAGAGCGAACTTGTACGGTGTGCCACGTGTCACTAGTTCAACTTCAGCCTCCAACAAAGTTTCCTGAGACAGTAAATTCTATGTAATACCTTTCACATTTTACTAAATTTCATTTGGAGCTTCCTCGCCCAAGTTATGACCTTTTTCCCAAGGTCACCTGATGTTGACTTAGATCTGGAAGAGGCAGAAACCCTATATTGTACAGATCATAAATCACAAAGTACAACGAATTAGAGGTTGTCCTTTGGACACAAGGTACATGTGGATCTTATCTTCGACCTATAAATGTTTCAGATCTGAAAACGTTCCCAAAACAGATTTATAGAGAAAGTGCTACGATGACTGGTTTTTGCTATATCAAGCCCTAGCATCGTAAGTGCAACAAGTGTCATACATGCCATATCATGCCTTCTTTCAGGCTAGCTCTGATACCATGTTAAATTTTCAGAATTTACTTCAATCTGATCTAGGATCTTAACAGAGAGAATAACATGTATAGCAAATCTACAGCATATCAATCATGGATACAATAATGTAAGCACACAAGAGACACAGAGTTTACTTGGGAAAAACCATAAAGGTGAAAAACCCCAATAACTTCCTCAGAGATAGATAGAGCAATGATACAACCAGAATACAAGAGATAGTCTTCTCCTAGCAGTAGAGACTCCTCCTCCACAAGTGTTCCACTCTCCAAAGTGTGAGTGAGAGAATAGAATGTGTAAAATGAGAGAGACACACTCTCTATTTATACACTAACTTGACTTGACCTTTACTCAATTAGGTCGGCCTCAACTTAACCACTTAACATAATGCTGAATGGGCCGACCCGCACTAGGGTGGTCTAATAACCCTTTGACCCACATGGCCGACCCCCAATAGGGTGGTCTAATAACCCTTTGACCCACATGACTTATACAGGGTCGACCCCAACAAGGTGGTATAATAACCCATCAAGTATAAGTTACGACACTTATAATATAAATGACGACACTTCCATATAGAGGAATAATAACATCTCTATAGGAATACAACCACTTCCGTATAGAGGAATAATAACATCTCTATAGGAATACAATATGCATACATGTGAAATACATTATGAAGTTACATATACATCAACAATGTGGTGGAATTATGATGGCTTGTTCACCCACCCATTTATCTACTTCACACCCTACTAAGATGTGCTCAATTTCTGCTTCCTTGTGAGGCTCAAGGGGTGATTATAAATTTGAATTGTGTTCCTCTTTTGGATCAGATACAAAAGATGTCTCACCATCATCAATCTTCCCCATATCTTTTGCACTTATCTTGAAATCAACCACAAAGAAATTGGGAATTATTTCACCTTCCACATTACCAACAATCAAATTTTTGACTATTGGATCTTCCACTATGCATTGAACTTCTTCATCTACTTCTTGGTCTAATGGGGCACCAACAAGTTCTTCTTGGTCATTTATTCCCAAGCAACTTAATGTCTCTCCATATTTTGTGGCACTCAGATCACAACCTTTGGAATTCCTTCTTGAAGGAAAAACCAAACAAACTCATAATGATTGATCCTGCCAATGGCCTCGATGAGTCTCCCTTCTTGATTTTGCATGGTTGTGAGGAAACATCTTTGTCCTTCCCTTCAATCTTAGCTCCTAGGGGAAAAAATATTTCCTCCACTTCTTTGTACACACTATCAACCATATGTCCAATAATTATTTTGCTATCTCCATTTTAGGGGTCTTTGAACAACCTCTTTATATCCAAATCACAATATTCTCTAAAGGTTAGGAGCTTCCGGATCTCCTTTTTCAAAGCATAGTACTCCATGAAGTACTCATAGAATTTCTTTGGATTCCTTCCACTGAGTATTTTTCCATTAACAAATTCAGACAAAGGTGGATCATATCTCATGTCAACATCATAAATTTGGTCACATAAGTAAGCATCATCTACTTTTGGTAGCTGAAAATATCTGACAGAGACCACCTCTTCTTCATACTGTTCAAATTCTTCTTCCATCACTGGTAGGATCCTCATACCGCAACATTGAAGATTTGTCCTGCAATATTCTTCATGAGAGAGCTTCTTTATTTCCACAGGGGTGGAGGAAATTTCTATAACACCATTGTAATATCCCAACCAAGAATAGGCCAAAATATTAACTCCAAACTCCCAAATTATTCAAAATTTCAACTAGTAATGTTTTTAACAATTTTCTTATGGTGTGCAGGGTGTAAGTGAGGAATACTAGTTCACTTATCAAGGATGGTAGGGATGAGTTTTGGTTCTGGAATTTATATGGAAAATGCGCAGTAGAAAGATAAGTCAGGGACAAACACTGAGTCCTATGCACAAGGTACTTTTTCCTTTCACGTTTCAACAACAAATAAGTCTATTTCCTACTTCGAGGCTTCCTAGGATTCCAACATATGCAGACTAGGTTGGTAGTTGATTATGGATGGAAGTACGGGTTATATAAATAATTATACTCATTAAAACATACTCGTGCAGGTTTCATATGAATTTGGGAGGTTACTAGTAGATTTGGAGGCAAACTAGTCAAGGGAGCTATGGGGATTGCACATGTAGGATATTTCATGGCCTTTCCAAACATGGTGGAATTGATGGGGCGTTGAGATGACCACAGCCAACTCAACCCTCACCCTTCCATGATCTGGGGTGATTCGCTAGAATCAGTCCCTGATTCAGCTTTAAACCATCCTAGTCCTTCTTCCATGTAGTCCTAACCTTTAGCACAAACTCTCAGCACCGTTTTGAGGTCTCCTCCCTTCTAAAATGACCCTTTGCAATTTCTTGTCAGATCACCTTCTTCCACAACTACCTTTCCACACGCGTCTTTCTGCAACAACCTCTCCGCAATTGTGGGTTGCGGGCGCGTTCCTTGCGTTCTCCGGAAAGTATTTCCTCAATGCTCTTCGACAATCTCCCTTCCGCAATACCTTTTCCGCAACTTGTGGATTGCGGGTTGTAGAATGCTCACTTGACTTCTCTGAAAAGTCCTTTTGCAACTTTTCCTCCACTAAGCCTCGCACTCATTCTCTTCTACAGGAGCTATCTTCACCATTGATCCTTGAGGATCTGATCTCAGACATTGATCTACGATCAAGGCATAATCCTTCACTTAGGCTTGCGGGAATGTATTTTCCGTGCAACTTGACTTCGAACAACGCTTCCCCGTCGACGATATTTTGTTCAGCTTAGATCTGAGTCGTTAAACTCGACAAGCTATATTTACTTAGCTTCTTCACGATTTCTTGGCCGATTGACCATGGAATGATCAACCCAACTTGACCCTCGTCTGGATACTTGGAAAAATCCACACAAACAAGAATCCTACTTAACAATTTTCTGGTGATTGGTCTGCAAACACATTGGGGTTCTCTACTTCATAGAGAGATCAAATGAATGCAACACAAAGATTCATTCACACAGAATTCAGGCCACAAATGCACATAGCTCTATCTGACAGAAACTCCAATCGCTCTTGATTCAAATGCACAGCAATATTTCTTAAACAAATAGTTCTTTTACATTCATTTATCGAAAACATAAAAACTGCAAACCCTACAGAATGACCACAAAACCCATGCTGACCAACCAACCCTTAGCTCATTCTACTTCGCCCTACTTATGCATTCAACTCTCTAACAAAAACTCAAACTGCTCAACAAACCTAACAACCTACAGACTCCATGACGGAAGGTTTGAATCAATACATAGCCAACTTCCCTAACTGGCTTGATCTCCACATAGGGAGCAAACTCACTGCTAGTCCTATCTTACCAAAAATAAGCAAAGCAACAAATAGTTAATGCATGCGTGAATCAGAATGATAATAGAAAAACGGATCATCCTGTCCACATCAGAGTTTCTCGTCCTTATGCTAGTCACAACATGTGACCACGTAATCACATTGCTGACTCACCATTGATGCTCCTGCATCAGACTTCCAAGGTTAAAATTTATGAACCCCTGTTTAGCAAGTCAACTATTGAGAAACCCCTGGTTTCCAATTCCTTAGCATCCATCCATGTAGAATCTTCTACAGGATTTCCTTTCCACTTGATCAGGTACTCCAAGTAATCCCCCTGTCTGGTACTTCTTTCCACTCTAGTATCCAAGATATGCTCAGATTCTGAAGGATGGGCCAAAGGCATCTATTTCAGCCACTGTAGATCTTCCACCTCTGGCACTTCCCCTTTATCATCTGTCACATAGTCATACAATTCCGCAACATTAAAAATAGGTGATATACCAATTCCTGTTGGCATTTCCAATTCATAGGCATTTGCTAAAAAATTCCTGAGTATCCTGCACAGTCCAATCTTTTTCATCTTCAACTTGTTGTACTCTCCTTTTGGAAATCTCTCCTTCCTCAGATATGCTAAGACTAAGTCTCCCAATTCATAGTTCTTTTCCCTTCTCTTGGTATCTGCTCTGGATTTGTAACTGATGTTACTCTGCTGCAATCTTTCATTAACCTACTCTTGTATCTCACTGATAGTTGCTACAAAATATTCTCCATCTACACTCCTCGTTTCTAATTGACCCAAATATCGAAGTTCACATGCTCCTCTTGGATGCATTCCATAAAAAATTTGGAATGGACTCACCCCTGTACTTCTGTTTGGTGAATCATTATATGAAAATTCATCTTGGCTTAATATCTTATCCCATTGCTTTGGATTTTCTCCAATCAGACTTCTCAACATGTTACCTAGACTTATGTTTACTACCTTAGTCTGGCCATTAGACTGTGGATGATATGTTGAACTGAAGTTCAGCGTAGTACCCAACTTCTTCCACAATGTCCTCCGGAAATGACCCGAGAATTTCACATCTCTGTCAGATACAATACTCTTAGGTAAACCATGTTGTTGGCTTAAACCGACCCAGAGGTTTCCAATTAGACCCAGGTTCTTTGCAGTTCTCCCTTTTGACCAACAAAACCCCTTCGCACCGGCGCTTTCGGCAACAACCTACGAGCAGGTTGAGGTCTCACCCAAGGTGTATCTTATGGGGTACTGCAGAATTAGGTCTCCACAGTAAATGATGAGTTTTTTATATGAACAAGCTGCGCAGCACAGGATAGAAGGAGTGCATTATGGGGCAAAGCGATGCAGTACGCAGCAGGATCTACGCTGTGAAGGAAACACTGCGGGCCTCACTGAAATACTTCTTACTGCTGCGAGTTCTCTACTGGAACTGCGATTCCACCACGTTGATTCTTTACTTGGAAGATATTGAAAACGCTAAGGCACTGAAATGAATATCACTCGTCCATTCATTCAGGCACTTACTAGTTATCTTTCTAGCATTCATTCAAGAACTTGGATCTGTACAACATGAACTGAAATGATAGACACGACTAACTGTGTTGCATTCCTTCACTGTGTTTAAGAAATTATTTAAGCTTAAATGACTGATTCACGATCTTAACATATAATTAAAATGTTCGCCATTCATCTGTTCACATGGAACTTAGCATATCATTCCCAAACTTCTCCTATTGGTAAATGCATATCAAAGTTCTCCTATTACAGCATGCAAGGAAACATTCAAACATTCATTCTACAGGCAATACAGACAATCATTCATTCATAAACATCATCGCATAACACAAGATTTAATGTGGTTCACTTCCCCAGATGGAAAGCTACGTCCACAAGAACGGTTGGTAATATATTTCTTTCAAAAAGGGATGGGGCAACCATTCTTAGTCTGCGCACTCAGCTGTAGACTCTCCTTTCTCTCTGCCAGGTCTCTGCGCACACAGCTGCAGAGCCTTTACAATATTATCAACTCAGAGAGATTTTACAATACAAAAGGGTATCTCAACATTACTCTAACAACTAGCATCTAGCCCCCAAAAATAGAGCAACCCCCATCCCATAAAAAATTGTCTTCTTAAATAGATTATGCCCGAAGGTCATGTTTGTACAATGTCGAAGACCTAGAACCCAAAACCCTAAGGGTTTCCAAAACTGCGTCGGTTTCCCAAATCGGTTTGCTGGCTCCTGGTAGCATCTATTTGATCCTAGTGGATATCCATGTCCTCATCCTGTCGCTATCGGCCTTCCTGTTGCACGCATGCCTATAGGTTGCTTCTGCAGAACCGTTTCTCTCTAACGGTTTTACCTTCTCAGCATGCCAAACGTCACTTTCCTTAACAATCTACGCGTGGCCGCCTTCCTGATTTGCCTATGTCTGCCGCTCGGCAATCCTGGAATATATTTCCAAAAATGGCTGCTACCAGTCCAACCGGTATCTGCACTTGATACTTGTCCAGCACACTGCTTTGCTGGCTCCACGTGGCCTCCTAACTCCACAGCACTGCTTTGGCGCAATACTGGTCTTCGCATCACGGCCAAAAATTCGATGTTGCGCGCAAATCCACAGTCTGGTCCAAAGTTGGATGCTGCGTGCAACTTCGCAGCATCCTCAATACTTAGAAAAAATTGCATTTTCGAGCTGCGCTCAGCTCAGCTTTCCCTGCATGTCTCAAAAAGGTGTTTCCAAAACTTTGTCTCAACCTGGGCCCAACACATGTAGCTTCACGACTTCATCAAAAAACAAGTTAGCAATGTGTGTGGCATCACTAGTCTTATAACACGGGACAAAATGTGTCATCTTAGTGAATCTATCCACCACCACAAAAATAGAATCATATCCCTTCTGAGTTTTTGGCAAAGCCAAAATGAAATCCATACTCACAGAATGCCAAGGCCTAGTTGGAATAGGCAATGGTGTGTATAAGCTCGTGTTCTGGCTTCTTCCTTTGGCATGCTGACATACCTTACATTTTCTCACAAACTTTTCAACTTCAGATCTCATCTTTGGCCAAAAGTAAAAATGATTTAACTGACCAAAAGTTTTATCACTTCCAAAGTGACCTGCCATTCCTCCATTGTGCTTCTCCTGTATCAATTTCTCTCTCATGGAGCACTTGGGAATACATAGCTTATTGTTCTTGAAGAGTAAACCATCTTGTAACATATACTCAATCCATGTCTCTCTGTCTATCTCTAAAGGATTTCTACAAGCTCTATATGCATTCTAAAAATCAATGCCAGTCTCATACAAATCTCTTAAGCGCTCAAATCCTACAACTTGGATCTGATTCTCTTGCACCATCAACTGTCTTCTTCTTAAAGTATCAGCTACTCGATTTGATTTCCCACTTATGTGCTTTATCAAAAAGGTAAATTTTTGCATGAACTCAACCCTCTTGACATGTTTCTGGTTCAACTTAGGTTTCTACATGATATACTGCAATGCATGATTATCTGAAAACGAAAAAAGCTCACTAGGGATTAGATAGTGTCTCCAATGTTTTAATGCTTGAACAATAGCCTTAAATTCCTTATCATATGAGGAATACTTATGTTTGGCCTCATTCAGTTTTTCATTGAAATATGCTACAGGTCTATCTTCCTAACTGAGTACAACTCCAAGTGCTACTCCACTGGCATCACACGTCAATTGGAAAGGGTGCTTGAAATCTGGTAATTTCAATATTGGTTGTCCAGTAATCTTCTTTTTCAAGAATTGAAATCTCCTTTCAGCCTCGGCTATCCATTGGAATGGTTGCTGATCCTTCCTGATGGTTTCAATGATAGGTGCACAAATACCACTGAAATTCTTTATAAACTTCCTATAAAAACTTGCCATTCCATGGAAACTTTTTACCTAAAAAATGCTCTGTGGTGAAGGCCAATCAATGATTTCCTGCACTTTCTCTGGATCCATCTTCAATCCATCACTTGAGATAACAAAACCCAAGTACACTAGTTCTAACTTCAGAAAGGTACACTTCTTCACATTTACTAACAAATTTTCCTATTGCAGTCTCTCCAAGACATATCTCAGATGCTTCAAATGCTCTTTCTCTGATCGACTGAAAATCAGAATATCATCAAGGTATACTATCACAAACTTACCTATGAAATCTCTCAAGACTTCATTCACCAATCTCATTAATGTTCTTGGTGCATTGGACAGTCCAAATGGCATAACCAACCACTCATACAACCCATCACTTGTCTTGAAGGCGGTCTTCCACTCATCTCCTTCTCGAATTCTAATCTGATGGTATCCACTCTTCAAGTCTAGTTTTGAAAAGCATGTTTCCCCACTAAGGCAATCCATCATGTCATCCATCCTTGGTAATGGAAATATGTATCTAATGGTAATCTTGTTAATTGCTCTAGAGTCAATACACATCCTCCATTCACCATCCTTCTTTGGTGTCAACACCGCTGATACTACACATGGACTCAAACTCTTCTGAACCAACCCTTTGTCTACCAATCCTTGTACTTTCCTTTTGACTTCTTCATTCTCTTGCGGTGTCAGTCTGTATGCTACCTTGTTTGGTAAACTTGCTCTAGGAATAAAATCAATGTGGTGAATTGTATCCCTCTTCGATGGTAACTCATTGGGAAAATCATCTACCACAATGTCATTAAACTCTCCTAGCATCTCCCAAATCTCCTCAGGTAGATATGTAATGTCAGTCTTCATCACTACCACTCTGGGTTTACATACTATAGCATAGTTCCATTCCTCCTCATCAATCTGTTGCAAATACTCTTTTCATGTCAAAATCAAGACCTTTGATGTATGTTGCTCTGTTGAACTCTCTCCTTGTAAAGGATGAAGAATATGTTTTACCCCATCTTGGATAAAACTATGAAAGCTACTCCTACCATCATGTAGTACCTTTTTATCAAATTCGCAGGGTCTCCCTAGAAAAATATGACAAACATCCATGGGCATAACATCACATACAATCTTATCCTTATATGTGCCTATTTGAAATTCAACTTCACATTGTTCACTTACCAGAATTTGATGTCCTTTATGCAACCATGATACTTTGTATGGAACAAGATGCTTAGTACTTCTCAAACTCAATTTTTCTACCATCTCTGTGGAAACAAGGTTTTCAGTGCTCCCATTGCCAATCAACATCTTACAACACTTCCCTTTTTCTTTACACATGGTTCTGAATGAATCCTTCCTTTGGACAGGTTCCACTTCCTCCTTTTCAAGTTTCAATAAGGTCTTGTTCATCACTAGAGACTCTCCCTTTTCTGGCATGTTCTCATCTATTGTTGTATGTTCTTGTTGCTGCTCTTTATGAGCTACATAGGCTCCCCTTTGTCCTACGTCTTCCTTCTCTGGGCATTCAAAAGATCTATGTCCTAAATTGTTACACTTAAAACATCTATAGACATTTTCTATGCCTCTTACTCTACCTGTATCTCTATGGTAAGGTCCCTTGTCTCTAGAGTTTCTTCCTCTATCTTGGTGCTCATGTTGGTCTAAATTACTAGGTCCTACTCTCTGGGATGCAAACCTTCCTCTTCCAACTGTTTTCCCCCTCCCTTGGGTCGAACCTCTACTTCTCTAGAAGCTCTATTTTCTTAACAACTTCTCTTCTACTCTCAAGGCACATTGGTATGCCTCATCTATTGTTCTATGTGATATCATACTGATCTCATCCTGAATTTTCATTCTAAGACCATTGACATATCTAGCAATCTTCTCTGCTGATTCTTCTATATAGTCTGCCCTTAGGTTCAGTTTGTAAAACTCCTCTCTATACTCTCTTATAGTTAATAATATTTGCCTAAGGTTCTGCATCTGTCTGTACAATGTCAACTGGTAATCCTTTGGTAAGAACTAATTTTCTCTAAGCTTAACTACAATTCTATCCCAGTTCTTTATGACCAGTTTGTTCTTTCTTTTTCTTTCAGCTTGCACACTATCCCACCATAAAGAAACCAATTATTCTAATAGTCCTAATTCAATAATTCCCCTACATAAAGAGGACAGGCCCCAAATTTTAGGGATCATCTTTTGATATAATCCTCTTATCAAACAAAAGAGAACCTCTCTGCTCCAAGAAGTGAAGCATTCCCACATCAGTTTCCAGATCTAAATCAGCTATGAACCTAGGACCTCTATCTCTCAATTTGCATGTCAGAACCAACTCGGGGGGATCCATACTGAACCAAGAACGGTTGTAGGATCATGGTTGGGAGGAACGTGGTAGTCCCAAAGTTATCTGGTTCCAAGATCAATTGCCAGGTTAGCTAAAAGTTCAGCAGTTTTCCCTAATTATTTGACTGAGTGTGCAGGTCATTACAGTAAGAAGCAAGCTACAGAAATAAGTAGGTATGCAAAACTTACAAGACCTTCTAACAAATTATTTTCAGAATTTAAATTTATGTCAGTATTTTTCTCATTATCAGTATTAATTCAAGATTCTTCCCAGAATCCAGTGGCGTTGTCTAGCAGTTCTAGTGCAACTAGCCTTTGCTAGACAACATATATATGTCGAAAACACTTTCCCTTAGTATTATTAAAATGTTTAATTCTTATCCCATTATCTATAGGGTAGATTCAGTTTTATTTAATGGATCTCTTTTACTCTGTAATTTTTGTAAACATTATCCTAGTTGTTTCATTTCATTCCTTTAACTTTTTCAAACTCAGACATTGCATTCCTTTTTACAACTGACTGTTATTTTGTAGAAACCCCAACATAGCCTTTCAAGAAACGAGACCACACTTTCAAATGCAACAGTTCATTTATCAATGAATTATTACAGTCTTCAAACACATCGAATTTCTAACCAAGAGATACAAAAACAAAATCCATAGAAGACTTTTGGAGTGTTTTGTTATTCACCACACGACCCACAGTATAACCTCTTCCAAAACAAGGAACATGAACGATATTACTTTCTCTACGCTTCACTAAACATTACGATTTCTGGAAGTAGCAATAGAAATATTTTTGTTCATCTCAAAGTACCAAGACAGGTCAGAGGGTCGAATCCATCTTTAAACTTTTAAGAAAACCCTTTCTACTTCTTTTACAAACAGCAGAAGACGTATCCAAACTAGTTAAGAAACCAAATCTTTTCACTTACATAGACTGCTATTTATTTCGAGGTCACGATTCATCAATACCAACGGAATCACAATAAACCAGCTAGGGTCTTAGAACTCAGATTTTATTCATCCATTGTCTTTATACACTTCCATTGAAAATACGTAAACATCAAACCCAAAAAACCACAGGATGGAGCAATAGTGAAAGCGAAAATTATAGAAATTCATACAGTCCCAGCATAGGGTTAAATACAAATCCCAATAGAAAAACGCAGGTATTTCTAGGGTTGTGCAAACCCAAAACCATACTTACATAGCTAACATCTGCTTACACATTTAGAATCTTCCATAAGGTTCAAATAGCAGAGACAGAGTACTGTATTTTTCTCCACAAAAACAAAACAGTATTTACATATGAACTCTAGGACCATCCAAATGGCGACCTCCAGGCCTCATTCAAACTAACGCGCCAAAGGCTCCATGAAGCCTACAAATTAACGATTCAAACAGTAGCCCTATCACGACTACGAGAGGAAGGAACATGTTGGCTAGGACTGGGCTTACCATTAAGTCGTATGGCCCGGCCATCTTTAGCAAGCCACGCCAGAGTGCACGCCTTTCCTCACCTGTCACACAACAATCAACTCGGATTAACCCTGAAAATTACAAATAACCAGACTTTCACATTGAAACAAAAAAGAGAAAGGACGAAACTATCACCTGAGATTTGTAACAAGGGAGTTGCATTCTTTCATCATTTTTCGCAACTCCTTGGTTCCAGGACCATGAGCATAGCTCATGTCCGGCACGAAATGCTCCTCTAGGAAGAAACGAAAACACAGAGAAAAACTAGGGAGAATGAAAATGCAAAGTGACCATACCAATCCTAAACCCCAAAGACCTCAAAAAGTGTCCAATCCCACTAGGCTCACCATACGTATGAACCAAGGGGCCATTAATTTCCACCAACTCAACATTAATGAACCTGGAAAAACCCCCAAGCACCATAGTTTATGTCGTGGGGTTGTATGTAATCCATACTCAATAGTTTGGCACAACGAGTTATAAATATGATCACCATAGCCCTTGTAACCATAGTTTTGGGTGTTAGGTCCTCCACTTTTTAATGTCATTACACCTTGCAAAAACCATGACTTTTACTCTTGTGGTGGAGCTTCAACAAGGAATAGACCTCCCATAGTCGCACCTGTACAAAGAAAGCATAGAATATGTACATTATAAAAAATGCTAAGTAAGACCAGAACATTCCAAGGCCACCCTTACCTCTTGGCAGTCCTGCCGGGGTTTAATTATTTTCCCTTTTCTGTTACAACCATCAATGCCCCTTCATGGGCCTTATGTTCATCAACGTGAGTCCGATTTCACCTGAGATAACATTGAGACATTTATTTTTATGCAGGTGAAACTATAAAATAGTGAGCAGGAAGTTCCCTTAAGATAATACGCTAGTTTGACGTAAAGACCATAGAATTACCGTAATCACTTCCACAAAACCAACAAGACTCACAACCAAGTAAGATTATGATTCCAGAGAAACTTAATCCTAGCAAGAATACCGTAAACAATTACTAACACATATCATCTACAGTGCTGAAGTTAATTTTATGAATATTTGTCGTATTAGGCAGGTTAGCAAGTAGAAAGAATTTTTTTTTTATTTTACTATTTATGGGACATTACAAGTGGTATCAGAGCTCAGTTCTAAAACTAAGTGACCTATTGGGCTCATTAACAAAACATCCACTATAGATTCACAGTCAAACAGAAAACATGCATTTCAATTTTATTTTGTTACGTGAATATTAAAAGGAATTTTGCTTATGCTTTTGCTTACATAAACATTACAGGTACAGCCACTATCTAAGAAATGAATGCAGAACAGGGGAGCAGCATACAAGGAAATCTAAATTCCCCACCACGGGAGCAAGAAATCGTGGCGGAACTCAACTCAGATTTAATAAAATCCATGTAGAATCTACAAGCAGAATTTCAGAGTTTCAGAGACAAGAATATGCAAGAAAGAAGAGAACAACAAGCTATAAATGAAGCCTTACTCCAAAGATTAAAAGGGGAAAAACCCCATGAACAACCTACTCTTTCAGTCAACACTCTTAAAACAGGAAACTGTCACACAAGGAAATAAGCCAGTTACAAGATGGAAGAGCAGGAAGGACATAAACTAGAATCAATGGAAGAGGACTATAAGAGCTCTTCCAATGACAATGGTTCCCCACCTCCTTGCAAGAAAAGGAGAAAGATTGATGACAGTTTGCAAGGAGAGTTTAGAAAGATAAAAGCCCCAACCTATGACAGAGAAATCAACTCAGGGGGAACGGCTGAAGAATGGTTGTTAGGGATGAATAAATACTTCAAAGTTCATAATTACTCTAGTGAAATGCAAACCTGACTAGCCATTTACAACCTAAATAGTAAAGCTGCTAGATGGTGGAGGGACTTGAAACACACCAAAGGACAAGAATTGAAAGACATAAAATGGGATACTTTCAGCAGAATATTCCAGGACAAGTATATGTCCGAAAGGTTCTTTGACAAGCAAATAAAAGAATTCCATGAGTTAAAAATGGGCTCCCTGAATATGGAAGCATTCATAAACTGGTTCTTAGACTTGTTGCACTATGTGCCTTATATTAAGGACGAGAAGGTAAAGATTCAGTAGTTCTTGGGTGGGATGCCACCAAACTTTAGGGAGAAGATAGAATTCGACATGCCCAAAACCCTTGATATAACCCTACATAAAGCAAGGTTGTGTTATGAGCACGGACAGCCAAGGAATGACAACATCAACAGAAATAGAGACAGATTCAGAACCTTCTCAGACAACCGCAGACCGGGTTTTAGACCCCCACCTTATTAGAAACATAACAACAGTTTTCCACCCAATAGAGGCTTCAATCGACCTCAAGCTCGACCAAGTGCACCCCCACCACCAGCCAACAGGCCAACTTTCAACAAAGGGACAAAATCAGTCCCACCAATTGTTTCTTGTTGGAAATTTCAAGGGCATACTACTACAGAGATTGTCCCAGCAAAACAGATGGGGTTTTACACAACATCCAAACGGAGCCTACCGTAGGGGACATGACAAAGACACCTAGGATTTATGCCGCTCTTGATGGCCGACAGGCTGATCACCAAGCCACCATGGTGGAAATTGAGGGTAATATATCTAACACTACCGTTTCAATTCTAATAGACCCCGGCGCTTGCCGAAGCTATATCTCCCCTAAGATAGTAGACACCTGTAAGTTGAACCGAGAGGATCACGAGAAACTGTGGCTGGTACAACTAGCCACTGGTACTAAATGAAGTGTCTCCGAGTTAGTTAAAACTTGTGAGATAGACTTAAATGGTTTTTCAACTAGCATAGAATTAAATATTCTACCCCTAGGATCGTACGATGTACTTATAGGCATGGATTGGCTAGAAAAACACCATGTCCTACTGGACTGCACAAACAAGACCCTACTCTGTAGGGATGACCAAGGGAATCATGAGACGATTCAGGGTATCCCTAGGAAAGTGTCCGTAAGACAGATATCTACCTTACAAGCAAAGAAGTGCATCAAGAAGGGCTGTAAGCTCTTCGCTGTTAGCATCCGAAACTTAGAAACTGAAAGTGAACAGAGAATCGAAGGCTTCCCAATCCTCATAGAGTTCAAGGATGTATTTCCCAAAGAAATACCGGGAATACCACCCAAGTGAGACTTAGATTTCTCTATCAAGCTAACACCCGGGTCAGTACCAGCCTCCAAAGCCCCGTACTGTATGAGCATGCCAGAATTGGTGGAGCTCAAGATCCAGTTACAAGAGTTAATAGATAAAGGATACATTCGACCAAGTGTGTCCCCTTGGGGTACACCGATACTCTTCGTCAAGAAGATCAACGGAACGATGCGAATGTGCATCGATTACCGCCAACTCAACAAGATGACCATTAAGAAATGTTATCCACTCCCTAGAATCGATGACTTGTTTGACCAAGTAGGAGGAGCAAAGATATTCTCAAAGATTGACTTACGATTCGGATATCACCAGGTGAGGATTCGTGATGAGGATATCAACAAGACCGCGTTTTGAACCCGTTACGGCCACTATGAGTTCGTAGTGATGCCCTTTGGGTTGACAAGCGCACCGGCCAACTTTATGTGCATGATGAACAGTATCTTTAGTAACTATCTCAATAAATTCGTCTTAGTCTTTATCGACAACATTCTGATCTACTCCAAGAATGAAGTAGAACACGAGGAACACCTCCGTATTGTGTTACGTATATTACGGGAACACCAACTTTACGCCAATTTTAGTAAGTGCGACTTCTACAAACCCCAGATCCAATACTTAGGACATATCATTTTCGAGAAGGGTATAGCCATCGACCCCGAAAAGATCAAGGCTATCGAGGAATGGCCCACACCTACGTGTGTTTTTGACATAAGATCATTCTTAGGTCTAGACGGTTACTATCGGAAGTTCATTGAGAACTTCTCACGTATCGTATGCCCCATGACCTCCTTACAGAAGAAGGAAAACAAGTTTATTTGGACGGCTAAATGCGAAGAAAGCTTTCAGAAGATGAAGCAACTACTGATTAGTGCACCGATTCTGCGTATAGCAGATCCCAATGGGGATTTCATCATTTGCACGGATGCAAGCAAGGAAGGACTCGGGGGAGTCCTTATGCAAGATAATTTTTCCATATACTACGAATCTAGGAAACTAAAAGAGCATGAGCAAAACTACCCTACTCATGACCTCGAACTAGCCGCCATCATCCATGCTCTGAAAATGTGGCGACATTATCTCATGGGAAAGAAATTCTTATTAATGACTGATAACATGAGCTTGAAGTACCTTTTCAATCAACCTGACCTAAATGCCAAGAAAGCCAGGTGGTTGGATTTCCTTAGTGAGTACCATTTTGAACTAAAACTTATTAAAGGCAAGGAAAACAAAATTGCGGATGCCTTAAGCCGTCGAGCACATATGCTTTATGAGGTCACGATGAGCCAAACCAACTCAGACTTACACCACAGAATTTGAATGACATGTAAGAGTGACTGTTATTATACGAAAATCCTTGCAAAGATTCAGGAAGATAGACTCTTTCAACAATAGAAAGAGTATAAGATAGACGAATTAGGACTACTATGGTCGAAAGAGAGACTTTACGTCCCCAAGAGTGGAGACATTAGATCAAACATCCCCACTGAATTCCACCAAAAACCCTATTCAGGGCACCCCAAATACCAAACGATGATATCGATAGTAAAGAAACATTACTTTTGGCCTAAGTTGAAGGCTAACATCGCCATATTCATCGCGAAATGTCAAGAATGCCAGTTGCTCAAAGCAGAACATCAACACCCCTCTGGATTACTTCAACCGTTACCCATTCCAGAATGGAAATGGGATGTAATAAGTATGGACTTCATTATAGGATTACCCAAGAGTAAGAAGCTGAACGACTCCATCTTTGTAGTGGTGGACAAGCTGTCTAAAGCATCCCACTTCATACCAGTAAAATCCACCTACAAAGCGGTTCACATCACAGAAATATTCCTGAAGGAAATATTTTGATTGCACGGGATACCCAAAGCAATCATTTCCGATAGCGACAAGAAGTTCACTAGCAACTTCTGGAGAGCATTGTTCTCCGGTTTGGAGACCCAGTTACAATTCAGTAACGCATACCAACCCCAAGCCGATGGACAAACGGAACGAGTAAACCAAATTCTTGAGGATATGCTGAGAATGAATGTCATGAACAATCCCACTAAGTGGAAAGAATATTTACACCTCGCAGAATTTGCGTACAACAACGGTTATCAAACCTCGGCCAGAATGAGCCCTTTCGAGGTGCTCTACGGATGAAAGTGTCGGACCCCTGTGACTTGGGATAGTCCGGTGGATAGACTTATGCTAGGACCAGATTTACTAAAAGACTTGGAACAGCTAGTTTCCAAGGTGCAACTAAACTTAAAAGAAGCTCAAGACCGCCAAAAGAGTTATGCAGACAAGAAAAGAAAGGACAAATACTACCAATTCGGGGAGCATGTGTTTCTAAATATAAAAGCAAAACGATGCTCATTGAGCTTCGGACGTGGTGGTAAATTAGCCCCAAGGTTTTGTGGACCTTTTGAAATACTGGCCAAGAAGGACCCAGTAGCTTATGAGTTAGCCCTACCAGCCCATATAAAAGTTCGTAATGTTTTTCATGCTTCATTAATAAATAAATATGTATACGATTCTAAACATGTTATTGATTGGTCCTTATTATAGGTGGAGCCCGAAGGGGAGTTCACGCCAGAACCACTCCACATTCTGGACAAGAGAGAGGTCCAGCTTAGGAGGAGGACCATTACTCAGCTGAAAGTGCAATGGAGGCACTTTGGACCAGATGAGGCTACTTGGGAGAATGAGGCCACGACCACCATGAAAGAGGCATACCCTACCTTTTTTCATGACTTCATTCCTAGTCCCTAGAAACACCGGGACGGTGTTGTTCTAAGGGGGGAGGAATGTAATATCCCGAATTTTGGACTAACTGTTTTATGATGTTATATTGGGCCACGGCCCTAGCACCTATGATGTATTCTTTTGTAGACTGACATATTGGGCATGGACCCTGACTAAATTTCATTATTTGATTATATACTGCGCAAGGAAGCCCCAATGTTCTGATTATGTTTTGATATGGGTACAAAACCCTAATATACCAAGTTGAACTTTTTATTACATACTGTGCAGTGATGTGAATGACATAATTGACTTATTTGGTGTGTTGAGCATGGACTCAGAAACACACAAATTACCTACGTATTGGGCGAAAGCCTTGAGGTACCTAGATGAATGTTTATGTACTGGAAGTGAGCCCTGAAGTACATTGAGTGTTGGGCATAAGCCCTGGAGCACTCCAATCTTGAACGAAAATGAATACCGTATCCGAGGCCACTTAAATAATCTAGATTGGCCTCACAACCACATTCTAGTTGTAGTGTTGAGCAGAGGCTCCGGAATTGCACTAGCGTAACGCCCATGTGAGAGTGTTGAGTTAAAAGGCTCTGAAGAGCACTCGGGGTTACTAGATCTCAAGTGTTGAGTCTGAAGGATTCTAAATAGCACTTAAGTGTCTTATCACAACTATTCGAATTGATTAAATAAATCTTATTGTCATCAAGTACTGCGGGAACTACCATGTTAAAACGAGGGAATCTGACATGCAAAGGGAGAGACTAGAGATGCCTATCCTAGCTTACCGAGACCATCCAAAAAAGTGGACCCTATCCTTAAAAAGATTCAAAAGAAGTATCATGTGAAGATACATAAAAGACAACATCACCACTTAAAGCATAATTTAACTAATAGTAGTTTCCTATGGTTAACATGCATAAAAGCCTCAAGGCTAAGGTTATTATTAATAACTTTAAAAATAATGTTGGTTTTATTTATTTATAAAATATATTTATTTTATATAGTTATGCTTTTAATTAATAAATCAATGATGCATTAATTATTTAATTGAAATATAAACTTTGTTACTACAATTATGAAAAGGCTTAAATCAGAAGCACTCTAGTTAAACAAGTTGAAAAGTCATGGTTCCAAAAGAACTATTGATTAATTAAACAAATATTCTTTTGAAAATTAAGTTATTTAATTTAAAGAAACCAATTCTTCCAACAATCCTAATTCAAGAATCCCCTACATAAAGAGGACAGGCCCCAAATTTTAGGGATCATCTTTTGATATAATCCTCTTATGAAACAAAAGAGAACCTCTTTGCTCCAAGAAGTGAAGCAATCCCACATCAATTTCCAGATCTGAATCAGCTATGAACCTAGGACCTCTATCTCTCAGTTTGCATGTCAGAACCAGCTCGAGGGGATCTATACTGAACCATGAACGGTTGTAGGATCATGGTTGGGAGGAACGTGGTAGTCCCAAAGTTATCTGGTTCTAGGATCAATTGTCAGGTTAGTTAAAAGTCCAACAGTTCTCCACTAATTATTTGACTGAGTGTGCAGGTCATTACAGTCAGGAGCAAGATATAGAAATAAGCAGGTATGCAAAACTTACAAGACCTTCAAACAAATTATTTTCAGAATTTAAATTTATGTCAGTATTGTTCTCATTATCAATATTAATTCAAGATTCTTCCCATAATACAGTGGCGTTGTCGAGCAGGTCTAGCCCAGCTAGCCTTTGCTAGACAACATATATATGTCGAAAATGCTTTCCCTTAGTATTATTAAAATGTTTAATTCTTATCCCATTATCTGTAGGGTAGATTCAGTTTTATTTAATGGATCTCTTTTACTATGTAATTACTGTAAACATTATCGTAGATGTTTCATTTCATTCCTTTAACTTTTTCAAACTCAGACATTGCATTCCTTTTTACAACTGACTGTTATTTTGTAGAAACCCCAACGTAGTTGTTCAAGAAACAAGACCACAGTTTCAAATGCAACAGTTCAGTTATCAATGAATTATTATAGTCTTCAAACACATCGAATTTCTAACCAAGAGATACAAAAACAAAATCCATAGAATACTTTTGGAGTGTTCTGTTATTCACCACACGACCCACAGTATAACCTCTTCCAAAACAAGGAACATGAACGATATTACTTTCTGTACGCTTCACTAAACATTAAGATTTCTGGAAGTAGCAATAGAACGATTTTTGTTCATCTCAAAGTACCAAGACAGGTCATAGGGTCAAATCCCTCTTTAAACTTTTAAGCAAACCCTTTCTACTTCTTTTACAAACACCAGAAGACGTATCCAAACTAGTTAAGAAACCAAATCTTTGCATTGAAATAGAAAAGAGGAAGGACGAAACTATCACCTGAGATTTGTAACAAGGGAGTTGCATTCTTTCATCATTTTTTGCAACTCCTTGGTGCCAAGACCATGAGAATAGCTCAAGTCCGGCACGAAACCCTCCTCCAGGAAGAAACGAAAACACAGAGAAAAACTAGGGAGAATGAAAACGCAAAGTGACCATACCAATCCTAAACCCCAAAGAACTCAAAAAGTTCCAAGCCTGGTGGTCTCACCATACGTATGAACCAAGGGGCAGTTAATTTCCACCAACTCAACATTAATGAACCTGGAAAAACCCCCAAGCATCATAGTGTATGTCGTGGGGTTGTATGTAATCCATACTCCATAGTTTGGCACAACGAATTATAAATATGATCACCATAACCCTTGTAACCATAGTTTTGGGTGTTAGGTTCTCCACTTTTTAATGTCATTACACCTTGCAAAAACCATGACTTTTACTCTTGTGGTGGACCTTGAACAAGGAATAGACCTCCCATAGTCGCACCTATACAAAGAAAGCATAGAATAGATACATTAGCAAAAATGTTAAGTAAGACCAGAACCTTCCAAGGCCACCCTTACCTCTCGGCAGTCCTGTCGGGGTTTAATTCTTTTCCGTTTTCTAGTACAACCATTGATGCCCTTCATGGGCCTTATGTTCATCAAGGTGAGTCTGATTTCACTTAAGATAACATTGAGACATTTATTTTTATGCAGGTGAAACTATAAAATAGTGAGCAGGAAGTTCCCTTAAGATAATATGCTAGTTTGACGTAAAGACCATAGAATTACCGTAATCATTGTTCATCACTTCCACAAAACCAACAAGACTCACAACCAAGTAAGATTATGATTCCAGAGAAACTTAAGCCTAGCAAAAATACAGTAAACAATTACCAACGCATATCATCTACAATGTTAAAGTTAATTTTACGAATATTTGTCTTATTAGGCAGGTTAGGAAGTAGAAAGAATTTTTTTTATATTTTACTATTTATGGGACATTACAGTCGTCATCTTCATCATCAACATCATCATCATCATCATCATCATCATCGTCATCACCATCTTCCTCATCATCATCATCATCATCATCTTGGTCATCATCTTCATCATCAACATCATCATCATCATCATCATCATCTTCATCATCAACATCATCATCATCATCATCTTTATCTATTCAATAGAATTTTTGTATGGATGCATATGTGCTTGAGTTATGGTTTGGTCCGATTTTACTAAATAGCGCGTACGCACTATTAGTGCATACACACTGTTAGTGCATACGCACTGTTAGTGCGTACGCGCTATTTCTGCGTACCCGCATTTAAATTTTTAAGGTTTGGTGGGTAATTCCTTTCCCACCAACGTGGTGGATGACTTGGTTGCTATGGTTTTAGGTTCGGGTTGCCAAACACTGTGTTATAACAAAATGCATCTTATTCTATAACTTCTTCTGTTTTGAGCATGATTTTGTGTATGCTACACTAGTCCACTGCTAATGAAATTGCACACACTTGTAGAACTATGTGTGCAGATTCCGAATATGTAATTTTTTATTAAATATATTATTTGTTCCTATTTTTTAATTAATTTCAATTGCACTAACGTCAATCTTACACAAAAAGTAGGTTATTTCTTTCGTCTATAACTTTTGATTGGCTCACCTATTTTGAAAACGGAAAAGAACCCACACAAGTACACACAAAGACCTACATCCTAAAAAAAAAGTTCATTGATTATGTTAAGACCATGATGTTGGGGACGAACGCTCGACCTAGTCATTCTAGGGCTTGGCTGACTTCCTTAATTAAAAGAAAATAAAAATTAATATAAATAAATATGGAAAAGTAGTGCTACACTAGAACGACCTGTTATCTACGACTGTATATAATGTTTTTCACAAAATTCCACCATTTGCATACCGAACCAGGGAATTAACGCAAACATATTCATTATGTTTTCTTAAAAAAATAACGTACCAACATTAGGAGAACCCCATTTTTTGGGAGCTATACTTAATTTCCAAAAATAATATTTATATATTCCGAAAGGGAATCCGATTTTCTACGTTTCATCTTCTTTCGCCATATTCCAAAAAGTTCTGTAGGTAGCTCTAATATTTCTTTTTGACGTTCATATTTATGTTTTTACAGGAGTCCATTGCGACTATTGCATCATGAGTGGCCATCATTAGCTTGCACCAACCCATAAGAGTGATACCATGTTAGAATATTAAGCAAAAAATTGATCAAATAAAATAATGATATCACATATATATGAAAAACATATCCATTAAGAAACTATGCCCTAAGCATTAGTTCATTTCTGGTGGTCGCCATGATAACATACTAGAAATACATGCTCCTAAAAATGTCAAAACAACTTTCACACAAGAAGGTTAGAGACAAATAAAAAGAAACAAAACAGCCTCTAGAAACATGATGATTAAACTAAGAACATAAACCCTAATGCAAAAAGACAAGATCCTAATGATAAAAATTCCAAGATAACAATGAATAAGCCATAAATTTCTCACCAATAACAAAGCTTAATAGAATCTAACAGACATAACTGCAACTCTGCAGTAAAAACGAAGATCACATAATCAGAATCAATGAAATTGAGGCCTAAACATATGCATTCATTCTTTTTGTACAAAGAGTCATCAACGATTCACGATTTCGCTAAAGGAAAGGTGTGATTCATGCTTACGCAAACAAATAGAGCGTTTTTACCCCAAACTACGTGAAACTTGTCAAGAATTTAGAAAATTGTGGAACAGTCATTGTCTCGTATGGAAACTTGCAAAAAAACACAACTAGAGACAAAATCAAAATAGATTTGCTGCAAAACAAATAGATCCTTCATAACAAGTTAGTATTGTAACCCACATCTACAAGAAAAAGTTGAATTTTTTTTGAAAAATAAATGGCGAGGGTTGGGTTTGAAAAAATTTCTCAAACTTGTAGCGAATGTCGAGATCTAGAGAATAAGTATAAGGGTTTGGTAGATCAAATGATAAATCTAAAATATATGGAGGACCCAACAAAAAAATTGAAGAATTCGTTGCTTGCAGTTAGCTTTGATACCATGTTAGAATATTAAGAATGTTCATAACCATACAACAATATATTTGTTGGCATGCAAAGCAAGATTCTACTAGTCTAGCCTTCTATCTATACATGCAACAAATAATGATGTAAGAAACAAAAGAAAATAAATGATACACCACATAAACACAATAAAACCCAAAACCTTTAGAAATCTTCATCTTACAATACATGGCATCCTTGCATATGCATGACATCACACATCGACTTCATGTCACAAATGACATACATAACACTTTCATATGTAAATTCGATGAATCTCCTTCACCTTTATTATATAACTAGAGGTATGAAATATTTAGATCTCATAATACATGTGGGATAAATATCTTACCTCCTCTCTTATATAAAAAATTATTATAATAGATTTTATTACATGTTGGGTTTGAAAAAATTTCTCAAACTTGTAGCAAATGTCGAGATCTAGAGAATAAGTATAAGGGTTTGGTAGATCAAATGATAAATCTAAAATATATGGAGGACCCAGCAAAAAAATTGAAGAATTCGTTGCTTATAAAAAAAAAAAAATTATCGAAGAAGGTAGAGCATAGCAGTTAGCTTTGATACCATGTTAGAATATTAAAAATGTTCATAACCATACAACAATATATTTGCTGGCATGCAAAGCAAGATTCTACTAGTCTAGCCTTCTATCTATACATGCAACAAATAATGATATAAGAAACAAAAGAAAAGAAATGATACACCACATAAACACAATAAAACCCCAAACACATGGGAAGGTTTGGCCTTAATCTTTAGAAATCTTCATCTTACAATACATGGCATCCTTGCATATGCATGACATCACACATCGAATTCATGTCACAAATGACATACATAACACTTTCATGTGTAAATTTGATGAATCTCCTTCACCTTTATTATATAACTAGAGGTATGAAATATTTAAATCTCATAATACATGTGGGATAAATATCTTACCTCCTCTTTTATATAAAAAATTATTATAATAGATTTTATTACATGATGCATGTAGGATATATCTATTTTAAAGTATTAGTGAGATATTTCTATTTTAAAATATTAATGTTATTTATACTTTTAATGATATTTCAAAAACAATAGCAGACAATTAATTGTGTGATTGTGTTAAAAACGTTTAGAAGTTATAATTTCAAAATTAAGATTAATTGGCTTTAATACTTGATACATATAACAATAAAAAAAATTGAAAACACAATGGCACATAAAAACCAACCATTATCTCTAATAAACCAGCTTTTAAAGTTAAAGCGAGCATATACCTCTCTAATAGTTAAAGGGTAGATATATTTGAATTTCCCACCATGATCGGATAATCTATTTACAAAGCCAATGATTCGGGTGATTATTTCACTTATGGTGCGTCGGCGAATATATTGTTATGGTGGCAAGCAGGGTGATAAAATTGTGAATATTTTATTCACATATTCGTACGGTTGGTTAATCTAGATAAATCTTTGAACGTGCGGTGCATCGTAAAAGATAACGATGAATATATCCTCGTTTTTTCTAGTTCCCAGTATTGTAATATGAATATATCCTCGTATTTTCTAGTTCCCAGTATTGTAATATGAATATATCCTTTTGTTGCGGCAATAACGCTGATTCCTACGTCAAGAACAAGCCAAGATTGATACGATAATCAATGTTTTCTTTGTGCCCAAGTCATGGAAGGCCATGTTCATTCCACGCGCACGCACTTAGTGTTCAAGAGGGGATGAAACAAGAGTTAGGTATATGTTCTTTTCCTGACGCGAATTTGAGGAATAGTGAGATCTTATATTCGAATCCCACGTCTAGTTTCAATGGACGCATGATTATTCTCAACGAATGGAGCTACAAATAATCTCAAACTTTTAGTAGATAAACGAATATATACCTGCAATCATGTTTTCACCATTCTTCCATGCATTAAATGCGATCGTAGGATTCAAATGAACTCCTTATGGGATTACCAAAAAACATATGAAAACGATCAGAGCCCTTAAATTATTGATTCATTATTTAACGCCAACATACCTACTTTATTGCTAGTCCAAACAACATTATATGTTAGTCCACAATATCCTCAAATTTAATTGATTGCCACCATGAAAGTCACAATGAAGCAAAAGGTAAGGTTGGGCTACAGACTTTATGGGTGGGATAGTGATGGATCAATGGATTGATTAAGTTTCTTCTGTGATTTCTCCATTATTTTACTTTGATAAAGAACTGGTCACTATTCTCCACGAGTAGAACACGTAACTGGGACTCGGGAGTATGCCATACGCTTGTACCGAAGTGCGACTATCAGTACAGATCATATTATTAAAAAATAACATTCTGTCAAAATTGAAAATATGCAATTATAAAAAAATATTAAAACTTAACTTTGCAATCTTTGATGAATAAATGAATATAAATGATTGGATCCAAAACAATTAAATGCACAAAGTGTAGTCTTGGCCAAATAACATTTAATACGACGCTTCTTCGTAGTTAATGTTCACCACCACAAATTCACATGATAAACGTTACGAATTTCCTAAAGTGAGACATAGGAGCAGAAGAATCTGTCGCGATCTAGGGAGTTGTGGAAGTAACATCAGTATGATAAACTTAGGCGAAAAAAAAACGATGTGTCAATAAGTCTGTTCGCTCTCTGTAGTGTATAGTGAGAGGATTTGCTAATGAAATTTATCAAATTATTCTAAAAGTGGGCTGTGAAAGACACTTCACTTCTGAAGTCAATGACAATAGTTGATAAGTGTATAATGACTGTCAATTTATTGGGCCAAACTTTGGAATATCTTATCTTTGTCTAAGATATCGGTTGGAGTTTTGATTTTCTATGGCAAGCTAAAGGGTTTGCTATCTGAGACATGAAGACCAAAATGGAATTATTGGGATATATATTCGATTATACCTATAAATATCGTCCTACGCCATTCTTAGGTATAGAGTTGTAGTTGTGCTTTGCTCTGCTTTGGCTTTCTATGAGCGCTGGAGGACGGCTTTAGGAGATTTTCGGAACTGAGAAAGGTCACAAGCTCATAATTAAGTTGCACAAATTGTGGTAGTTTTGACTGAGGACTGAGAGCACAAGACGTTTGTTACAATGGCTCAGATTAATGTTGCTCCCAGTTTACATTTGCAAGTAGAATTGCAAGGCAATATCGCAGACGTTTCAATAGAAACCAGTTGCCTGGAGAATGGAAAAGTTTCAGCTTTCAAGAACTTTGATGACGATGGGCGCATCAAACGCAAAGGTATTAATTACGAATAGTGTTTGTGACCCATTCTGTTTCTGAACTGCAACATCTTAGCAGGGTTTTGCAGTATGTTATTATATATTTATGATGCAGCTTCCAATGTGTTGTATGTGCAGGGACATTGTGGACAGCAAGTTCACATATTATCACAGCAGTCATAGGGTCTGGAGTGCTTTCATTGGCATGGGCAACAGCTCAGTTAGGATGGATTGCCGGACCTGCAGCCATGCTTGCTTTCTCTTTTGTCACTTTATATACGTCTTTCCTGCTTTCGGACTGCTACAGGTCTCCAGATCCTGTTACTGGAAAAAGAAATTATACCTATATTGATGCTGTGAGAGCCAATCTAGGTATATGTAAATAGAAGTTTCAAACTTGGAGCTCACTACGCAATTGCAAAAGCTTAGAATTCTGATTTGTTCACGTATTCTTTCTCAGATGGCGTCCAGGTCTGGATATGCGGTTTTACTCAGTACGCCAACCTATACGGAACTGCAATTGGGTATACAATTGCTGCATCCATCAGTATGACGTGAGTTAGATACAGTCTGGTTGGATTAATTATTGTTCTTACAGTATTTCCATAATTATGTGTGGAAATTATAAGTTTGGACTCATTTGTTTGTGAATTATATACCACAGGGCCATTCAGAGGTCAAATTGCTTCAACACTCATGGACATGACGACCCATGCCACGCCTCCAACAACCCATACATGATAATATTTGGAGTAGTAGAGATCT
This sequence comes from Larix kaempferi, assembly GCA_027924585.1. Taxonomy (NCBI): domain Eukaryota; kingdom Viridiplantae; phylum Streptophyta; class Pinopsida; order Pinales; family Pinaceae; genus Larix; species Larix kaempferi. The sequence goes on from BSBM01000407.1 coordinate 11,953,743, forward strand.
TACTTTCTCAGATACCAGACTTCGACCAACTATGGTGGCTCTCTATAGTCGCTGCAGTCATGTCAGTCACCTATTCTACCATTGGACTTGGCCTCGGAATCGCCAAAGTAGCAGGTCTGTCCATCACTTAATTCTACTCTAGTTACTTCAGTTTTCACTCACTCTGTACTGCTTTCGATTGCGCTGTTCACAATACATTTCAAATTTCGTAAATTAAAAGATATCACAGTTTTCTGAGCTGCCTTGCAATACGTCTGGATGTGCTTAGAGATGGGACACTTTAGAGGGAGCCTCATGGGAGCCACCATTGTTACAGTATCTAAAGCTGACAAAATATGGAGTACGCTCCAAGCTCTTGGGAACATTGCATTTGCTTACTCCTATTCGATGATTCTAATTGAAATACAGGTACTATATATATACCATATTAGCAAAGCCCATGTTATCCAATTATGTCATAGATCAGTGGCTTCATGGTGACAAATGAGAGGACACTAATTCAATTCAAAATGATGGCAGGACACAATAAAATCGCCTCCGTCAGAGAACAAGACGATGAAGAAAGCAACGCTAATGGGCGTGGTTACGACAACAGTGTTCTACATGTTGTGTGGTTGCATGGGCTACGCAGCTTTTGGAGACAATGCACCAGGAAACCTCTTGACAGGATTTGGCTTTTACAATCCCTTTTGGCTGGTTGACATTGCCAACGCTGCCATTGTAATCCACTTAATCGGAGCATATCAAGTAAGTATAAGCATTAGTGAATAGTTTGGAATGTTAGATTCATTGTTCTCCCGCAGATCCATCTTAACATCAAATTGTTCAGGGTAGCAATGTCAACAATAATTTCAATGTTTTGAGTCATTGAGATTGAATTGCCAACTCCAGAATTTGATACTTCTATGTTCATAAGTTATAACCGAGGTTTTGTGGATGCAGAATTTGATCATGCTGCATCATAGTGTTTATTATGCCATAGTGTAGAAGGGTGCCAAATGTTGACCTATTTTATTGTTTGTCATTCCTTTGCAGGTTTTCTGCCAGCCATTGTTTGCATTTATTGAAGGGTGGGCCGGCAAAAAGTGGCAACAAAGTGACTTCATCAACAAGGAGTACAATCTGGCAATACCTTTGTATGGGCCATTTAAGCTGAATCTGTTCAGGTTGGTGTGGAGGACATGTTTTGTGGTGAGCACCACATTGATTTCCATGCTGCTTCCATTCTTCAACAATGTTGTGGGACTTCTCGGCGCCGTGGCATTCTGGCCATTGACAGTATACTTTCCGGTGACGATGTACATAGCACAGAATAAGATTCGGCGCTGGTCTTCTAGGTGGGTTGCCATGCAAATACTAAGTGGAGTTTGTCTCGCTGTTTCCATAGCAGCTGCCAGCGGATCCATTGTGGGTGTTGTTGATGCTTTAAAAGACTACAAGCCCTTCCGCACAACGTATTGAAACCGCAAATTATCGGTCGCAGTCAGCGACCCGGATTTGGATTATTATATAAAAACATGTATGAAAACTGCTACTTTTCTTCGTCCGCGACTCATAAAATATGCAGATATATCTTAGACTACTTTATAGCAATTATAATCCGCAATTAAGACTCAAAAGACGCTACGGTGTTTCTCGATTTTGAATGAAAAATCGTTGTACTTCTGTAAACTCCCGTCACCATTTTGATAATGAACTTTCAGTTTGAAAGTTGACAAGCATAAGTCTACAAAATTACGAATCAAATTTCAAAACGATATGTGTCAATTCTTTTTCATTATGTATTGATAAATAATGTTTTTCAATAATAACATGGACAAAATATTTTTTTTAAGTTAATAATTCAGGGAGTTTCACATTACAGCCATTCACTATTTATTTTACATTTTATCAACAAAATAATTTTATTATTTAATAATAAAAACAACATAATTTATTTGGGTACATGTCAACTTTTTCAAGGGAAAAGCACGCTCCACACTTGCTTCGCTTAACTTCGCAGTTTTAATTGGGATTTCAACTTTTCACTTAGTGGCAAGTAAGTGCACGATTTTTACTTTTCACTTAAACAAAGTTTTCATGAAATATATTTCTCTAAAACATAACAACTAAAACATCTAAGGCTAAACAACATTCACATAAGTAGATTTTGAGAGAATATGCGACATGCAAAATTGATCAACATTCTTGAGAATGAAACATAAAACTATAGACTTGTATATTTACCACAATAAACTATGCAATGCCTCAAAACATGGGGATGAGTTTCTATTTTGATCTTTTATTTTCATAGAGCTTGGGCTCTTGATACAATTCATGGGAACTTCTTCTCCTTTCACTCTTCTTACACATCTCTCTATCTCAGATCTTCAACTAGCTTCTATTTATAGAGTTTTAATCAACCCACTTAGGATCACTTCACTTGGAAGCTACACGATTGCATTAAACTCTGTAATTAATTCTTACCTAAGATTTATTGACTTGCGAACTATTAACGCGGTTACATTAATGCAACATGACGTGCACCAGATTGACTGCGAACTACCTGACAGACTGACACAACGGATTTTGCGCACTAACACAAAATGACTGTCAGAGTGACTGACAGAGCCGGCGTAGTTAAATACGGGATCAGCTCATAAATTACGATATTTCCAACACTCCCCCTTAATTATGAGTGGATGGGTATCTTTAAACAAAAATAAAATATTACAAAATATTTCAGAGCTAAAACATGCTCTCTTCATGACATAGTTCACTACGCAGTTTTTGTCACTCGCAAACAACTTCGCAGATATTGGAATGGGTCTTTTGCCAATGGTTTGGTAAAGATGTATGCTACCTGATTTTTAGACGTGCAAAATTCTAAATAAATTTCTTTGTTGTTTATCAATTCTCTGATAAAATGATACCTTGTGTCGATGTGCTTTGTTCTCTTGTGAAACACATGATTCTTTGACAGTGCGATGGCTAAATTGTTGTCGCAGTAAATGACTGTGGGTTCTTGCTGATCCTGCGACAGATCACTTAACATCATGCGCAACCAAACTTCTTGACATGCAGCACTCGTGGCTGCGACATACTCTGCTTTTGCTAAAGAAAGAGTTACTATGGGTTGTTTCTTTGAAGCCCATGATACAACACCTGTTCCTACATGAAATGTATTCCCAGATGTGTTTTTTTTGTCATCTATGCTGCCTCCATTGTCACTGTCAGTGTATCCAATGAGTTTGAAATTTTCTGAGGTTGAATACAGAATACCAAAGTCTCTTGTTCCACTTACATACCTCAAAATTCTTTTACTTGCTTGCCAATGCGATTCTTTTGGTGACTCCATGAATCTTGATATTAAGCTGACTCCTTACATGATATCCGGCCTTGTTGCTGTAAGATACATAAGGATGCCAACAAGCCTTTTAAACAATGTAGGATTTACATTGGATCCATCATCATCCTTGCTCAATTTCAAACCTGTTATCACTGGTGTTGGAGCTGTCTTACAGTTTACCATCTTAAACCTGTTCAAGACATCACTTGCATACTTTGACTGAGATATACATATGTCTTTTTCATACTGTTGGACTTCAATGCCCAAAAAATACTTCATAAGCCCCAAATTAGTCATTCCAAATTCACTTTCCATGACTGTTCTAAATTCTTCTATTCCAAAAGCACTAGTAAATATTAAATCATCTACATACAGGCATACAATCATCTTATTACCTTGCTTGCTGATTTTTGTGTACAGCGTTGGCTCACATTCACTTCTGTGAAATCCATTCTGGATGAGGTATGAATCAATGTGACTGTACCAAGCTCTAGGAGCTTGCTTCAAACCATAGAGCACCTTCTTCAACTTGTATACTCTATGTCCTTGTCCTGGAACTTCATAGCCTTGTGGTTGCTCCACATATACTTTCTCTTCCAAATAACCATTTAAAAATGCAAACTTAACATCCATTTGATAAACAAGCCATGTCTTATGTGATGGGATGGCCAAAACTATTCTGATAGTGTCCATTCATGCTATAGGTTCAAAAGTTTTATTGAAGTCTATGCCAGGTTGTTGTGTGAACCCTCTTGCTACCAATCTTGCTTTGTGCTTCTGCACATTTCCATCAACATCTTGCTTGGTCTTATAAATTCATTTCACGCTTATCACATCCTTGTCCTTAGGAACATCAACTAATTCCCATGTTTGATTCTTATCAATGCATTCTATTTCTTCTTTCATGGCTTGTGCCCAAACTTTATCTTCAACAACTTCTTCAAATGTTAGAGGATCATTAACTTGAGAAAATAATGCAAAACATGAGAATGAATTAGGTGTACTAGTCTCATATATATCACGTAGACTTCTCGTCCTTGGTGTAGTTGTTGGTGTCGAACTACGTGAACTGCTTGATGAGGTCTGCTGCGCACTTGGTGTGCTTGTCGGAGTAGCTTGAGCTGCGCCTTGTGATGGAGTTCCTTGTGCTGATACATGCTTCGCAATCCTTGGAGTAGGCGGTGCTGTGAAGTTCTAATTCACATGCAGTGTCTCAACCACATCTTCTGCGATGTCATCATGTTCAACATGTGACACAATTTTAACATTTTTCTCTACAGTTCCATCCCATGCTTCATTTTCGACAAACTGGACATCGCGACTGATAATAACTTTTCTTGCAACAGGATCATACAACTTGTATGCTTTTGTGTCTTCAGAATACCCAGTAAAAATACGTTTATGTCCTTTATTGTCTAATTTCTTTCTTAGCTTATCTGGAACATGTGCGTATGCTACACAACCAAAAAATTTCAAATGCGAAACACTATGTTTCATACCTGTCCATGCTTCCTGAGGAACTTTGCTCTTCACACTCTTCATCGGACATCGATTCATGATGAATACTGCAGTTGCCATTGCTTCAGCCCAGTATTCATTTGACAAATGCATTGCTGCCAACATACTGTGCGCCATCTCCATAATGGTTCTGTTCTTCCTCTCTGCGATACCATTCAGCTACGGTGTATACCGCGCAGTGAATTGTTTCTATATGCCATGATTTTTGCAAAAAATTAAGAAATCATTTGAAGCATACTCACCACCTCTGTCTGTTCTTAATATCTTGATGTTGTAACCACTCTGCTTCTCCATGAGTGCCTTGAACTACTGAAAACAACTAAATGCATCAGATTTGTGTTTTAGAAAATAAAACCAAGTTTTTCTTGTGAAATCATCAATAAATGTGAGAAGATAAGTGCATCCTCCCATGGACGGTGTTTGTATCAGTCCACAAATATCAGAGTGCACAATTTCAAGTGGAGTGTGAGCTCTGTATGACTTTCTGACTGGAAAAGTCTATCTGTGTTGTTTTCCAAAAATACAGCCTTCACAAATTCTCTCTGGATTTTCAATTAGTGGCAATCCTTTCACAATATCCTTCATGTGCAGTAGCTTCATCCCACCAAAATTTAGATGTCCAAATCTGAAGTGCCATAACCAGGATTCATCCCTTATTTATGTCTAAAACGCAGCTTGTATTGCGCTGTCTTTTTCTTCCGCTGCGCAATGAATTTCTGCTTCTTTATTCTTTGCTTTGAACGCAGTTCTAGAATTTTCATTCTGATTTGTATGAACAACTTGAGTTGTTTTTCCTTTTATGATGGGTCTTATCCTCAAAGGAAACAAGCGATTGCTTGTCATTTGCACTTCGGATATCAACTGATTGCTTGGATATATGTCTTTGATCAGACAAGGCTTTGCCCTAGCAAATAGCAACAAAAATATTAGAGAAGGCCTTTGCCCTAGCAGCCTTCCCCAACCCCCGAACGTTCAATGATAATATAGACATTAAGAACCAGGATTGCAGGGCAATAATGCTCTAAGGCCCTCAGTAGAAGAAGAATGCATTTCCCCTGTCGATAAGCGATCAGATACCAAGGGACGGATCATATCCGAACATTTCTTACCCCGATTTCCATCTTTCTTCTTTTTCCCCCTCCAAATAGTTACATTTTGAAATTTCACTGAATGTAGGGGAAGAGCATCTGAATCAGCTACCGAATTTTTAGAATAAGAGGGCACAGGAGTTAGGGTTTTCAAAACCCCTTCAACATTAAATCCACAGTTTTCCCCAATCTCAGATTCCCCACAAACCAAATTTTAAGTATTCTGAACCCTAGGAAGACCATTCCCCAAACTGACCATAGAGGGAGAAATCTGCCTATCTAGCGCCTGTGGTTCGGGAGTATTGACAAAAATAGAAGTAGAACCCTCTCAAAAATCCTCACCTTGGGCTACTGAATCTAAATCAAAGGAAAGGTTGCAGGCTACAAATGGTTTCTCCTTCTCCACAGACCCAGAGGTTACTAGTTCAGCCTCAATTAAGGGAGGAACCATCCCATGTCTCAAGATAACTTCCCCAGATGCAATGCGCACATCTAGGTCCTTCTCAACAACTTCAACCAAAGCAATTTCATCTTTTGAGACATCGATATAAACAGAGTCAGGTGCAGTATTACACTTACCAGGGCCATTATGCAAAGAATGATGCGGAGGTGTAAAATCCTTGGAGTAGTCCACAGGAGACCGCGGCTTCTTAGTATTAGGACATTTTACTTGAATATGTCCTATTTCTTGACAAAAGAAACAACAAAAAGGGATTCTGAAAAAATCCAACCTCTGCTTCCAAATCTGCTGCCCCCAAACAACCTCAACTTCTGCACGAAGACCAATATCAATTTTGATTTCAACCATTACTTTGGCATAACACCTGTCCATACCAAACAATGTCTTCTTATCAATTCGAATGAATCGCCCCACCGAATTTGCCAACCCAACAATTATATCCTCTATACAGAGTTCGATAGGAAGACCTGGAATCATCATCCAGAGATGCCTCAGCCGCTGCTTCTCCAAAAGAGGATCAAAAGCGAGGTGCCAATGCTTAAGAAATAAGGACCCTTCCTTAAAAATCCAAGTCTCATCTAGGATCCTAGATAGAAAAGAAGCATCTAGAAAGACAAAGAGAATCCAATGGTTCATGAGCAGGTTTACCCTAGGTGCCATACCTGTCACCGGAACCCAATGTACCTTGACCCAATCCAAAATTTTAGTTTTCGATCCAGAAGTGTACTCTAACCGCCCAACTAAAGCTCGTTCTACCAACATTTCCACTCTGTCAAGATTTGAATCCTCAGCAATCACAAACCTGGAGAGCAAAGAATGTGCTTTGTAAGCTTTCAATTGTATTCTAACCCTAGCCTTCGCACCATAAAGATTCTGGTTTCTCTGCCCATTTTCAACAGCTAGCAGGTCTGCAGTCTCCGGAAGAACCACTGACTTATCCAGATGAAGCGGGGAAGACAAACCCCGAAAAGAAAAAGGTGTAGACATAAAATCCCAACACCAGACAGACTTTAATCTGATAAGGAGAACCCACACCTGTCCACCCATAGTAAGGAGGAGGAGGGACCCACAGCCAACTGGCTCCCACTGAAAAAAGCCTCCACCAATAAGTCAAAATCGAAACCCTAAAGGAGAGAAAGAAATGCCAATCCATAATGAAATACTAGTACTACAAATTGAGAGTAAAAAGATTCGGAAAGAACAACTTTTGAGCACCATCGTAAACCCCAATTCCCACTTTTTTTATACTTGGCTGGTACTAGACTGGTTCTAGTCAAACCAGCTTGACTCCAAGTTGATGATAGCTCAAAATCATTCTCTCCAGAATCCAATCACAACCCAGTTCTGCAGCAGGGCAGCAGCCTCCCCAATCGAAACCCTAGCCATCACTCATTAAGTGTTATAAAGTTATCATTTTGAATTTTAAAATTTTTTTTAAAAGAAAATGTTATATTTATAATCTTCATTTAAGGATATTTGTAGATTTCAAGATAGTAATTTTAATAACGTTTAATTAGTCTCAAATTTTACAATTCACTATTTAAATAGACAAAATCTCCTTGAATTTGTTGAGACTATCAAATCATGACATTTATTTACATGCAAATAACAAAAAAAATAGGAATAAATTGATATAAAAATATGTTTAAGATATACATAACATTCCATGTATATTTTAATGAAAAGATTAAAAGATTAAAAATAGACTTTGATGAATAGATGTTCAAAAGAGTTAAAAATAGACTTTATGAATAGATGTTCAAAAAGTTAAAAATAGACTTTAATAATAGTTCAAAAGAGTTAAAAATACACTTTGATGAATATATAAAGCTAAAAATAAACTTTGATGAATAGATATTTTAAAAAGTTTAAAATAAGTTTTGATAAATAGATATTCAAAAAGTTAAAGATAGACTTTGATGATTAAACCTTCAAAATAATTAAAAATAGACTTTGATTAATATATGTTCAAAAGGTTAAAAATAAACTTTGATGAATATATTTCATAGATATACTTTTAAAAATATTTCTTCATTCAAAATGGAAATGCATAATCCAATTTAAAATTATATTTTATGTTCATTATTATTTTATAAGTATTTGAATAACCATGATCATGACCTATTTTAAAATTATTTTTTCATTCAAATTGGAAATGATTTACTCTATTTAAAAAATATTCTTATATGACTATGTATGATTTTACAAATATTTGAAAGCATGAGTATGTAGAATTTTAAAATATTTTTTCATTCAAATTGGAAACGCCTTCAACTATTAAAAAAATATTTCATAATTGTGAATAATTTTTTTTTGAAATTTCATTTTAATTAAACTTGGATATGGATTTAAAACTATTTTTTTATTGAAGTGGATATTAATTACACCATTTTTTCAACTTCGATGAAAATTCATATTTATTAAAATATTTAATAAATGTTATCTCAAGGTAAGATGGTGCATTGGAAGTTTTAGGGGAGTGGCTAATCTCCCAACCAGTCTGAGGAAGGTTGAATAGGGGGGCCTCTTGGCAGGCTACAAAGAGTCACTCTTAGGTTCATTAAAAGGCTCATAGGATTATGATCATACTGATGAATTTGTCAAATTTATGTTATTAAAGTTCAAATTGCACATTGTTAAACCCATTATTAAGTATGACTGATAAATTTATAGTTGTAGTACAAATGATAAATAAGGAACATCTCACTCATTCATAAGGAAGAATTGGATATTAACTACACCATTTTTTGAACTTCAATGAAAAATGATATTTATTAAAATATTTAAAAAAATTTCTCTCATAATCATGATCATATTGATGAACTTGTCGAAGTTTAAAATTTACATTATTAAAGTTCAAATTGCACATTATTAAACCCATTATTAAGTATGATTGATAAATTTAAAGTTGTATTATAAATGATAAATAAGGAACATGTCACTCATTCATAAGGAAGAATTAAGGAATCTAGATATTGAATAGGAATAGAATTGAATCTTGTTTTTCAAGCAGAAAAAGACATACTTTTGTTATTCAAATGAATAAAAAGTACATTATCTGAAGCCATTTCTTCCAATCTTGATTTCGAAAATTGAAATCAATTGAACCCTCAAAACATATATACAACTAGAACATGCTAAAATTTTAAGAGGACGGGACAAAACATAGTGTCCAAAATATACTGCAGACTCACAGCTACATTCATAGAAGAAAAAAAATTGCAATTCCAGAGTCACAACAATTACTAAAAGGAATAGGATGAAAGGAAAATGACCACTACACATCAAGTGAAACACCAAATATATGCAAGAAGGGATATAAAACCAAGGGAAATTTTAACTACTGGACATGTAAAACATATTTCCTTTTTGTTCAAGCATCCCATCAATAAAATCCTCCCAAAGCAAGTAGCCTTCTTTTTCAACCAATGTATCCTTGGAAAGAGAGCCCACAATAGAATTCAATTCTTATAATATATGCTCAATGGACCAATCGTGAAAGGAATCCAAAAGAACCTCAGTCCTCCTACACCAATGATGAAGAGATATATTCTGAAGCCTGCATATATTACTTTCCCAATTTACTACAATAAAAGAATCCCCAACTATTATCATCGTGTCAATGCCTATAGAAGAAGTAAAGTTGACCAGACACCATAAGGCCATGAGTTTTTCTTTCATGTTAGAACCCTTACCACAATTCATCTTTAATTTGAAATGATGTTAATTGTTTATGACCACAAAGATACTTGCACTGCATTTACCATCCTGTGTAGCACCATCAAAGTGACTAGTAGCAATAGAAGAGACACGGATATTTTGAAGTTGCCTCACTCTTTTTATCTTTAGATCCATATATGAATAGTCCCTATACATGTTAATAGTCCTAATAACACTTAAAAATAGATTGATAGGCTTTCCCTCGAATAGGACACAGTTTCTTCTTTTCCAAACATCCCATAGAATAAATACAACGAGTTTATGATCAACACAACTTTTATACCACTAAAGAAAATTCACATCCATAGTATTCCTATCCCAAGCCTGTGAGATGTTCAAGGAATCATAGAAAAATTTCCAGAGATTCAAACTAGAGATTCACCATCATTCTTGCACAGGGGCTTCACTCAATAAATCGCTATCATAGCACGTTCATTCGTGGCATATGAAACAATACCCCTAATTTCACTAAATATTGGAAGATACCTTCCAAAATCGTTTTTTTTAATCCCCTCCCAATATACCTTCCCAATTTAAAAAAGCCCCTATTTTCACTCGATATTGTATGTATCAATTTTTTCATTAACATTTTTTATACCCCTTTATATTTCTACCTAGTATATTGATATGATACCCCTCTTATGACCCCACATGCATTCTACAATGCACCTTACTTCTTTCGATGTATATTGTGGATGCACATTACTTCACCCACAATGCAATTACTCAACCACATATCATTATTATTTGCAACATCTAATGGTCTAATGAAGAGATAGGATATCACTTCTTGTATGTCACTAGAGCCAATGCACATAGTACAACATTTAAATTGCATGTTGCAGTTCCCCAATTACTGACTAAGCCTATTGTGGGCTAGGTATCCAAGCCCCCAGGTCCTGCAACAAGCTCTAGGAGGATGACTAAACCTCCCAAGGCCTGTAATAGGCACGAGTGGTTGGGTATTCAAGCCCCCAAGGCCTATCGAGGGCCTATAACAAGCCCTGGAGGCTTAGAGCCTCCCAAGGCTATTGGTAACAACTGGGTGAGTGCTGTTGGTAACAATTGGTTGTCAATGACCACTATCTCTCGACTATGATCAACTTGAAACCCACTTCACCACGAAACCCCTGGCCTCAAGCATGCCTCATGACGGGGGTACTGGTAAGCCCGAGCCTTGCCTCCACCCGATTTCTCATCCAGTCATGATCCCACCATCTCCATTGGCAAATATTTGTCAACCCGCCCATATAAAAAAGACCCCAAAGTATTTTTGTATTGTTACATTAAATTAAAAAAACCCTTTGCCCCTTAATATATAAGCAATATAATTTTTAGGTTTTCATGAATAGTTAATACCGCAATATGAATGAACATGATATTATATTGCCTTTTAGTGAAGCCCCCGTGCATTCTTGCAAAGAACAACTTGATTTGGAACCACCCAACCCTTGATTTGTAGATTGTCCCGAGTAAGAAGAGACTCCTCAAAACATAACCATAAAAGCATTTCAATTTTAAAGGAATGTGCCATTTCCAAAGCTTACTATACCACTATTTTTGTCACATACCCAAGTTCTAGACATTTTATGTTATTGAAAAAACATTACATTTTATTTTTATTGTAAAGTTTTATGACAATTGACCAAGTAGGGTAATGGATGACTATAATTAATTATTTTGAATATGTGACATCCCCAAAACTTGCATATATCTTTTTGGTTAGAAAATTTGAAATTTTCTTCGTATTTAAGATCTCCATAATCAAAATCTATTTATGTTACGGACGAGGGTCCACCATCCTTGCCTCAATAAAGTGATGATTAGATGTCAACAATCATAAATATGTACAACATTATTTACTTCAATCCTTCAGAATCAATACTCATATAAGTAGTACTTTATTCATGCAAAGGTAAATCGATGAATCCAACATTTATTAAGTAGTTCCCAAAATCTAAACAATTCCGACTATTCTACCTAGTATACTTATATTGCACGCCACTTCTCCATTTGTAGATTAACTCAAATACACATATTTTGTATAAGTCCAATTATTTTCATTTACCCAATTCCCATCAACTCATATTCGAACATCACATGAAAACACTCATCGATTTTATCACAATTATCAAGTAAAATGAAACGCATCAGATACACCATACGAGAAGTATCTTACTTGAGCCATGAAATAAGCCACATGTAAAATGAGTTGGTATAACAAGGACTTTTAACTTGATTACTAAAATGTAAGGCATGATACCTAATACACTATACATAATATAGTAGCATGGATTCTAACTTTAAGAGTTCGATTTGTATTTGAAGGTTCATGGGATCCTCTTTAGAAATAAAATAGGTACCTCAGATCATATGATAAATACCCTTAGTCTTTTGATTTTATATACCTTCTCACATACAATCCAAATCATTCTCATATATATATATATTTGAACAATTATCCTTAATTAGCTTCTCCTATTTATACAACCCAATTTACTCATGAAATAAGAAAGACACCATGCATAATTAAGAATCACCTAAAATGGATACATCTAGTTAAACCACAATACATTTTAATCATACACATGCGGAGTCGAGATATACACGTGGTTCACTCCTGTATAGGGGCTACGTCCACCAAAAGGGTCATGTCTTGTATAAATATTCAAACAGAAGGATTACAATCCGGTGCAACACAAATGTTACAAAACTTCTTTATGATACCTTTCAAGACAACCTAGATCTCGATTTTCCACAATGAGTCAGAACTATGATATCCATTTAAAACATAATTGTCTTTGCATTTCCTCCACGAATCAAATTAGAAAAAGTAAGGTAATTACCTAGATCTAAACATGTGGATCTATAACTTCGAAATTCCATAAACAAAAATAACACTACAGTGAAATAGGCTATACGCTTATCTGCTACTACGCCGAATAAACTATGGCAAGGTAATGTACAATAGTTTAAACCGACAATTAAAATTTATGTCTACACACTGAATTTGCTCTGGAAATAGGTAAAGCAGAGAAATTTAAATGAAACACATTAAAAATAGAACCAGTGCAGTATGTACAAACTACATCATGGCAGAGGTTTAGACTGAGCGCGTTAACACAGAGCTAAAGCCATATATAAATATACCATGAGGTTACCGCCTAAGGATATCTAACAAAAATGCATCACATATTTACCACAGGAATTACAACCGAGGGATTCTAGTCATCAATGCACAACGCATTCATCATAGGAGACAAAGTGAAAAAAAAATCTATCAGTTTGCAAACATATAATCATCTCAGGAAAATATAGCCTGAGGATATCTATCCAAAGTGCATCATGCCTTTATCACAGGAAATACAACTTAAGAATTCTAAGCACCTTAATACAGAGCTAATGCAAAGGGATAACGTTTGACAGGGTTCAATTTCTAGACCACAAGGCTAAACTACAGTGACAATGCTCACCCAACAAATTAGAGTTCCATCCATCAGTGATAGCGTTTACCAAAATGGAGATTAGTGAAAAGAAAGCACACCATAGACCAGGCACAAGGTTCACTACGGCTTCAGCCAAAACAACCGGTAATACCATTCTAGGGTATCCATACCTAATGGAACTTAGTCATGCAACCTGGGTCTAAAATACATGTAATTAAAACGTTACAACCGATGATAGTGCAGTCATCCACAGTGGGTAACCTACGGTAATGCAAACAGGAGTTAACCTTGCCAAGGGAAACATAAACAGAAGCTAACGTGAATTATGTTCTATGTGTAAACTACAGCATTGCAACACGATTTAAATTCCAGCGAGCTAGGGGTTTCTATGAAGTCATAATGCAAACAAAGAATCTATGTAGATTTTTCTGCGCAACTCCAATAGACTATGCGTCTATCAGGAAGATAACAACAGTATAAAAAATGAAGGAAAGAAACTGAACCTGTTTATTGTGCCAACCCATAGGTAGAACATCCATTTGAAGATATAAATAACCTATTGAAATACCAAACTGGGTCCACTGAATCGAATTGCTGCGCGAATCCATAGGTAGTGTGTCTACCCATCATATCACAACCAAACTATCAAAGGGACAACACAACCAGCGTTGTTCAAGGGTCGAATCTATGGAAAACCCTAACCCCCGATTCCCCCTTTCTTCCAAACCAGAAGTCTAATATAGAGGATGTATGTGTATTACTCCTCGAGGAGTCCGCCTTTGATCCTCTAACAAGGCTCGGTTAGTAGGACTAATAGTTTCGAGTTCCTTTGTTTGACAAGTGGCAATGTATACTTCTCTTTACAAAAACCAATGGGAACAATTCCCCAAGGATGTGCAGCCTCCATGTAACACATGTTCCAATGACTAAGAGGTCCTTTTAATATCATGGATACTCCATGACCACCCCCTCTTCAATTCGAGACGTGGATAATCACTCCCCTCTAAGGTGTATACTAAATAGCGCCTAACAAAGCCATCCTTGTCATGATAACTACTACTCTTAAAATGATAATCATTATGGTAGTTTTTCTTCTCTTTATTTTATAATAATAATAAAATAATCATTTCTTGATTTTAGAACATACACTAAGGAGTATAGGATATATATATATATATTCACAACATTAAGAGAGAGGCCATATCCCTTATATGTTATATATATATATGATATGTTTATTCACTTCATAGTATTGATATAGTCAAGCGTACTAAGTAACTAAGATCTTCATTTTAAGTTGATCTTATCAAGTACACAAATAATAAACTAACTTATTTTAGCTTTAATTACCTTTCCTAGCATTCTCGTCAAATTAGGGAAAAAGTTTTAAATATAATTGGGATAGTTATTGAAATTATCCGCAACTCATGGCATCATGTATGACGTCTATTCGTTCTGTGACGAAGGCTAATGTCCTCATCCTAGACATTAGTGTTTAGATTCTCAAGGATTCTCTTGAGCTTACCTTTCCAATGGGTGCAGTTGTCGTCATTTAGATGCATTGCTGCCCTTCATTTATGTCTTTCAATTAGATATTAAATAGCCTAAGTTACAAGGTTTTTTGATGGTGGGGTCTTGACCTTGAGCTCCTCACCAGAAAAACAAGCACAATATTCACATTCATTTACAAAAGTAATAGGGGGTAGAAGCGGGGTATTACATCCTTTCCCCCTTAGAAATAACAACGTCCTTGTTGTTCCTATTCTTCAAAAGTTTATCCTCCTTTCTTGAGTCATCTTTTTTCCTGCTTCGTTAATTCTGTCTTCTTATTCTTAATCATCTTCGATCTTTCATCATTCCCTCAAGTTGTTATCGCTCATAACCTGAAATTTTATGGTGACAAAATTGGTTCTCTAAATTGTTAAGAAAGACATATCATTAATTCATAATTCATCTCAGAACATAAACAACGAGTCCTTCTTTGCACACAACATTTTCTATTCAAGCAACATCTTATATCCTTTATTTATGCTTTTATCACCGTACTCTATTACTTCAAAAGAACACATAAGTAATCGAGATTTACCTATCCTTTGGAAGAACATCTTTTTACCTCCAATACCTGGCCACTTGATCTAATCTCGAGGTAAGCATAGCTTTCCTTCACATGTTAGCATCATCTATTTCTCATAATTTAAAGTAGTAAACTTAAATTTCATCATTCATATTCTTCCTTGAGGGAATTTTTCCTACTCAGGTAGTCCTAATAGTCACACGCCGATATATTTAATAGTCTAGTTTACAGGTCAATTTGTTAACATGTATTTTATTGTCATATTATGAAAATGGAAACTTTCAACAACACTTTTGTTGATCCCCAAAGTCTCCCTTGAGTTTGTTAGAACTTCAGCAACCCTCTGTTGAACACAGATCCCAAGATCTGTCGCCAATTTACGTGTGGGATTATGGGCTATACTTTGAGGTTACTCTCCCTTTTGATTGCTAGTCAAAAGTTTTCTTCTCAAAAACATCAAACAACGTCCTGTCTTTCAGATGTCAAACTTTGTGCCTAGGTCTTTGCCATTGATATCACAGACTCTTTCACAAATTCCCTCAAGCCTTCTCGCTTGAGTCCAAGAATTGTTACTTTAGCAAGGTAGAGTTGGATCATCAATTTTTACCACTTCATTTGCCTAACACCAATGTGCTCACACAACAATCCTTTGCCTAACACCATTGTGCTCCCACGACAATCATTTGCCTAACACCATTGTGCTCACATAGCAAATCCCTCCATTTCTATGACACACTTTATGTGAATTACTCTTGTCTTTCAACAAATCTTGTAGATATTAACAATCTACACAAAACTCATGATCATATTATTTATATCCTTATTCATTTTGTGTGCATTTACTGTCAATTACACATTTTACTACTTGTGACACAAAAACTTGGTACTCATCGTGACTTCACGGCCATTGTCAAGTTTCGATAATCATTTACAACTTTACGGTTAGACTCAATATAATCGTCATCCATTGATAAGCGATATTTTTACCCATTTAATCATCAACATGATTTATACCTCTATCATCATTTATGGTTCATACAATCCAATAAGCCACCCTATAATAAGAGATAGTTTAGACCATTACTTACCCTTGAGCGTTTGTGCTCAACTTAGTTCTACAAGTGGATTTATAATCCATGTTCCACTTGATCATGACATCAGTTGAAATCTAGGTAACCTCCTGCGATGTTAGTACATAAACGACATAGTCACCATCAATCCACGATTCATAAAATCTTGTGATCCAGTAAATATAACAAGGCATACCACGTAAACTATCACTTTCCTTTGAGTGGTCAAACTGAACTACTTAAACCGGTGAAATTATAGTTTTACATCCCTTTTTTATTTGTAACATTCCTGGCATAACCACCCTGCAATGTTAGTACACAGTCACTATACGACGTCTATTCACTTATCACATTAAAATATTCATATCACCTAAATATCTTTTACTTATTTATTCATGGATAGCTATCAGTGAAGAAAGCCATTTTATCTTTGCATAATATTCATGAATAGTCAGTTTGTTAGGTATAACCCATGTTGCTATGTACTTCCTTTAACTATTAGTGTCATCAATTGAAACAATATGTCTTAGCGGTGGCCCAGTTGTACCTTGGGTTGAAAGTCCTTTTAACAGAACGGCGCATGCTACAAAACACACACATGTTAGAAACTTTATAAGAATCTAATAATGAAAAATATTCCTCTAGATGGAAATAATACACATGTATAAATCAAATCCTACTTCTTTTGTGTGAACCTTTAATGCTGGTATAATACACATGTAACACCTAAAAATGTTCAAATAGCCCATCCTCTTAACTTAAGGTGTTAATCACCTTTATTTATTGATGAACATGATCATGGAAGGACATATATTTAGAAAATCCAAAAATCAGCACCTAGTTATAACCTATATAAACATGGTACCCTATGATCAATGCTATCATATTATAAATGGATAATCCCTAGATTATCAACTTTATAATGACATAGAGAAACAACATCTACTTAAGTACAATTTCCGTGTTAGTGACATCTAATCATTGCATCATGGTCATTCTTCATAAAGTAAACTAGGAGTTTAAGATATTGTTAATAAATAACACCAATCAACATTATCCTATTTGTAAATCATCCAAATCTTCAACTAAAACCATCTACTCATAACTTTCCTCTATGTGTACTATGCAAATCCTATAAACGGTATCATCCATGTTATGTTGATGCAACTCTCGTAAACCTTTTGAGTACCAATACAAGTAAAATAACATTTCCTACACTTTCACACTCGAATGGCTATCCATAACATCTTCAAATCCAAATACCATCTTCCTCCCATTTACCCATATTGTCTTCATGTTAAGTATGTATGCTAGGAAGTAATATCACCCTGTCCTTTGCGATATCGATTTACTTAACTACAAAATAAAGGAACTATCATTAATCATTAACATCGTGCGATCTCATAACTAATAAGAGGACTGTACCTTTAATTAGTTCAAGTACATTCAAGACGTAAGGCTATTCCCAAACTTTATCCTCTAGACATCATTTAGTTAATTATGCAAACTAGTGAACATGCTTTCGAGGGTACTTCCATTTTACCTCGTTCATAAGTAGACAATGAATCACATGTTATATGTAACAAATCCTAGTCTATCAAGATTTAACATTTCGTGCAAAACATGCATTCTATCTCAATCTCATGTGTTAGTCCTTAAAACATAACGCTTCACTAAGGAGATATACTTACTTGTAATTTATAGGCAATTTATCGTTGATCTCTTGCCAAGCTTGGAACTGAATCTTTCTTGTTTTGTCTTACACATAGAATTCCTCCTTTGGTTCATCCAACTATTTCTTCATGTTGAGCTTGATATAGGTCCGAGTGTTGCAACTTGCGCTCTGATACCATATGTGACATCCCCAAAACTTGCATATATCTTTTGGGTTAGAAAATTTGAAATTTTCTTCGTATTTAAGATCTCCATAATCAAAATCTATTTATGTTACAGACGAGGGTCCACCATCCTTGCCTCAACAAAGTGATGATTAGATGTCAACAATCATAAATATGTACAACATTATTTACTTCAATCCTTCGGAATCAATACTCATATAAGTACTACTTTATTCATGCACAGGTAAATTGATGAATCCAACATTTATTAAGTAGTTCCCAAAATCTAAACAATTCTGACTATTCCGCCTAGTATACTTATATTGCACACCACTTCTCCATTTGTAGATTAAATCAAATACACATATTTTGTATAAGTCCAATTATTTTCATTTACCCAATTCCTATCAACTCATATTCGAACATCACATGAAGACACTCATCGATTTTATCACAATTATCAAGTAAAATGAAACACATCAGATACACCATATGAGAAGTATCTTACTTGAGCCATGTAATAAGCCCCATGTAAAATGAGTTGGTATAACAAGGAATTTTAACTTGATTACTAAAGTGTAAGGCACGATACCTAATACACTATACACAATATAGTAGCATGGATTATAAGTTTAAGAGTTCGATTTGTATTTGAAGGTTCGTGAGATCCTCTTTAGAAATAAAATAGGTACCTCGGATCATATGATAAATACTCTTAGTCTTTTGATTTTATATACCTTCTCACATACAATCCAAATCATTCTCATATATATATATATTCGAACAATTATCCTTGTTGATGTATATGTAACTTCGGAATGTATTTCATCAGTATATTATATGTATATTTATTGTACCCTTATAAGAGATGTGTTATTCCTCTATAAGGAAGTGTCGTCATGTGGATTGACAAGTGTCGCAAGTGTGTGTACTTGCCGATGGGTTATTAGACCACCTTATGGGGTCGGCCCTAATTAATATATAATATAATGTGGATGTACTAAAGTAGACAAGTCGGCCCCAGTAGGTCACTGGGCAAAAAGGTGAGTATAAATAGAGATAGGAAATCTCTATTTTACTCACTCGGAAAAGTATCTATCTCTCTCTCTGGAAAGTGGCGCACTAGTGAGGAGGAGGAGGATCATCTGCTAGGAGACTATCTCTGTATCATTTGGTTGTATTTTGGTTGAGCCATTGCTCTCTCTATCTCTGAGGAAGTTTGTGGGGTTTTTCACCTTAGGGTTTTCCCCACGGAAACTCTGTGTCTCTTGTCTCTATGCTTTTGATTCTTGTGATGCTTGTGATGCTTGTCATATTATGATTGTCATGCATTGATATACTGTAGATGTTATTCTCTCAGCAAAGATCCTATAGTATTGTAATTTAATACTGAAAATTTAACATGGTATCAGAGCTCAACTGAGAAGAAGACATTTTGCAGTGACGAAAGCTTGTATTGCTTGTTTATTGGGTTTCTCTCCACAGATTTTTGAAATTCAGTATAGTAGATTGGATCTACTCATCAAGGCGCATCTTTCTGTCCAATCAGATTTCAGTTCCGAGCATTTTCAGTTTTGGCCCTAAAAATTAGGGTTTCCACAAAAATAGGAATTTCTGGAAACTGAAGGTACAGCTGGAAGCTCCTTGCAAAAATCGAAGGTTTGAGCTTTGGATCGAGATTTTTGGCTGGGTAGATCTCCGGGAAACTCAAACCCTAATTCAGGGCTCTCCCTAGTGAACCCGGGAGGACAAAAAGGCAATTTTGAAGGACAAGACTTTGCTGATCTTAAATTCTGAATGCACTAGGCTGATCAGCTCTCCAAGGCGCATCTTTCTATCCTTTCGGAATTTTGAAATTCACATTTTGAATTTTTAGGGTTTCTCTGACAAACCCTAATCCGGGACCAGATCCAGTTTTCAGCACTTCAAGCGGTAAGTTCTAAATCTTTTCTATTTCCATTTGAAGTACTCTTAAAGATGTCTCTTCACACCAAGCTTGAGGATAAGCTTGAAGGGGCTGATAACTTCCGAGCCTGGAAGTATAGGATTGGGCTAATCCTGGAAGAGAATGAGTTGGACTCATATGTGAAAGAAGACATCCCTATCCCAGAGGATGAAGAGGCCAAGGTATTGCACAAGAAGAACTTGGTCAAGGCAAAGAGAATCATTGCTGATTCTATCAAAGACCATCTCATACCCCATGTGTCTTCTCTCAAGACACCCAAAGAGATGTTTGAATCTTTGACCAAGCTATTTGAAGGAAAGAACATAAATCGGAAGATGACCCTGCGGAACCAATTGAAAGCAGTGAAGTTTCAGAATGGAGAAACCATTCAATCCTACTTTTCAAGGGTCTCTCAGATCAAGGAACAATTAGAAGCAGTAGATGAAATGGTGGAGAATGGTGAAGTGGTGATGACCACTCTAAATGGCCTACCCAGGTCATGGGATTCCTTTATTCAAGGAATTTGTGCAAGGAAGAAGTTGATCTCCTTCAGTAGACTTCGAGAAGAATGCTCTCAAGAAGAAGCTAGACTTATAGCTCGTGAGGAAAAGATGGGAGGAGAAGATCAAGCTCTTGCAGCTCACACCAAAAGAAGCAAAATCAAGAAGGATCCCTCTCGACTCAATAGGTCCTATCAAAAGAAGAACAGGAAAGACCTAAGATGCTTCACATGCAATGAGAAGGGTCACTTTGCTTCAGATTGTCCTAAGAACAAAAGAGATAATAACAACAACTCTAGTAAGAAGAAGAAGGGCAGCAAAAGAAGGTTTCATGCTCATGCGGCTGAAGATGATGAACCTCCAAAGAAGAAAGCTAAGGCAGAAAGTAGTAGTGATGATGATTCATCAAGTGAAGAAGAGTATGTTCTGATATCTGCACTTACTGGTACCATCTCCCATGGTTGCAATGATTGGTTGATCGATAGTGGGGCTTCCAAACATATGACAGGTTTCAAGGAATCTTTTGTGAACCTTTCTGAACATGAATCACCCCATAAGGTGAAACTTGGGGATGATTATCAATACCCAATCAAAGGAAGTGGTGAAGCCTCTTACAACCTAGATTCTGGAAAATCTCTGAAGATGAAGGAAGTCCTCTATGTACCTGGACTCAAGAAGAACTTACTCTCCATCTCTGCTTTAGATGCAAAAGGTATGAGGGTTGCATTTGTTGATGGCCAAGTACTAATGTGGCCAAAGGGAAAGACTATTGATGATGCAGTAGTGATTGGAGAGCAAGAGGGAGGCTTGTACAAATTAAAGGGTCAACCCGAACATGCCATGGTACATGAATCCATGGAGCCAAGTGAACTTTGGCATAGAAGACTTGCTCACATGCACTATAGAGCACTTCCAATTGCAAGCAAGGCTGTAGAGGGTCTTCCTGAAATCAAGACCAAACATGAAGGTGTTTGCAAAGGATGTGCAAAAGGTAAGAACATTAAGAAGGCTTTCCCAAGCAGTGAAAGCAAGGCAAAAGATATTCTAGAAATCATCCACTCAGATGTATGTGGCCCTATGTCATCCAGCTCCCTGAGTGGGTATGTTTTACTATGTATCATTTATTGATGACTTCTCTAGGAAGACTTGGGTATACTTCTTGAAGGGCAAAGATGAGGTGTTTGATAAATTCAAGGAATTCAAAAACTTGATGGAGAATCAAACTGACAAGAAAATCAAAACATTCAGATCTGACAATGGTGGAGAATTCACCTCAAATGACTTCAAGAAGCTTTGCAGTGACTCAGGGATTAAGAGGGAGTTGACTGCTCCATATAATCCTCAACAGAATGGAGTTGCAGAAAGGAAGAACAGAACTATCATGGAAGCAGCAAGGGCAATGTTGCATGACCAGGATCTTCCTATGCATCTTTGGGCAGAAGCAGCTAGAACAGCTGTATATGTGCAGAATAGAACACCCCACAAGATATTGAACAACAAGACACCAGAAGAAGTCTTTTCTGGTAAGAGACCTGAAGTCAGCCATCTCAGAATATTTGGTTGTCCAGTATACACTCATGTCCCAAAGGAGAAGAGGACTAAACTAGATCCTTCAGGAAAGAAGGGCATCTTTGTGGGTTATAGTGAAAGCTCGAAGGCTTACAGAATATATTTTCCAGGGTTCAAGAAGATTGATGTCAGCAGGGATGTAACATTTGATGAGAATTCAGCATTCATCAAATCAAGAAAGGCACCTATCGAAGTGTATGAAGAACCTAAGGAAACAAGATTTCAGGACACTACGATGACTGATGCAGTTCCAGAAACTGCTCGTGAGTTTGAAGATCCACAAGAACCTGTAGATCCACCCCGTGAGGATAACTCTCACAAGAGGAAACCTGTATGGGCTAGAGAGCTCATTCATGATGCAGAAAGATTTGGCATTCCAGAAGAAGAACACAGAGCAAAGAAGAGAACCAGATCACACACCAGTTATGTTGCTTTACTCTGTGACATCATGAACAAAGAGCCTTCCAGTTATGAAGAGGCAGCAGAAAAGAAAGAATGGAAGGATGCTATGGTTGAGGAATACCAATCAATTATGAAGAATGATGTTTGGGATGTTGTCCCAAGACCTAAAGGGAAGTCTGTTGTGACTTCCAAGTGGATCTACAAAATCAAGCATGCTGCAGATGGCAGTGTGGAAAAATATAAAGCAAGATTCGTAGCTCGTGGTTTCTCTCAGAAGGAAGGAATAGACTATGAAGAAACCTTTGCACCTGTAGCCAGATATACTTCCATCAGAACAGTACTTGCCCTGGCTGCAGCAATGAAATGGAAGATACACCAGATGGATGTTAAGACTGCTTTCCTGAACGGTGTAGTAGAAGAGGA
The DNA here is from genome assembly GCA_027924585.1 of Larix kaempferi. Taxonomy (NCBI): domain Eukaryota; kingdom Viridiplantae; phylum Streptophyta; class Pinopsida; order Pinales; family Pinaceae; genus Larix; species Larix kaempferi. The sequence continues at coordinate 11,977,124 of BSBM01000407.1, forward strand.
AGTATATGTGGAACAGCCACTCGGCTTTGAAATACATGACAGGGAATCTTATGTATGCAGATTAAAGAAAGCCTTGTATGGCTTGAAGCAAGCTCCCAGAACCTGGTATGGTAGGATGGACAGTTTCCTATCTAGTTTGGGCTTTACCAAGAGTAAAGCGGATTCCAACCTTTACTACAAGGTTGAGGAAGGGAATCCTGTGATTCTACTTCTATATGTGGATGACCTATTTGTGACAGGAGATGACAGAATGATTGCAGATACCAAGAGGAAGCTTGCAGCTGAATTCGATATGAAAGATTTGGGAATGATGCACTATTTCCTAGGTATGGAGGTGTGGCAGAATGCAGGTGGGATCTTCCTTGGTCAAGGGAAGTACACAGTAGATATCCTGAAGAGATTTGGGATGATGGATTGCAAAGCCATGGCCACACCTATGGCATCGAATCTGAAGCTTCTTTGTGATGCTTCATCTGAGCCAGTTGATGTTTCTATGTATCGTCAGATTATTGGGTCCTTGATGTACCTGACGAACACGAGACCAGATATTTGCTTTGCTGTGAACACATTGAGCCAGTTCCTGACGGATCCGAGGAGTGTTCACCTGGTTGCTGTAAAGCATGTTCTGAGGTACCTGAAGGGTACAGTGGATTATGGGCTCAGATATGAGGTGAATCAAAAGTTTAACCTGCAGGGTTATGTTGATTCAGATTGGGCTGGCAGTGCTGCAGATAGGAAGAGCACATCTGGGTGTTGCTTCAGTATGGGATCAGGTGTGATCTCTTGGTTTAGCAGGAAGCAATCCTGCGTAGCATTGAGTACAGCTGAGGCAGAATATGTTGCAGCCTGTTCAGCTAGTTGTGAGGCAGTATGGCTACGGAAGCTACTGTCTGAGTTATTTGATCTCCCGTTGGAAGCTACTGGTATCTTCTGTGATAACCAGAGTTGTGTAAAGCTGTCCGAGAACCCAGTGTTTCATGACAGGTCGAAACACATAGAGATCAAATACCACTATATCAGGGATATGGTGCAGAGAGGAGCTGTGAAGCTCCTGTATGTTGCGACAGACGAGCAGATTGCAGATGTACTGACGAAGCCACTAGCCAGGGTGAAGTTCGAGTACTTCAGAGAGAGGCTTGGCGTTATTCAGATCGAGGACACTTCGAGGAAGAAGTGATGGACACATTTGCTGAAGCCATTCCAAGCATGTTGGAAGGAGGATCCTTCACATGGCTGTGAATGTAAGCGCTGGATGATGAACATCAGGATGATGTTCTAGTTTCTGCTGGATATGATCAGTTGGATCATGTGTATGTATTTTATATGCATCATGTTGGATGCTTGGACCATGTATCTGTATATGTATCAGGTGAATACATTGTATGATCAGGTGGATCATGTATGGTGATATATATCATATGTTTTGTATTTGTATCAGGTGGATACATTGATGATCAGGAGGATCATGTATGATGATATGTATCAGGTAGATACTTGGTATGCAGCAGGATGTTGCGTTGATGATCAGGAGGATCATGTATGATGATATGTATCAGGTAGATACTTGGTATGCAGCAGGATGTTGCAGTAATGATCAGGATGATCATAGATGACGAGCTTCAGGATGTTGCTCCAGATGACATGCAGCAGGATGTTGCAGTAATGATCAGGATGATCATAGATGACGAGCTTCAGGATGTTGCTCCAGATGACATGCAGCAGGATGTTGCAGTGATGATCAGGATGATCATAGATGACGAGCTTCAGGATGTTGCTCCAGATGACATGCAGCAGGACGTTGCAGTGATGATGATCAGGATGATCATGGATACATCAGGATGATGTATGGTGAGTATCAGGTTGATACTCTGTGGCCGTGGATCAGGTTGTGCAGATGAGCATGTAATTCGTTGCCCTGGGAGATTTGCAGATGGTCTTGCGAGGTTTTGCCTATGGCATGTAATTCGTTGCCCTGGGACATCTGTCAAATGCTCTTTCGAGGTTTTGCTCTGGGAGGACATGTAATTCGTTTCCCTGGGAGATCTGCAGATAGTCTTGCGAGGTTTTGCCTATGGCATGTAATTCGTTGCCCTGGGATATCTGGCAGATGCTCTTGCGAGGTTTTGTCCTATGGCATGTAATCCGTTTCCCTGGGAGATCCTATAGGTAGAGCAGTATGCTCGTAACAGCCTGGGATGCTCTTGCGAGGTTTTGCCATGACCACATGTAATTCGTTGCCCTGGGAGATCCTATAGGTAGAGCAGTATGCTCGTAACAGCCTGGGATGCTCTTGCGAGGTTTTGTGGTGAGGTCACATGTAATTCGTTGCCCTGCGAGATCCTATAGGTAGAGCAGTATGCTCGTAACAGCCTGGGATGCTCTTGCGAGGTTTTGTGACGCACGTAAAAGTCCTGAGGATTCCACAGTATGTCCAGTGATGATGAAGACCTGCAGGTGGTGGGCCTACATCCAGTATGAAAAAGGACTGGCTCTGTAGAACTTCCTATGACGAGTAGAGACAGAGATTGGACGAGATAGCAGCAGCAGTGACGATGACGATGACGATGCATCGATGACGATGATCCAGAGAAGAAGACTTGTCTAGCAAATCTGTGTCGAGAAATACCTTCCTTGTTAAGAGGGAGTGTTGATGTATATGTAACTTCGGAATGTATTTCATCAGTATATTATATGTATATTTATTGTACCCTTATAAGAGATGTGTTATTCCTCTATAAGGAAGTGTCGTCATGTGGATTGACAAGTGTCGCAAGTGTGTGTACTTGCCGATGGGTTATTAGACCACCTTATGGGGTCGGCCCTAATTAATATATAATATAATGTGGATGTACTAAAGTAGACAAGTCGGCCCCAGTAGGTCACTGGGCAAAAAGGTGAGTATAAATAGAGATAGGAAATCTCTATTTTACTCACTCGGAAAAGTATCTATCTCTCTCTCTGGAAAGTGGCGCACTAGTGAGGAGGAGGAGGATCATCTGCTAGGAGACTATCTCTGTATCATTTGGTTGTATTTTGGTTGAGCCATTGCTCTCTCTATCTCTGAGGAAGTTTGTGGGGTTTTTCACCTTAGGGTTTTCCCCACGGAAACTCTGTGTCTCTTGTCTCTATGCTTTTGATTCTTGTGATGCTTGTGATGCTTGTCATATTATGATTGTCATGCATTGATATACTGTAGATGTTATTCTCTCAGCAAAGATCCTATAGTATTGTAATTTAATACTGAAAATTTAACAATCCTTAATTAGCTTCTCCTATTTATAAAACCCAATTTACTCATGAAATAAGAAAGACACTTTGCATAATTAAGAATCACCTAAAATGGATACATCTAGTTAAACAACAATACATTTTGATCATACACATGCAGAGTCGAGATATACACGTGGTTCACCCCTGTATAGGGGCTACGTCCACCAAAAGGGTCATGTCTTGTATAAATGTTCGAACATAAGGATTACAATCTGGTGCAACACAAATGTTACAAAACTTCTTTCTGATACCTTTCAAGACAACCTAGATCTCGATTTTCCACAACGAGTCAGAACTATGACTTCCATTCAAAACATAACTGTCTTTTCATTTCCTCCACGAATCAACTTAGAAAAAGTAAGGTAATTACCTAGATTTGAACATGTGGATCTATAACTTCGACATTCCATAAACAAAAATAGTACTACAGTGAAATAGGATATACGCTTATCTACTACTACGCTGAATAAACTATGGCAAGGTAATGTATAGTAGTTTAAACCGACAATTAAAATTTTTGTCTACACATTGAATTCGCTATGGCAACAAGTAAAGCAGAGAAATTTAAACGAAACACATTAAAAACAAAACGAGTGCATTATGTACAAACTACATCGTGGCAGAGGTTTATACTGAGCACGTTAACACAGAGCTAAAGCCATATATAAATATCCCATGAGGTTACCGCCTAAGGATATCTAACAAAAATGCATCACATATTTACCACAGGAATTACAACCGAGGGATTCTAGTCATCAATGCACAACGCATTCATCATAGGAGACAAAATGAAAAAAAAATCAATCGGTTTGCAAAAATATAATCATCTTAGGAGAATACAGCTTGAGGATATCTATCCAAAGTGCATCGCGCCTTTATCACAGGAAATACAACTTAAGAATTTTAAGAAACTTAATACAGAGATAATGCAAAGGGATAACGTTTGACAGGGTTCAATTTCCAGACCATGAGGCTAAACTATAGTGACAATGCTCACCCAGCAAGTCAAATTTCCATCCATCAATGATAGCGTTTACCAAAATGTAGATTAGTGAAAAGAAAGCACACCATAGACCAGGCTCAAGTTTCACTACGCGTTCAACCAAAACAACTGGTAATACTGTTCCAGGGTATCCATACCTAATGGAACTTATTCATGCAACCTGGGTCTAAAATCCATGCAATTAAAACGTTACAACCGATGATAGTGCAATCATCCACGGTGTGTAACCTACGACAATGCAGACAGGAGTTAACCTTACCAAGGAAACATAAACAAAAGCTAACGCGAATTATGTTCTACGTGTAAACTACAGCATTGCAACACGATTTAAAATCTAGCGAGCTAGGGTTTTCTATGAAGTCATAATGCAAACAAAGAATCTATGTAGATTTTTCTGCATAACTCCAATAGACTTTGTGTCTATCAGGAAGATAACAACAATATAAAAAATGAAGGAAAGAATTTTAACTTGTTTATTGTGCCAATCCATAGGCAGCACGTTCGTTTGAAGATATAAATAACCTATCGAAATACCAAACTGGGTTCACTGAATCGAATTGCTGCACGACTCCATAGGTAGTGCATCTACCCATCATATCACAACCAAACTATCAAAGGAACAACACAACCAACGTTGATCAAGGGTCGACTCTACGGAAAACCCTAACCCCCGATTCCCCCTTTCTTCCAAACCAGAAGTCTAATATAGAGGATGTACGTGTATTACTCCTCGAGGAGTCAGCCTTTGATCCTCTAACAAGGCTTGGTTAGTAGGACTAATAGTTTCAAGTTCCTTCGTTTAACAAGTGGCAATGTATACTGCTCTTTACAAAAATCGACGGGAACAATTCCCCAAGGATGTGCAACCTCTCCGTAACACATGTTCCAACCACTAAGAGGTCCTTTTAATATCACGGATACTCCATGACCACCCCCTCTTCAGTTTGAGACGTGGATAATCACTCCCCTCTAAGGTGTATACTAAATAGAGCCTAACAAAGCCATCCTTGTCATGATAACTACTGCTCTTAAAATGATAATCATCATGGTAGTTTTTCTTCTCTTTATTTTATAATAATAATAAAACAATCATTTCTTGATTTTAGAACATACACTAAGGAGTATAGGATATATATATATATATATTCACAACATTAATAGAGAGGCCATATCCCTTATATGTTATATATATATATATGTGATATGTTTATTCACTTCATAGTATTGCTTATAGTCAATCATACTAAGTAACTAAGATCTTCATTTTAAGTTGATCTTATCAAGTACACAATTAATAAACTAACTTATTTTAGCTTTAATTGCCTTCCCTAGCATTCTCGTCGAATTAGGGAAAAAGTTTTAAATATAATTAGGATAGTTATTGAAATTATCCACAACTCATGGCGTCGTGTATGATGTCTATTCGTTCTGTGATGAAAGGCTAATGTCCTCATCCTAGACATTAGTGTTTAGATTCTCAAGGATTCTCTCGAGCTTACCTTTTCAATGGGTGCAGTTGTCGTCATTTAGATGCATTGTTTCCCTTCACTTACGTCTTTCAATTAGATATTAAATAGCCTAAGTTACAAGGTTTTTTGCTGGTGGGGCCTTGGCCTTGAGCTCCTCACCAGAAAAACAAGTAAAATATTCACATTCATTTACAAAAGTAATAGGCGGTAGAAGCGGTGTATTACAGAATATATTATTATTAATAAATAAAAGTGGAGACAAATATCCAAAGGAGTCTGTTGAATGAGTATCACTGAACCACTAGGGGGAATGGACTATGGTGGAGAGCAAATTGACACTTGGAAGCATCCTCAACTCACTTCTAACTGTTGCAGGGGAAAACTTCCCTATTTTTATGGTCATGTTCCCCAAGAAAGTGGAACTGAGCAGGTTGCTCCTTTACTGAAATAAACTGACCAAAAGATCTAGGCATGCTTTTTATCTATCCATCAAATTCAGTAGGGGGCAGTTCATTCTTACCTTGTGATAATTTTCTGAGCACAAGAGATTTGATGAGGGGAAATTTCGAAGTGATTGAGTGAACTAAGACTGCATTCTTAACTAGTGCAGCCACATTGCTGAGTTCAATATTGCTAAAGGCAAGTAGTTCTGCTGCTAAGTACTACTGTTGAGTTGCAAGGGAATTTATTCCATTATTCCACAAAGCATATTCGCCCTAGTGGTTCAGTGAATAGGCTCGGGGGTCCTAAGGAAAGTAGCTTGGTTGTCTTCAGGAGTTGGTCAGAAAAACCCTTTGAGGTTAACACTGAGGCTTACCCGGATAGCTAGTATCCTTGCTTGCAGATGTGCACCATTACCGTGAGAGTGGAACCTGCCAACAACAATGCATTTCACAGGGGTTAAATGTCACCTACCAAAATTTTGAAAATATTATTTTATTGGAAAAATACTTTATGTTAAATTTTAATTACAAAGTTTTGTAATTATGACCAAGTTTGGTCAAGGATGAATGTAATTACTGATTATTATTATTTAATAAATTAAAGTAGGAGACAAACACCCAAGGGAACTGTTAAATGAGTGTTCATTGACCCACTAGGAGGAATGGAAGTTGTTAGAAGGCATGGGACAGATGGCAGCAATTGCACTTCACCACTAGCTGTTGGTTATGGGACAACTAGCCCTAAAAATGTGGCATTATTCCCTAGGTGGTGGGAATGAGCAGGCAGCTCATTAAATGACTAGTTAACCACTATAAGGCCTAGGCAACCTACATAAGGCAAATTCGAATTGAGCAGGCATCTCTACAATATTTCCTGCATAAATATTCCTCAAGTGCATCAGGTGTTCATTGAGAGGTTCAAATAGGTAGGCTATGTGAGAGTGCAACTGTAAGTCTACAAATTATTCTGAGAAGGAAAACCAGAGGTATTGGTGTAGGTCCCTTTGACTGCTCAGTCTTTAAGACTAGATAACTATTGCTACTGAGAGTGGAGGTCCTAAGCTTCTAAGTTTCTTCCTCCTAGTGGTTCAGTGAACAGGCTCAGGGGTCCTAAGGCAAGTAACATGGTTGTCTTCAGGAATTGGTTGGGTGGAACAGGTTCCTTTGGCTGTTTGTTTCCCTACAGTTAACCAGGTTTCACTGTCCCTACTTTGTTTATAGTTTAATGCTTCTACTTATTCAAACTCTGTTATGTGAAAGAGTTTATTTTATTTTTTGATCTATGTTTGATTCTGAATGATAAAGTCTGTGAATTATTGTTTAGATAACCATCTCTATATTTTTCCCCATGTTGTTCTCTACATAGTACTCTAGTATAGAGAAGCAAATTAAAGGATAGATGAGAGATAGGCAGATTGCCTTTGATTGGATAAATAATTGTAGTAAGAGTTTTGTTTACAATTTTGTACTATATTTACACATAGTAAAAATTACTGTATAACATCAACAGTAATATAGAATCTCTTTTGTTAATACATGAAAAAAAACATAGCCTAATTTCTCTATAGTCATATATTTTTCTCTTAACCCTATTCATTTCAGATAGCAATCAAATACAATGAAAATTAAACATTTCGTGTTTTTTTAAGTAATTGTATTTTCAAGAATTATAGCAGCTGTAAGAACTAATCACTGTATAGATTTCTTGTCTTTATACATATTGTATTTCTTCACTAATATCCTTCTCTGATATCAATTTTCGAATATCTATTACAGTAGTATCAAACCCTAAGATACTACAAACCCTAATTCTATTTACACATCTCATAACTTCTTTCTCAAGTCTTGTATGACAAACTATAGACATTATTTCAGAGAATGATAACTTTTATAACTTACTAAACCCTATTCCTCGCTTTCTAAAAACCATACTATTTTTTATATATGGTAAGTTTACTATCTAAAGATTTATCTAGTAGATAGTTATAAGCACGATTTCATATCTAAACATTAGCTCACAATCCCTAGCATTAAAACATACACATTATCGAAATTATCATTACAATGATTAAGTCTTGGGTACAAAGCCTAGCACAAGCCTGATAGCATTTGGAAGTTACAGGTAGGGTATCCATCGTAAAATGAAACTAGAACATGGAGGCATAACCCTTTCAAAAAACATTTTAATAGTAAAACTATTTCATCTATTTTCCAAAACAAGATTAACATTAACGAGCACAGATTATAGGCATACATTTCTTTTATACAGTTATGCAAACTTAACACCCTAGGCCAAGAACAACCCTTGTGGTTCGGCAAAAATGCAACATATATTATTACACATGGTTCTCAACTATTATTCAAAAATATATCATTTTATTACAAATAAAAACGAACCATAGTTTACAAGCATGAAAAGAACCCTCGGTTCTGAATTTCCATTCCAAACATATGACAGAGAATTACAAGAGTTACCCTCGACATTTTAACATTAAGCTGAGACCGTGAAAACATGAAACTACACAGGGTTTTACCCCGAACTTAACAACTCACGGTGCAAAGACCAACTCGAAGTTGGTTCCAAAGTTTCAGCAAAACACCACTGAGCCGAACATTAAATACAAGACTGAGGACCAACCTCTTACAGAATAATATCAAAACAATACAAGCTTTCAACCATCACTGATACAAGTCGAAGATTTCCAACTCTCGGCACACAGAAAAACACATCAACGGAACCTACGAGGTTTTGCAAGAACCACCGGAGCTTACCACAAAGCAATAGTAGGTTTCCTTTTCCCAAAACCATTGCATAGAAACCTTCCAATGAAGAGGGCACCTACCAAAGCACAAATGCGATTGGTTAAAATCATGTTAACACAAATAAAATACAAAGTTCACGGTATCACATTTCTTCATTTACTTACTTACCCTATAGAATTTGTATTGCAAACATTAACGATGAAACCAGAGGTCGGTTGCAACCCTTATACACGCAGAAAATCCAGAAGATGATACCACCATTTGAAAGAGCCGGAAGATAAAATACAAAACTACTCTCAACAGTTGACAGATAACTACACTTCATATTACTACATCATGGCTCTATGGCATGAATCCAAGCCTGCAACTATTAAAAACTACCTCACACAGTTCACAGGGTCGAAACCCCTGGAAGAGAACCTCCTCCAACCCTAAAATTTGGTAGCTTGTCCGCCTCAATTCAACGTAACAATGAAAGAGCGAGAAACTTGCTACCACTACATACCACGAGGTTAGGGTTCCACAATCAACAATCAAGATTTGGTGAAATCAACACACAGGAAAGAGCCAACAGTGCTACGTTGAAAGCCGAGCAACATTGCATTTATATCGCATTAATTACAACAACCATGGAGTTTCCAACCCTGCATGCCAAGGAACGTTACTGTGTACAAGGTGGAGGGGAGGCGACATAGCAACCATGCTAGCTAGAACTCCTAGTTACATTAACAATCAAAGTTCACGTGGAGGGATTACGTGGTATGACAACCACACTTTCCACTAAGGAAGTTCAGGCAAAACATTTAATACATGACCGTAACTCTGTCAACCTACAGCTGGAAAATGATTACCTGTCAATTCATCGCTGCAATATCAAGACTTGGGTGGATACAACAACATATGCTAATAACACTTAGGATAAGAGCTAATACATGTAGCATAGTTCAAACTACTACTTAAGCCACAATCTTTCTAAGGTTGTTTAGATCGTATTCATGGTCTGCATAGGATAATATCCTATAGTGCTAAAAGTATAGCTAGGATTTCATATCAAAAAGCATAACATTGATATTGTTTATCATATTTTTGTATAGTAAAAACCATATCATATTACATGGTAATATGTAGTGTATATTTTATATAATTTCAATGTTTAAATTTGGTATCGAAATAATTGAATAAGATGTCCATGCAATATGTAAATAAATAGTAACTATAAGATATATCTATTTCATTTCTATAGTTTGTCTGTGTATTGAAATGATAAATACATGACATAGAGTAGTCTAAGACTTGTAGATGCCAAATATAATGATAGTTTGAAGGTGTAATTTTCTACAAGCTTCATATTAGCATACTTAATAGATAGTAGTATCATTGTTTTAATATTAATGACAACAGTCTTATGACAATACATGTAGCATCATAACAGAACTTTTGGATGACATGGAATGATAACATTGAAGAGCTTCGTAAGACAGTACTTAAATTAGGATCAGAATCATGTATCCATACCTCCAGTCACTAGTGTCGTAAGGAAGTACTTAGCATTTTACATTGACGATGAATTGAAAGAAACAAGTACTCTTAATTTATGCTGTCTTATAGGATTTCTTACCTGCGGTCTGCACATGGAAACAAGATTCAAATGCCTTAGATAAACGTAGCTAAGTAAGCTCTAGGGTGCCTCGTAGGACCCCTTCGTCAACATATAAACAAACTATCAACACTCTATCAAGAATTTCATAATAGTATGAACTATAACAGCATGAAATAATAACCAAGAAATTAAACAAATTTGTAAACCGTATTAGTATACATAATCATAAAGGATCTTTCGTTCAAGAGATTAACATCCACATAATTCTGAAGTAGCAAATACAATTAAATCATGATTAGTAGAGAAGTACGACATGACATCGTTACTAATCATCTTAGTTGAGAAATCAATTTAATTTATGTGTTCCGCATTAACCACTTTGATAATTATTGCTATTATAATTTTATTTTATTTTTGGTATTTTTCAGGATGTTACATGTGGTATCAAAGCTCATGTTCAAACTCTAGGCGTGAAAAAGGTCCAAGAACACATAGCAGAGAAAAATTTATTTACAGCAGAACTTTTACTGATTCAAAAATTTTAACTATTTTGTTATACATAAATTATTTTGAGTTATAGGTATGGAAAACTCAGCTGAACATTTAGAAGACAGATTTCAACCCAATAGTCATAGCACGGGAAGACATTTCTAAGGAGAATAATTTCATGGCGAAGTAAACAACAATTCGTCAGAAGTATTACGAGTATTTCAAGAATTAAAGGCAGAAATCAGATCTGTAAAACAAGACAATGAGAGAATCTTGAAGGCGCAAGAAGAGTTAAATCAAGTACTGTTCGAACAATGCCCAAATGATGAACAGAATAGATAAATTGAGAATACTTCCAAGGTTAAATATTTACCTCATCCAGACAGAAGTAAAAAGATGAAAACTGATGATGCAAATAGCATTTCGATATCATCAGAAGCTGCCCATGAAAAACAGAAAAAGAAAAGAAATTATTCAAGTGACAGCAGCGAGGGGGACTACAAACCCAAAAGGAAAAGTCACAAATAGTATGAGAAAATTTATGGTGAGTTCAAGAATATCAAACCCCCAACCTTCAATGGTGAAACTGGAAAAGGAGAGACAGCAGAAGCTTGGTTGTCCGACATGAAAAAGTATTTCCAAATATATGATTATTTTGAATCTTTGAAGGCAAAGATGGCAATCTACAACTTGATTGGCAAGGCAGATATTTGGTGGCAGGACAACAATAGAGTGAAGGGCATCAAAGACAAGGACGTCAACTGGAGTACTTTCAAATGATATTTCAAAAAGAATTTCTTATTAGAACAATAGTATGAAGAAAAATCAAAGGAGTTCTATGACTTAAAGCTGGGAAGTATGAACATGAAGGAAATGAACAGTAAATTTATGAACTTACTGAGATATGTGCCATACCTCGTGGAATAAAAACTGAAGATCCAAAGATACTTGAGCTATCTACCTTTCAATATCAGGGATAGAATAGAGAATGACAATCCAAAAACCTTCGAGGAGGCCATGAGGAAAGCAACTTTTTGTTATGACACTAACCGGAAAAGAGAAGGAATGTCAAACTGGAAAAGTCATCAACCCAACAATTTTGAGCTGAAAAAGAAACATTTCAGATTTAGTGGGAATTTTGGTTTCCAAAAGAAAAATTTTCAGAATCGAAATTTTCAAGGAAACAATTCCAGAAACAGTCAGCAACAGAATTTTACAGCTCCTAGAAACACTCCCAATACTACCACAACTAATGATCAAAAGGAACCTATCAAATGTTTTGAGTGTCAAGGTCCTCATTATGCATCAGAATGCCCCAAGAGGAAGCGGATAGCTAACAACATTCACTCTATTCAGACTGAACCTACTATTGGAGACTTGACGAAGGAGATGCCCAGAATCAATGCAGCACTCGACAACAGACAAGCAAATCATCAAATCTCTATGGTAGAGATTGAAGGTATGCTACAAAATCATCTTGTTACTATTTTGATTGATCCAGGTGCTAGCTTAAGTTATATATCACCAGATATTGTGGAAAGTTTTAAATTGAAAATAGAAAAGTTCAGTAAATCTTGGTTAGTTAGGCTAGCAACAGGAACAAAGAGAAAAGTATCAGATTTTATTCAAAGTTGTGCTTTATCCATGAACTAGTTAAAGACACAAATCAAGTTGAATATTTTACCTTTAGGATCTTATGATATCATAATTGGAATGGACTAGTTAGAATCCCATCATGTCATTTTGAACCGTTACAAGAAAACTTTTACATGTTCAAATGATGAAGGAGAAACTGTAGAAGTAAAAGGTATTCCAAGAAAGACAACCCTTAGATAGATTTCAGCCATGCAAGTTAAGAGGGCAGTTACAAAAGGATGTCAGTTCTTTGCAGTAAATGTAGTAAATGATGAGCTTATTTATAAAGAGGACAAACTGAAACTAGAAGGCATACCTATCCTAAAGGATTTCAAAGATGTTTTCCCTGAGGAGATTCCAGGATTACCTCCTAAAAGAGATTTAGATTTTACCATCGAGTTAATACCAAGAGCAGTACCGAATTCTAAAGCTCCATATAGGATGAATATACTGGAATTAAACGAGTTTAAATCATAGTTGAAGGAACTGATTGATAAGAATTATATAAGACCCAGCGTGTCTTTTTGGGGAGCACCTATTATATTTGTTAAGAAGAAAGATGGAACCCTAAGACTGTGTATAGATTATCGTCAGCTAAATAAGATGACAATCAAGAATCGATATCCGTTGCCCCGCATAGGCGATCTATTTGATCAGCTACGTGGAGCAACGATATTTTCAAAGATTGATCTAAGGTCAGGATATCATCAAGTGCGGGTTAAAGATGAGGATATTTTCAAAACAGCTTTCAGAACTCGATATGGACATTACGAGTTCATAGTCATTCCATTTGGCTTGACTAATGACCCGACTGTATTTATGTGTTTGATGAACAATATTCTGCACAAATACTTAGATAAGTTTGTTGTTGTGTTTATAGATAACATTTTAGTGTATTCTAAAAGCAAAGAAGAGCATGACGAACATCTATGGATTATCTTACAAGTTCTGAGAGATCATCTACTATACGCTAAGTTTAGTAAGTGTGACTTCCACAAGAACAAAATTTAGTATTTAGGACACATAATTTCTAAAGAAGGAATCTCGGTTGACCTTGACAAGATAAAAGCCATTAATGATTGGCCGGTTCTAAAGGACGTGTCAGATGTAAGATCATTTATGGGTATTACTGGATATTACAGAAAATTATAGAGGGTTTTTCAAAGATTGCAAACCCCATAACCTCCTTGCAAAAGAAAGGGAAGAAATTCATGTGGGATCAGAAGTGTTCAGATAGTTTTAAGAAGTTAAAGGAATTACTGAGTACAGTACCTATTCTGAGGATAGCGGATCCTAATAAGGATTTTATAGTTTGGACGGATGCTTGTAATGACGGACTCGGTGGAGTCCTAACACAAGAAGGGCATGATGTGGCATACGAATCTAGAAAGCTAAAAATACATGAGAAGAACTACTCTACTTATGATTTAGAGTTATTAGTAGTAATTCATGTTTTAAAAATGTGACGTCACCACCTTATTAGCATAAAATTTACCATATTGACAGACAACATGGGTCTGAAATATTTATTAGATCAGACAAATCTGAACGCTAGACAAGCTAGATGGTTAACTTTCCTAAGTGAGTATGATTTTGAAATTCAACATATTAAAGGGAAAAAGAACAAGGTTGCAGATGCATTGAGTCGTAAAGCAAAACTGGATTTTATTTCAGCCATTCGTACTTACTCAACAGATTTAGAAAATCATATCCTTGAAAGGAGTGAAATGGATGAAGAATACAGAAAATTAAAGGAAAAGACAACAAATAACAATTCTGAAAATTCTATGGCAGATTATAGTGTGAAGGAAAATGGACTATTGTTATACAAAAACAGATTGTATGTACCTAACATACCAGAAGTAAAAATTCTGATTTTAAATGAGATCCACAAAAGCCATTACTCTGGCCATCCAGGTTATCAGAAGACCATTACTACGCTAAGGAAAGAATACTATTGGCCCATAATGAAAGATGAAGTAGCAGAGTACATAGCTAAATGTTTGGATTATCAAAAAGTGAAAGTTGAACACCAACATCCAGTTGGATTGTTGCAACCATTGCCTATACCGAGCTGGAAATGGGAAGTGATAAGCATAGACTTTATTACTGGACTACCCAAAAATCAGAAACAAAATGACTCTGTCATGGTGGTAGTAGACAAACTGAACAAAGCAACAAACTTTATACCCTTGAAGACTACTCATAAGGCTCCAAACATTGCAGAAATCTTCATGAAGCAGATTTTTCGACTACATGGTATACCAAAAGTGATAATTTCAGATCGTGACTCTAATTTTACTGGAAAATTTTGCAGGTCTTTGTTTAAAGGGTTGAATACAACCTTAAATTTCAGCACGGCATTTCATCCACAAATGGATGGATAGACAGAAAGGGTGAATCAAGTTTTGGAAGACTTACTGAGAATGTATGTTAAGGATCAACCTAGTAAGTGGGAAGACTACTTGCATTTAGCAGAATTTGCATATAATAACCATTATCATGTATCAGCCAGACTTAGCCCATTTGAAATTCTTAATGGTAGGAAATGCGATACACCTGTTTATTGGAATTACCCAGTAAATAGATTTGTTTTAGGACCTGGATTGTTGCGGGAGTTAGAACTAATTGTGAAACGGGTAAAAGGAAATCTAAAAGCTGCCCAAGATCGGCAAAAGAGTCAAGCAGATCTAAAAAGGACTCATAAAGAGTTCCATGTTGGTGAACATGTGTTCCTCAAGGTAAGACCGAAAAAGAGTTCATTGAAATTGGGAAGCTGTGCCAAGTTGGCACCCAAGTATTGTGGTCCTTTCGAAATATTATCAAGGGTTGGACCAGTGGCATAGCAACTGGATTTGCCACCAAATCTAAAGATACATAATGTTTTTCATATATCATTTTTAAAGATGTATGTACACAATGCTACTCATGTTGTAAACTGAAATGATGTACAGGTGGGACAAGATGGCAATTTTCAGGTGGAACCGGACTGTATCCTCGAAAGGAGGGAAACTCTGCTCCGGAATCGCACCATTGGACAAGTGAAGGTGCAATGGAAGCACCTTAGCCCATAAGAGGCAACCTGGGAGTTGGAGAGTAGTATGCAGGCAGCATACCCAACTCTGTTTCAGGAACACTCAGAAAGTGATTAACCAACATCGAGGACGATGTTCAGGCTTAAGGAGGGGTGTATGTCACCTACCCAAATTCTGAAAATATTCTTTTATTGGCAAAATACTTTATGTTAAATTTTAGTTACAAAGTTTTGCAATTATGACCAAGTTTGGTCAAGGATGAATGTAATTACTGATTATTATTATTTAATAAATTAAAGTAGGAGACAAACACCGAAGGGAACTGTTAAATGAGTGTTCACTGACCCACTAGGAGGAATGGAAGCTGTTAGAAGGCATGGGACAGATGGCAACAATTGCACTTCACTAGTAGTTGTTGGTTATGGGACAACTACCCCTAAAAATGTGGCATTATTCCCCAGGTGGTGGGAGTGAGCAGCTAGCTCATGAAATTACCAGTTAACCACTAAAAGGCCTAAGCATCCTACATAAGGCAAATTTGAATTGAGCAGACAGCTCTACAATATTTTCTGCATAAATATTCCTCAAGTGCATAAGGTGATCACTGAGAGATTCGAATAGGGAGGCTATGTGAGAGTGCAACTGTAAGTCTGCAAATTATTCTGAGAAGGAAAACCAGACGTGCTAGTGCAGGTCCCTTTGACTGCTAAGTCTTTAAGACTGGATAACTATTGCTACTACAAGTGGAAGTCCTAAGCTTCTAAGTTTCTTCCTCTTGGTGGTTCAGTGAACAGGCTCGGGGGTCCTAAGGCAAGTAACTTGGTTGTCTTCAGGAATTGGTTGGGTGGAACAGGTTCCTTGGGTTGTTTGTTTCCCTACAGTTAACCAGGTTTCACTGTTCCTACTTTGTTTATAGTTTAATGCTTTTACTTATTCAAACTCTGTTATGTGAAAGAGTTTATTTTATTTTCTGATCTATGTTTGATTCTGAATGATAAAGTCTGTGAATTATTGTTTAGATAACCATCTCTATATTTTTCCCCATGTTGTTCTCTGCATAGTAATCTAGTATAGAGAAGCAAATTAAATGATAGATGAGAGATAGGCAGATTGCCATTGATTGGATAAATAATTGCAGTAAGTGTTCTGTTTACAATTTTGTCCATTATTTACACATAGTAAAAATTACTGTATAACATCAACAGTAATATAGAATCTCTTTTGTTAATACATGAAAGAAAACATAGCCTAATTTCTGTATAGTCATATATTTTTCTCTTAACACTATTCATTTCAGATAGCAAGCAAATACAATCAAAATTAAACATTTTGTGTTTTTTTTTAAGTAATTGTATTTTCAAGAATTATAGTAGCTATAAGAACTAATCACTGTATAGATTTCTTGTCTTTATACATATTGTATTTCTTCACTAGTATCCTTCTATGATATCAATTTTCGAATATCTATTACAATAGTATCAAACCCTAAGATACTACAAACGCTAATTATGTTTACAAATCTCATAACTTCTTTCTCAAGTCTTCTATGACAAACTATAGACATTATTTCAAAGAATGATAACTTTTATAACTTACTAAACCCTAGTCATCGCTTTCTAAAAACCATACTATTTTTTATATAAGGTAAGTTTACTATCTAAAGATTTATCTAGCAGATAGTCAAAAGCACGATTTCATATCTAAACATTAGCTCACAATCCCTAGCATTAAAACATACACATTATCGAAATTATCATTACAACGATTAAGTCTTGGGTACAAAGCCTAGCACAAGCTCGATAGCATTTGGAAGTTACAGGTAGGGTATCCATTGTAAAATGAAACTAGAACATGGAGGCATAACCCTTTCGAAAAACATTTTAACAGTAAAACTATTTCATCTATTTTCCAAAACAAGATTAACATTAATGAGAACGGATTATAGGCATACATTTATTTTATACAGTTATGAAAACTTAACACCCTAGGCCAAAACAACCCTTGTGGTTTGGAAAAAATGCAACATATATTATTTCACATCGTTCTCAACTGTTTTTCAAAAATATATCATTTTATTACAAAGAAAAACGAACCATAGTTTACAAGCGTAAAAAGAACCCTCGGTTCTGAATTTCTATTCCAAACATATGACAGAGAATTAAAAGAGTTACCCTCAACATTTTAACATTAAGCTGAGACCGTGAAAACATGAAACTACACAGGGTTTTCCCCCGAACATAACAACTCACAGTGCAAAGACCAACTCGAAGTCGGTTCCAAAGTTTCAGCAAAACACCGCTGAGCCAAACATTAAATACAAGACTGAGGACCAACCTCTTATAGAATAATATCAAAACAATACAAGCTTTCAGCCATCAATGATACAAGTAGAAGATTTCCAACTCTTGGCACACAGAAAAACACATCAAAGGCACCTACAAGGTTTTGCAAGAACCACCGAAGCTTACCAGGAAGCAGTAGTATCTTTCCTTTTCCCAAAACCGTTGCATAGAAACCTTCCAACAAAGAGGGAACCTGCCAAAGCACAAATGCGATTGGTCAAAAGCTTGTTAACACAAATAAAATGCAAAGTTCACGGTATCACATTTCTTCATTTACTTACTTACCCTGTAGAAGTTTTATTCCAAACATTAACGACGAAACTAGAGGTCAGTTGCAACCCTTATACACGCAGAAAATCTAGAAGACGATACCACCATTTAAAAGAGCCGAAAGACAAACTACAAAACTACTCTCAACAGCTGACAGATAACTACACTTCATATTACTGCATCACGGCTCTATGGCACGAAGCTAAGCCTGCAACTATTAAAAAATACCTCTGATAGGTCACAGGGTCGAAACCCCTGGAAGAGAACCTCCTCCAACCCTAAAATGTGGCAGCCTGTCGGCCTCAATTCAACATAACAATGAAAGACCGAGAAACTTGCTACCAATAAATTCCATGAGGTTAGGGTTCCACAATCAACGATCAAGATTTGGTAAAATCAACGCATAGGAAAGAGCCAACAGTGCTACGTTGAAAGCTGAGGAACATTGCATTTATATCACATTAATTACAACAACCATGGAGTTGCCAACCCTGCATGCCAAGGAACATTACTATGTACAACATGGAGGAGAGGCGACATAGCAACCATGCTAGCTAGAACTCCTGGTTACATTAGAAATCAAAGTTCATGTGGAGGGATTACGTGGTATGACAGCCACACTTTCCACTAAGGAAGTTCGGGCATAACATTTAATACATGACCGTAACTCTGTCAACCTGCAGCTGGAAAATTATTACCCGTCAATTCATCACTTCAATATCGAGACTTGGGTGGATACAACAACATATGCTAATAACACTTAAGATAAGAGCTAATACATATAGCATAGTTCAAACTACTACTTAAGTCACAATATTTCTAAGGTTGTTTAGATCGTATCATGGTCTTCATAGGATAATATCCTATAGTGCTAAAATTATAGCTAGGATTTCATATCGAAAAGCATAACATTGCTATTGTTTATCATATCTTTGTATAGTAAAAACCATATCATATTACATGGTAATATGTAGTGTATATTTTATATAATTTCAAAGTTTAAATTTGGTATTGAAATAATTGAATAACATGTCCATGCAATATGTAAATAAATAGTAACTATAAGATTTATCTATTTCATTTCTATAGTTTGTATGTGTATTGAAATGATAAATACATGACATAGAGTAGTCTAAGACTTGTAGACGCCAAATATAATGATAGTTCAAAGGTGTAATTTTCTACAAGCTTCATGTTAGCATACTTAATAGATAGTAGTATCGTTGTTTTAATATTAATGCTAGTAGTCTTATGACAATAAATGTAGCATCATAACAGAACTTTTGGACGACGTGGAATGATAACATTGAAGAGCTTTGTAAGACAGTACTTAAATTAGGATCAGAATCATGTATCCATACCTCCAGTCACTGGTGTCGTAAGAAAGTACTTAGCATTTTACATTGACGATGAATTGAAAGAAACAACTACTCTTAATTTATGCTGTCTTATAGGATTTCTTACCTGTGGTCTGCACATGGAAACAAGATTCAAATGCCTTAGCTAAACGTAGCTAAGTAAGCTCTAGGGTGCCTCGTAGGACCCCTTTGTCAACATACAAACAAACTGTTAGCACTCCATCAAGAATTTCATAATAGTACAAACTGTAACTGCATGAAATAATAACCAAGAACTTAAACAAATTTGTAAACTGTATTAGTATACATAATCATAAAGGATCTTTCATTCAAGAGATTAACATCCGCATAATTCTTAAGTAGCGAATACAATTAAATCATGATTAGTGGAGAAGTATGACATGTAATCGTTACTAATCATCTTAGTTAAGAAATCAAGTTAATTTATCTGTTCTGCATTAACGACTTTGATAATTATTGCTATTATAATTTTTATTTTTATTTTGGTATTTTTCGGGATGTTACATTAAAACATGATATACGAAAGCATTTAGAAACCATATTTCTAAACTAGTAATAACAACAAACGAACAAAGGAATTCTGGTACATCACCTAAGTAGGTTAGCTTGCGCCATTTTACTCTAGACGAACAATAGATAACTGAAGCATTACTCCAATAGTTCCCTGTCGAGCAGAACCAGACCAGTGCACTCAGATTCTGAACGAGCATAACTTTAAAAACGGATCAAATGCTTAATTGCTCACAACATTTCCATTAGGGTTTCTCATAACCTGGTGTTCTCTAAAACCACCGAATTATCCAAATAGAACCTACATTGATAGATCGCGATATCAAGACCCGAGCACATCACAACCTTGAAGTCCACCCTTCACAATCTTTTATTCCTACAAATAGTTTACGGTCGGCTCAAAAACGCCATGAAACCCTGGAGATCTGAAGCAAGAGTGTAGGTTACAACCCTGGGGACCCGGAGAGCCTGTCGGCCTCCCTCCCCACTCTTCCAAAACAAATGAATGCTACAAACATGAAACCGGTGATAAGGTGAAGTAGGGTTTTTCAGAAACCCGAGATATTACAAGATCAACGACCAAGATGCAGCCACCGAGACACTTAGGTATGCATTCACCTAATGCATTAAAACCTCATTTAAAACATAAATCACCATGATCTAGTTAATAGCCAACATAGAGTTCCAACTATACATTTCCTTACAACGTCTTGCCAACTCGATGTTTGCTCATATGTCTGAATGTTTTATCAACACAACGACCCTGGCATGAACACGTGAAAATAGCCACGAAAGCTCACACCTTGTAATCCACTACAAATGCATTTATGGAAGCGTTAATTGCACCACCTTTGGAACGAGTGCCTGCTTACGCATACTTCAAAGAGTCAATACTTCACCCATTAACATGTTTGTTAAGTATAGTCCATTTAGGGAGGACCATATAGTTTCAACGTTAGCATTAACACTTGCATAATAGTCCATGAAAACATTACTAAATGCTTGGGTTGTGTATAAGTATCCATTACGGGATTATGGCAATAATAGTAAGTATTGTGTTTGCATTTGATCAATACATAGTCCTTACAATTCAAAGTCTATGTATAATTGCATTATAATATGGTGGATAATTCATATAACAAAAACTATATTGCTAGGTATAGGAATTATGACTTGATCCTTGAAACAGTGTATTATGAAAGGGTTTTCACTATAGTCAATGGTGAAGAACATGAAGTTGTAAACATTGAAAAGGTCCCTTAACAATAGTATTATATTTATATATGTTAATACCCAAAATTATCAGCATTAGTCCTGAAGATTCCTTATATTGAAGACAAGAAGAAAATCAAATTAAAGTACCTGGGAAAGAATTACAAAGTAGATATCTCTTTGCATAAACAATAACAAGACCAGTATTGTGCTGTAGGATAAATTGAAACATACAAGTAAGCTTCCAGTAGAATTCTTGGACAAACCTATTCTCTGCAATGGTATTCAGGAGCGTAATCTAGCGATAGCTAAGTAAGCCTCAGGGCAAATTCAAGGACCCCTTCAGTACATCAAAATGATCTTTTAGTTACTAGAATCAAACTGCATAACTTAGAAAGTAAGTGACAGTTTGCCTTTGAAAAGTAAAGTACATAATACTAGCAACCATATTAATTTAACTTTACGACACTTTCTATTTTAACTCTAATTAAGGATTCAATAATTCAAGACTGAATGTTTAACTCCTGCAACATTGTACTAGGATGCTTAAGTAATCTAAACAGCAGATTAGGAATGTTGTCATTATTGAATCATTATTTAGAGTTTAGCATGTTGTTGTTACAATTTAATATTTCCGCATCGTAATCATAGCAATTTATGCTACTACGAAATTTTTTAATTTTAGTGAAATTTTGGGGGTTTTACATGTGGTATCAGAGCGCAAGTTCAAATACTAGGCCTGAAGTGGCTCATGTGCGCAAATGAAAATCTATAATAGAATTACAAATTACTAATTTAATTTATTTTGTTTTCAGTTTCAGCATTCTATAATTTGAGTCTGCAGGTATGGAAGGACCAATAGGGTCGACTGAAGACAGGTCCCTTAATAATGAGAAAAATACTAATGAACAAGGACACATGAATCCTGAAAGTATATTTGTTGAATTGAATGATAATTCATCTGAATTATTAAGGACTGTAAAAGATTTAAAATTTGAGATAAAGATAGTTAAAGAAGAAAACGAACGAATTCTGAAAGCTCAAGAGGAGCTTGTTAGCTCTCCAAGAAACTACCTAGGGTTATAAGCTAGGTATGCCTGGTAACTTAAGAATTCAATGTTTTTGTGTTTTCTGAAAAGGTGGATCAATGGGATAACTGAGAAGACTAAGCAGTAAGACAACATGACATGCCTCTAAATAAGCCAGTGCTTCGAGAAATTAAATATCAGCCACAGTAAATAATCAAGGTATGAAGAATATTGCCTAGACAACCAAATACATTAACATGCAGGGTTTATGAAACCAAGTACATACATAACGCAGGGTCACACTAAGCAATAAGAAGTTCCTCCGTTCAAATCATGAGCATAAGCTAAGCTAATTCAAACAGGGTGCAGAATAATGGAAAATGTAGACAGACTGATATCTAATGACCAAAGAAAACTGTGATTCATATAGCAAGAAAGTGTCAAGTACATAGCCCCAAATGTCTCCAAACTTGAACCCTTTGTTCTCCAAATGACTTTGGCTTTATAGCCTTACAAGATCAAATCTAGATCCATGAAAAATGGATCAGATTTGCCCAAAAATAGTCAAAACCAACAAGTGTAGGATGAGATCCTATAAAAATGGATTTGGAATGCTAATAATGGAAAATCAAATCAAAATAGGAAAAGATCATATCCAATGAGTCAAACTCTATCTTGAAAGCCCTGATATCCTCCAATCTCTTTGACAGGTGTAGAAAGCCTTCCAAGGCTGATGAATCATCATGAGAAATTCGAATTTGCCTCCTTTGGCAAAAATACAATATTTCTGCTCATTAACTAGTTCACCATTTTCACTTTTCAACCTTCTTAACCATCAAATACATCAAGATAAACTCTTAAACCTGATGTATTTAATTATTATACATCATTAGAAACCAACTTCGAGAGATTTGGTTGAGAAAAAGTCAAATCTGGGAAAAAATAGAAAAAACTGCCAAAAACAGGCTTTCGGCAGCTAACAATTCTGCTGATTTCGTGCCTTAGCCGCCGGAAGTCAGACCTTTCGGCAGCTAATGAGCTCTGTGGGGCTCGCCTAAGCTGCCGAAAGCTGTAACTGTTTCAAAAATTAAAACCCAAAACGCTGCTTTCTGCTGATTTCGTGCCTTAGCCGCCGGAAGTCAGACCTTTCGGCAGCTAATGAGCTCTGTGGGGCTCGCCTAAGCTGCCGAAACCTGTAGGATTCCTGAAAAAATTGCTTTTGGAAAAAATTGATTTTCTCAACCATCCGATGTCCGTTTTGCATGTTCGAATAGTCGATTTTGATCTACAGATCATAAGCTATCCATTGGTGCTTGCAGATCTGAATTTGGAGTTCGGGAAGGCCGTCAAAATTTCCCCGCAAGATCACGCGATTTTAGCAGAAAATTCCTCTTGAGTTATGGTTCAACAATGAAAATATCTCACAGGGCAGCCAAGTGACAAATCATAGCTGAGCATTCGGGATTTATTTAATAACAGAGCATGTTGCAACAGACAGATGACATAACGACTGGAGATTTAGCCTGAGATTGTAGGGATGAAGCGTTCTAGTTCAAACTGACTTCATGGCTAAAATTTAGGAATGGAATCGAAAGCACTTCCACAGACTCAGTTAACTGCCGAAAAGCTGGGGTTTTTTGATATTGAAGGCCAAGACTCACAAAAATAAATTTTTTTACCCATTCTATCAACCAAAATGACGGTGGTCAATTTGGGAGATAACATCTGGCTCCTACTCGGGGATGGAATCCTCCCAGTGAGGTTCCGAAGAATCCCAGAACCAAGTAGTTCCAGTAGCCTTTAGCATTGGGCATGGAGTCATCAAGTCTTTAACACTGATCCCTCTGCAAACCTGTATCCCACCTGTAGCTTACATGCAGCCTGCTCTGCTTTTTATTCAAAAACAACTAAAAAAATGATCTACGCGCTCTTATAAAAGAGCTTATTGTCCTATCTACTCCTACACTAACCAGTAGAGGTAGATTCATCAAGTAAAAGCACTTTTCCAACACAGCCATGTAAGAAATTTATTTGCTGACAAAATTCTTAATCTTGATCCCAAAAATGAAAGAATACGTAGCCGACAGAGATGTGTTCTGGAAAAATGATAGAAACAGCTTTCATCTGATAAGAATATCTTGATCTTTATACTGCTAAATGATTCCAGAAAATCAACAATAGGATCAATAAAATAGTAATGGAATACCTCTTCAAGCTTATGTTCTGACTGTAAATGAAAATGATGTGGCTGGCTGTCCTCCTCGGTCTCAATGATGTGTATAAACTGCTCAATATCTGCTGGAGAAGGCTGCTCAAAATCTGCTGGAGAAGGCTGCTCAAAATCTGCTGGAGAAAAATATCCAATAAACTGCTGATCTGGACTGCTTAGTTCCTCGCCACCATCATTCTCTTCATAAATGCTGAAATCTGCCTTTGTCTGCAAGTCTGGAAGATGTGGGCTGTCTTCAACATATGCTGCAAATTCAACCCCAAGATTCGGATCTTCTCTGTTATTAGGATCAAGAGACTCATGACTAGTATCAACTACAGCATCAACCCATTCTTGATCATGATTCTCATGTTCTAGCTGAAGATTGGACAGTCCTTGAAAATCTGGACTTTGTAAGCTGCCCTCATCAACCTCATGATGAGAAATATCTTCTGCTTCAACATGTTCTTCATGATTGTCTAAATCTTTATATAATAAACTAAACTCATGACAACATCCTGGATAAAGAAGATCAGTTGAAAACTTTGTTTTGCAAAACAAATTGAAGGCAGTATGAAAATCAGCCAAAAGCTGATGCTAGCAATAGGCAAAGCTCGGTACCAATCACGAGCAATTCCTTCTAATGAAAAACAAAAGAGCCGGATCTGAACATCTTCATGCACTACCTGCAACCGATGCACGTAGTCATGGAAGTCCAGCAAATGCTCAGCTGGAACTTCCCCCTCTTCTCCTCGAAATCTAGGAAGACTGTTCTCCCATTCATCTCTAGCAGGCACTTGATTAGGAAAACCAGCAATGCTTGAAAAATAACAGAACGCATGCCTCTTGGCTAAGATTCTGTTCATGTCATACCAGTGGAATCACCAACAGAATTCTGAACAATGGAGTCGCCACTGAGTTCATCCTTCATGGAGTCGCCAGATAGAAGATTTATAACCAATGAAGTGTCTGATCCTTGTCTATCATCAAGGACCAGATCTGTGTCGTTCTCCCAGGAAGATCAGCTTCTCACCTCGCTCCCCAGTATGGTCGCCAATTTGTTAGCTCTCCAAGAAACTACCTAGGGTTATAAGCTAGGTATGCCTGGTAACTTAAGAATTCAATGTTTTTGTGTTTTCTGAAAAGGTGGATCAATGGGATAACTGAGAAGACTAAGCAGTAAGACAACATGACATGCCTCTAAATAAGCCAGTGCTTCGAGAAATTAAATATCAGCCACAGTAAATAATCAAGGTATGAAGAATATTGCCTAGACAACCAAATACATTAACATGCAGGGTTTATGCAACCAAGTACATACATAACGCAGGGTCACACTAAGCAATAAGAAGTTCCTCCGTTCAAATCATGAGCATAAGCTAAGCTAATTCAAACAGGGTGCAGAATAATGGAAAATGTAGACAGACTAATATCTAATGACCAAAGAAAACTGTGATTCATATAGCAAGAAAGTGTCAAGTACATAGCCCCAAATGTCTCCAAACTTGAACCCTTTGTTCTCCAAATGAATTTGGTTTTATAGCCTTACAAGATCAAATCTAGATCCATGAAAAATGGATCAGATTTGCCCAAAAATAGTCAAAACCAACAAGTGTAGGATGAGATCCTATAAAAATGGATCTGGAATGCTAATAATGGAAAATCAAATCAAAATAGGAAAAGATCATATCCAATGAGTCAAACTCTATCTTGAAAGCCCTGATATCCTCCAATCTCTTTGACAGGTGTAGAAAGCCTTCCAAGGCTGATGAATCATCATGAGAAATTCGAATTTGCCTCCTTTGGCAAAAATACAATATTTCTGCTCATTAACTAGTTCACCATTTTCACTTTTCAACCTTCTTAACCATCAAATACATCAAGATAAACTCTTAAACCTGATGTATTTAATTATTATACATCATTAGAAACCAACTTCGAGAGATTTGGTTGAGAAAAAGTCAAATCTGGGCAAAAATAGAAAAAACTGCCAAAAACAGGCTTTCGGCAGCTAACAATTCTGCTGATTTCGTGCCTTAGCCACCGGAAGTCAGACCTTTCGGCAGCTAATGAGCTCTGTGGGGCTCGCCTAAGCTGCCGAAAGCTGTAACTGTTTCAAAAATTAAAACCCAAAACGCTGCTTTCTGCTGATTTCGTGCCTTAGCCGCCGGAAGTCAGACCTTTCGGCAGCTAATGAGCTCTGTGGGGCTCGCCTAAGCTGCCGAAACCTGTAGGATTCCTGAAAAAATTGCTTTTGGAAAAAATTGATTTTCTCAACCGTCCGATGTCCGTTTTGCATGTTCGAATAGTCGATTTTGATCTACAGATCATAAGATATCCATTGGTGCTTGCAGATCTGAATTTGGAGTTCGGGAAGGCCGTCAAAATTGCCCCTCAAGATCACGCAATTTTAGCAGAAAATTCCTCTTGAGTTATGGTTCAACAATGAAAATATCTCACAGGGCAGCCAAGTGACAAATCATAGCTGAGCATTCGGGATTTATTTAATAACAGATCATGTTGCAACAGACAGATGACATAACGACTGGAGATTTAGCCTGAGATTGTAGGGATGAAGCGTTCTAGTTCAAACTGACTTCGTGGCTAAAATTTAGGAATGGAATCGAAAGCACTTCCACAGACTCAGTTAACTGCCGAAAAGCTGGGATTTTTTGATATTGAAGGCCAAGACTCACAAAAATAAATTTTTTTACCCATTCTATCAACCAAAATGACGGTGGTCAATTTGGGAGATAACATCTGGCTCCTACTCGGGGATGGAATCCTCCCAGTGAGGTTCCGAAGAATCCCAGAACCAAGTAGTTCCAGTAGCCTTTAGCATTGGGCATGGAGTCATCAAGTCTTTAACACTGATCCCTCTGCAAACCTGTATCCCACCTGTAGCTTACATGCAGCCTGCTCTGTTTTTTTTTCAAAAACAACTAAAAAAATGATCTACGCGCTCTTATAAAAGAGCTTATTGTCCTATCTACTCCTACACTAACCAGTAGAGGTAGATTCATCAAGTAAAAGCACATTTCCAACACAGCCATGTAAGAAATTTATTTGCTGACAAAATTCTTAATCTTGATCCCAAAAATGAAAGAATACGTAGCCGACAGAGATGTGTTCTGGAAAAATGATAGAAACAGCTTTCATCTGATAAGAATATCTTGATCTTTATACTGCTAAATGATTCCAGAAAATCAGCAATAGGATCAATAAAATAGTAATGGAATACCTCTTCAAGCTTATGTTCTGACTGTAAATGAAAATGATGTGGCTGGCTGTCCTCCTCGGTCTCAATGATGTGTATAAACTGCTCAATATCTGTTGGAGAAGGCTGCTCAAAATCTGCTGGAGAAGGCTGCTCAAAATCTGCTGGAGAAAAATATCCAATAAACTGCTGATCTGGACTGCTTAGTTCCTCGCCACCATCATTCTCTTCATAAATGCTGAAATCTGCCTTTGTCTGCAAGTCTGGAAGATGTGGGCTGTCTTCAACATATGCTGCAAATTCAACCCCAAGATTCGGATCTTCTCTGTTATTAGGATCAAGAGACTCATGACTAGTATCAACTACAGCATCAACCCATTCTTGATCATGATTCTCATGTTCTAGCTGAAGATTGGACAGTCCTTGCAAATCTGGACTTTGTAAGCTGCCCTCATCAACCTCATGATGAGAAATATCTTCTGCTTCAACATGTTCTTCATGATTGTCTAAATCTTTATATAATAAACTAAACTCATGACAACATCCTGGATAAAGAAGATCAGTTGAAAACTTTGTTTTGCAAAACAAATTGAAGGCAGTATGAAAATCAGCCAAAGAGCTGATGCTAGCAATAGGCAAAGCTCGGTACCAATCACGAGCAATTCCTTCTAATGAAAAACAAAAGAGCCGGATCTGAACATCTTCATGCACTACCTGCAACCGATGCACGTAGTCATGGAAGTCCAGCAAATGCTCAGCTGGCACTTCCCCCTCTTCTCCTCGAAATCTAGGAAGACTGTTCTCCCATTCATCTCTAGCAGGCACTTGATTAGGAAAACCAGCAATGCTTGAAAAATCACAGAACGCATACCTCTTGGCTAAGATTCTGTTCATGTCATACCAGTGGAATCACCAACATAATTCTGAACAATGGAGTCGCCACTGAGTTCATCCTTCATGGAGTCGCCAGATAGAAGATTTATAACCAATGAAGTGTCTGATCCTTGTCTATCATCAAGGACCAGATCTGTGTCGTTCTCCCAGGAAGATCAGCTTCTCACCTCGCTCCCCAGTATGGTCTCCAATTTGTTAGCTCTCCAAGAAACTACCTAGGGTTATAAGCTAGGTATAACTGGTAACTTAAGAATTCAATGTTTTTGTGTTTTCTGAAAAGGTGGATCAATGGAATAACTGAGAAGACTAAGCAGTAAGACAACATGACATGTCTCTAAATAAGCCAGTGCTTCGAGAAATTAAATATCAGCCACAGTAAATAATCAAGGTATGAAGAATATTGCCTAGACAACCAAATACATTAACATGCAGGGTTTATGCAACCAAGTACATACATAACGCAGGGTCACACTAAGCAATAAGAAGTTCCTCCGTTCAAATCATGAGCATAAGCTAAGCTAATTCAAACAGGGTGCAGAATAATGGAAAATGTAGACAGACTAATATCTAATGACCAAAGAAAACTGTGATTCATATAGCAAGAAAGTGTCAAGTACATAGCCCCAAATGTCTCCAAACTTGAACCCTTTGTTCTCCAAATGACTTTGGCTTTATAGCCTTACAAGATCAAATCTAGATCCATGAAAAATGGATCAGATTTTCCAAAAAATAGTCAAAACCAACAAGTGTAGGATGAGATCCTATAAAAATGGATCTGGAATGCTAATAATGGAAAATCAAATCAAAATAGGAAAAGATCATATCCAATGAGTCAAACTCTATCTTGAAAGCCCTGATATCCTCCAATCTCTTTGACAGGTGTAGAAAGCCTTCCAAGGCTGATGAATCATCATGAGAAATTCGAATTTGCCTCCTTTGGCAAAAATACAATATTTCTGCTCATTAACTAGTTCACCATTTTCACTTTTCAACCTTCTTAACCATCAAATACATCAAGATAAACTCTTAAACCTGATGTATTTAATTATTATACATCATTAGAAACCAACTTCGAGAGATTTGGTTGAGAAAAAGTCAAATCTGGGCAAAAATAGAAAAAACTGCCAAAAACAGGCTTTCGGCAGCTAACAATTCTGCTGATTTCGTGCCTTAGCCACCGGAAGTCAGACCTTTCGGCAGCTAATGAGCTCTGTGGGGCTCGCCTAAGCTGCCGAAAGCTGTAACTGTTTCAAAAATTAAAACCCAAAACGCTGCTTTCTGCTGATTTCGTGCCTTAGCCGCCGGAAGTCAGACCTTTCGGCAGCTAATGAGCTCTGTGGGGCTCGCCTAAGCTGCCGAAACCTGTAGGATTCCTGAAAAAATTGCTTTTGGAAAAAATCGATTTTCTCAACCGTCCGATGTCCGTTTTGCATGTTCGAATAGTCGATTTTGATCTACAGATCATAAGCTATCCATTGGTGCTTGCAGATCTGAATTTGGAGTTCGGGAAGGCCGTCAAAATTGCCCCTCAAGATCACGCGATTTTAGCAGAAAATTCCTCTTGAGTTATGGTTCAACAATGAAAATATCTCACAGGGCAGCCAAGTGACAAATCATAGCTGAGCATTCGGGATTTATTTAATAACAGATCATGTTGCAACAGACAGATGACATAACGACTGGAGATTTAGCCTGAGATTGTAGGGATGAAGCGTTCTAGTTCAAACTGACTTCGTGGCTAAAATTTAGGAATGGAATCGAAAGCACTTCCACAGACTCAGTTAACTGCCGAAAAGCTGGGATTTTTTGATATTGAAGGCCAAGACTCACAAAAATAAATTTTTTTACCCATTCTATCAACCAAAATGACGGTGGTCAATTTGGGAGATAACATCTGGCTCCTACTCGGGGATGGAATCCTCCCAGTGAGGTTCCGAAGAATCCCAGAACCAAGTAGTTCCAGTAGCCTTTAGCATTGGGCATGGAGTCATCAAGTCTTTAACACTGATCCCTCTGTAAACCTGTATCCCACCTGTAGCTTACATGCAGCCTGCTCTGCTTTTTTTTCAAAAACAACTAAAAAAATGATCTACGCGCTCTTATAAAAGAGCTTATTGTCCTATCTACTCCTACACTAACCAGTAGAGGTAGATTCATCAAGTAAAAGCACATTTCCAACACAGCCATGTAAGAAATTTATTTGCTGACAAAATTCTTAATCTTGATCCCAAAAATGAAAGAATACGTAGCCGACAGAGATGTGTTCTGGAAAAATGATAGAAACAGCTTTCATCTGATAAGAATATCTTGATCTTTATACTGCTAAATGATTCCAGAAAATCAGCAATAGGATCAATAAAATAGTAATGGAATACCTCTTCAAGCTTATGTTCTGACTGTAAATGAAAATGATGTGGCTGGCTGTCCTCCTCGGTCTCAATGATGTGTATAAACTGCTCAATATCTGTTGGAGAAGGCTGCTCAAAATCTGCTGGAGAAGGCTGCTCAAAATCTGCTGGAGAAAAATATCCAACAAACTGCTGATCTGGACTGCTTAGTTCCTCGCCACCATCATTCTCTTCATAAATGCTGAAATCTGCCTTTGTCTGCAAGTCTGGAAGATGTGGGCTGTCTTCAACATATGCTGCAAATTCAACCCCAAGATTCGGATCTTCTCTGTTATTAGGATCAAGAGACTCATGACTAGTATCAACTATAGCATCAACCCATTCTTGATCATGATTCTCATGTTCTAGCTGAAGATTGGACAGTCCTTGCAAATCTGGACTTTGTAAGCTGCCCTCATCAACCTCATGATGAGAAATATCTTCTGCTTCAACATGTTCTTCATGATTGTCTAAATCTTTATATAATAAACTAAACTCATGACAACATCCTGGATAAAGAAGATCAGTTGAAAACTTTGGTTTGCAAAACAAATTGAAGGCAGTATGAAAATCAGCCAAAGAGCTGATGCTAGCAATAGGCAAAGCTCGGTACCAATCACGAGCAATTCCTTCTAATGAAAAACAAAAGAGCCGGATCTGAACATCTTCATGCACTACCTGCAACCGATGCACGTAGTCATGGAAGTCCAGCAAATGCTCAGCTGGCACTTCCCCCTCTTCTCCTCGAAATCTAGGAAGACTGTTCTCCCATTCATCTCTAGCAGGCACTTGATTAGGAAAACCAGCAATGCTTGAAAAATCACAGAACGCATACCTCTTGGCTAAGATTCTGTTCATGTCATACCAGTGGAATCACCAACAGAATTCTGAACAATGGAGTCGCCACTGAGTTCATCCTTCATGGAGTCGCCAGATAGAAGATTTATAACCAATGAAGTGTCTGATCCTTGTCTATCATCAAGGACCAGATCTGTGTCGTTCTCCCAGGAAGATCAGCTTCTCACCTTGCTCCCCAGTATGGTCGCCAATTTGTTAGCTCTCCAAGAAACTACCTAGGGTTATAAGCTAGGTATGCCTGGTAACTTAAGAATTCAATGTTTTTGTGTTTTCTGAAAAGGTGGATCAATGGGATAACTGAGAAGACTAAGCAGTAAGACAACATGACATGCCTCTAAATAAGCCAGTGCTTCGAGAAATTAAATATCAGCCACAGTAAATAATCAAGGTATGAAGAATATTGCCTAGACAACCAAATACATTAACATGCAGGGTTTATGCAACCAAGTACATACATAACGCAGGGTCACACTAAGCAATAAGAAGTTCCTCCGTTCAAATCATGAGCATAAGCTAAGCTAATTCAAACAGGGTGCAGAATAATGGAAAATGTAGACAGACTAATATCTAATGACCAAAGAAAACTGTGATTCATATAGCAAGAAAGTGTCAAGTACATAGCCCCAAATGTCTCCAAACTTGAACCCTTTGTTCTCCAAATGACTTTGGCTTTATAGCCTTACAAGATCAAATCTAGATCCATGAAAAATGGATCAGATTTGCCCAAAAATAGTCAAAACCAACAAGTGTAGGATGAGATCCTATAAAAATGGATCTGGAATGCTAATAATGGAAAATCAAATCAAAATAGGAAAAGATCATATCCAATGAGTCAAACTCTATCTTGAAAGCCCTGATATCCTCCAATCTCTTTGACAGGTGTAGAAAGCCTTCCAAGGCTGATGAATCATCATGAGAAATTCGAATTTGCCTCCTTTGGCAAAAATACAATATTTCTGCTCATTAACTAGTTCACCATTTTCACTTTTCAACCTTCTTAACCATCAAATACATCAAGATAAACTCTTAAACCTGATGTATTTAATTATTATACATCATTAGAAACCAACTTCGAGAGATTTGGTTGAGAAAAAGTCAAATCTTGGCAAAAATAGAAAAAACTACCAAAAACAGGCTTTCGGCAGCTAACAATTCTGCTGATTTCGTGCCTTAGCCACCGGAAGTCAGACCTTTCGGCAGCTAATGAGCTCTGTGGGGCTCGCCTAAGCTGCCGAAAGCTGTAACTGTTTCAAAAATTAAAACCCAAAACGCTGCTTTCTGCTGATTTCGTGCCTTAGCCGCCGGAAGTCAGACCTTTCGGCAGCTAATGAGCTCTGTGGGGCTCGCCTAAGCTGTCGAAACCTGTAGGATTCCTGAAAAAATTGCTTTTGGAAAAAATCGATTTTCTCAACCGTCCGATGTCCGTTTTGCATGTTCGAATAGTCGATTTTGATCTACAGATCATAAGCTATCCATTGGTGCTTGCAGATCTGAATTTGGAGTTCGGGAAGGCCGTCAAAATTGCCCCGCAAGATCACGCGATTTTAGCAGAAAATTCCTCTTGAGTTATGGTTCAACAATGAAAATATCTCACAGGGCAGCCAAGTGACAAATCATAGCTGAGCATTCGGGATTTATTTAATAACAGAGCATGTTGCAACAGACAGATGACATAACGACTGGAGATTTAGCCTAAGATTGTAGGGATGAAGCGTTCTAGTTCAAACTGACTTCGTGGCTAAAATTTAGGAATGGAATCGAAAGCACTTCCACAGACTCAGTTAACTGCCGAAAAGCTGGGATTTTTTGATATTGAAGGCCAAGACTCACAAAAATAAAAATTTTTACCCATTCTATCAACCAAAATGACGGTGGTCAATTTGGGAGATAACAGAGCTGAATCATATCCTGCTGAATAATCTTCATAAAAATGACCAAGATAACAAAACATCAAATAATGTTGAGTCTAAAACAAGGTACTACCAACGTAAGGTTAAAAAGATAAAATTAACTTATTATGACAGTAGTTCATCTTCCGAATCTAAAGAAAGGGCACACCGAAAAAAGCGTAAGTACTCTAGTGACAGTAGTGACAGTGACTGTTACACTAAGAAAAATAAGTATAGGCTCTATGAAGAAATTTCTGGCGAGTTCAAAAAGATCAAACCTCCAACCTTCAATGGAGAAACAAAAAAGAGTGAGACAGCTAAAGCATGGCTGTCTGGGATCAATAAGTATTTCCAGATTTATAATTACTCAAGTCACCTAAAAACTAAAATGACAATTTATAATTTAACTGGAAAAGCAGACATATGGTGGCAAGATCTAACAAGAGTTAAAGGTTTAAAGGAGAAAAGTGTAAATTGGAGTAATTTCAAGAAGTACTTTAAAAGAAATTTTTTGTTAGAACAGTATTATGAGAAACGAGCTAAGGAATTTTATGAGTTAAAGCTAGGCTCCATGGATATGAGATAGTTGTGTATCAAGTTTCTAAATTTATTAAGGTATGTGGCTTATTTTGTTAAAGAGAATCCCAAGGTTCAAAGGTTTCTAAGTTGTTTGCACTCTCACATAAAGGATATAATTGAATATGATAGTCCTCGAACTCTTGAAGAGGCTATGAGAAAGGTGAATATCTATTTTGAATAAAACAAGAGAAAGAAGGCATACCAAGCTGGAAGGCAAAAAGGCCTAACAACTTTGAGCAAAGGAAGAAGCAGTTTTTTTTAAATCGTAATTTCTGTAATAATAATTCATGTAATTATTCTAACAGAAAGTTTTCAAGAAATAATGTAGCAGCTAATACACAGTCAAAATTTACAACTGCAAAGAACAGTGGTCCACCTAAAAACTTTATTAAAAATAATGAATAGAAAGAACCTATTAAGTGTTGGGAATGTCAGGGACCTCACTATGCATCAGACTGTCCACTCCGGAAGAAGGTTGTTAACAACATACATGATGTACAAGAAGAGGCTACTGTTGGTGATTTAGCAAGGGAGATGCCCAGGATAAATGCAGCTTTGGAGAACAGGCAGGCGGATCATCAAACTTCCATGGTTGAAGTGGAAGGTATGTTAAAAGATAAACATGATTCTATTTTGATTGATCTAGGGGCAAGTCTTAGTTTTATTTCATCTGATTTAGTAAAATGTTGCAATATGAAAGTAGATAAGTTTGATAAATCTTGGCTGGTTCAATTAGCTACTGGCATGAAAAGAAAGGTGACTAATTTTGTAAGAGAATGTGAATTGTTGATGAATCCATTTAGAATTCATGTTAAACTAAATGTTTTTCCTTTAGGTTCTTATGATATTTTGATTGGAATGGACTGGTTAGAGAAGCATAAAGTTGTATTAAATTGCTTTGAAAATACTTTTACCTGTTTAAATGATGCATTTGAACTGTCACGGTAAAAGGGATTCCTAGAATGATATCTGTTAGGAAAATCTCTACATTACAAGTTAAGAAGGCTATTTGAAAGGGGTGTAAGTTGTTTTCTATAAACGTAATTAATAATGAACAGTCCACTAATGAAGATAAGTTAAAGCTTGAAGACATACGCATTCTTAAGGAATTTTCGGATGTATTCCCGGAAAATATTCTAGGACTACCTTCGAAAACGGAACTCGATTTCACCATTGAGTTAGTACCAGGAGCGGTACCAAACTCAAAGACTCCTTACCGAATTAATATTCTGGAGCTCAATGAACTTAAGTCACAACTTAAAGAATTGATTGATAAAAATTATATAAGACCCAGTGTGTCTCCATGGGGAGCACCTGTAATTTTTGTTAAGAAGAAAGACAGAATTATGCGCTTATGCATAGGCTACCGCTAGCTTAATAAGATGACTATAAAGAACAGATATCCATTGCCTTACATTGATGACCTATTTGATCAACTGCGCAGTGCAACGATATTCTCTAAAATTGATTTAAGGTCAGGGTATCATCAAGTAAGGATTAAAGATGAGTACATCTTTAAGACTGCGTACAGGACTCGCTATGGACATGTTGGCCCGATTTTATGACCGAGGCCAACGAAGGAGAGATAACCCATACAGGTCGCTTACAACAGCTTCCGATGTGTTTGAAATAGCTAACTCTCACAGGAATAAAGGCCCTGCTGCCTATAAGATGTGCTCTCAAAATAGAGAGTCTCTCAAACCACCTATCTAAATGCCTAAAACTGCAATTGAAATCTTAAAATGCAAATTAATCTAATTTATGATCCAATTAAAAAAAACTGAAACAGAAAATTTTGTAGCTCATAAACTATAAACAATAGTTTAGTAGCTCCTAAACATTCTAGAAATTTAGACTACTAAAATAAAACCTAACCTGATCAGGAGCAAGTTTTAAAAAATAATTTCTGATGCATAAAGAGTATAATTTAATAGCTGGCTTATCTAAATAAGGTTAAATAAGCAGTCATTTTGAATAAGAACAACAATCTTTTCAAAGATAAATAATAGAGAACACTAATTATTCAACTTCAAATAAATTGTTTATGCAATCAGAAACCTGTGAATATTTCAAACAATCTATATAATAATCCAAACACAAAAGTGAGCCAAGAAGACTATATTTGGTTCATAATCAATTCTGCAGAAGAAAAGTCTTACATGCAATGCATTGATATGACTGATTATCTAAAAATAATCACTGACCATCCCTGGTTCTCAGTTACATGTTTGTAAATAGTTACAAAGTATGAAAACTGACTCTAGGAAAACTGGTTGGGCAACACTGCCTCCTTCTTGTATATTAAAGAATATTGCAAAGAAGAATACAAAGTGGAGAGAAGAAGTTCTTCCATTCTGCTGAGTAAATAACTGAGCGATATAAATCTGTTCCGTAGTTAGCAAACTGGTGCAAGTAACTCGCTTAATCCTCAACATCTTTTTAGCATTCTGGCAGCCTGGAATCTCGATAGTGACATCAGTCTTTCTCTGCAAAATAAATAAAAGAATTTATTAATATCCTTCCACTCAATCTATATGAAATAAATAATATAACCAAGAGAACCATTAAAAAGAATGGAAACGTGATCAAGACTTCCCTCACTTGCGCGAGCCCATGGTCTTTTAACCAAGTGAACTGGCAGATTAATCTCAGTAACTTCACCTTCGTACTCCGATCCGGCGTCCTCCCGTTAATATTTCCATATCAAATTGCATGGTGATTATTCGCAATGACTGTACTTATTTTCAGTGATCTCTGCGTTGCATTCAATGTTCCATTTTCAATGTTTGGAGCGCATTAACCTCACAAAAGGAAGTCCCTTTTTTCCCTTTTGTTTTACTTCATGAATTCACCATATGTTCTCCGTTCTTGAGCGTAACCAATATTGTATCTCTGCAATTTCGTCGCCTTAATCGACGCAACTGTTGATCTGCGTCATGTGCTCAGCAAACCAATTAACTGTACATATCAATGTGGACTGCAAACAACCCGTATCAGGATAGAGTTTATGATGCAAGGTGGTATTCTTTGCATTTACTTACTCGCGATTCGATGAACAATTAATGGTCGCCTTCTCCAACATGTAGCAGCATATTACGGCACTATCCAACAGCAAACTCTGAGTAAAACTATTGTACATGACTTTGATCATAATGGCATCACCTAAAATAAAATGAATAAAACTAGTGCGTTGGCGAAATTTATGCTAACTGATGTAACGAATACCATAGCTCGGCTTTTTCTTCCTTGTGATGAAGATCCTCAACAAACATCAAGTCGTTTCCTTCTTTCCTAGATGATAGTAACGATTCTTTGTGATCTTCTGGCATCCTCAAAACATCAAGAGGATCTTCGTGCTTGTAATTCTTGATAAAATCATCTTCTGTAGCATTATCGTAACCACCAACATCCCCCTTAATTAAGATATACAAAAGAAAAGGCGGTGTATCAGAGAATGGCGACATCTGGCTTTCTTCTCTCTAACGGCAAGCAGAGATAGAAAAAATAACTATTCCTTAACATGCCACTGAATAAAGATATCTCCACGATTTCTTATGAGTTGGAATAATAGATTTCTTTCCATTCTATATGGCGACCTTCTTGCTTGACACATCTTTGGACTTTAATATTTTCCTCACACTTCTCTAATATCATAACCTGCACAATAGTAATATTATTAAACTATGGAAATATGATATTAGTAAAAGTTTAAACCAAGTAATCGTGTAATCGTTTTATGGCAATTGGATTGATCTTCGGTTTCCTATTATTTAGATTTGCAACATATTTTGGAAACTTCAAATAATATACACGTCGTAAAATCTAAGATTCTGTATGTGATTGATATCATTGAAATTTCATGCAGAAAATTTCAATGTGTTAAGCCCATGCCCAATTCGTTTTAAGAGGATCGTGGCTCCATATGATGAAGTACCCATTCATAATTTGAAATCATATCTAAATCCATTATTGATTATAATATCCCTTATTGTTGTGAGAACAAACAAAAGTCATATTACTTAAAAAGCCTTTAATGAAGTATCCATAAAATAATTACAAGGCTTTAATCATGAAGTGGCTTTAATAATGTTATTAAAGGATAGATATATAAAAGAGATAAAGTGATTTTCTAATACATGCAAGGTTAAGAGATTTAAAATAAAGGTGTCATTTAGATCATGTCAAAGAGTTTTATTAATACAAATTAAAAGATTCAAACTTATTCATGATTTCGCATAAATGTAAAAAATATATATATATATATATAATTTGATACTTTAGTTAATTTAATATGACTTGCATGATATAAAATGGTGATGGATCTTTGATAATGATATATAAAAAATTTCATTCTATTTTTTTGTTAAATAAAATGAAGAAAATGAGCTAAAGACTCGCATTAACTCAATGCCATTATTTAATAAGTAATCAATCAAGGTATAGACAAACCATCTCAAAAATAACTTGTCTTAATCCGTGAAAGGCTTATTGAATAATGCAAATTCAAACCTCTTAAGACTGTCGAAGCATCATACCAATCCAATCAAACCAAAAGATGTAGTTACCTCAATAAGCTCTAAATAAAGTCATACAAGCACGATTAAGAGTAAAAGGCCAAGCAATGAAAATCATGAAATGACCTATCAAATTAAGCAAGATAAAATAAAGAAACCCAAAAGGTAAATATTTACAAAATTCTAATGGGGCCCTTTGATTTTGAAAAAATCAAGGGGAGTTGTTGGGGTGCCAACAAATGGCGACATGCTGGGCGAAACAGTTATCTCTGTTTATTTCAAACAATTGAGTAAATTATGGTATAAGACTCACTCTGAGAAATCAGGTAATCTCAATCTAGTACAAACCTGTGTTTAATGATTTTCACGTTTGCAAATACTTTCAAATTTTTTTCCCTTGTGCTGCTAATAAAAAATTTTGCATATAGACAAACTAGATAAGATAATCTCGTCAAAACCAAATACTCAAAATAAAAGATAACCCAAAACTTCCAGTATAAAGATATAACCAACTTATTCCTCTGAAAAACACAAGAAACCTGTTCCATCTTATTATAGATAAATTTTGCTATTGTATTTAAGACTTTATAAAACAAGGAATCATTGTCTTGGCTAGGTAACCATAATACAATGTCACTCACAAATATTATCAGAAATGAATCAGCTGGCTCATTACTGAGACCCCTTATCTTTTAATCCTAAGATTAAAAGTCATTACCATAGTTTGGTGACTGGTTTTAGGTAACGTCATACTGATGATATCCATGATCTTGATCGAACCGGCTCATTACTGAGACCTTTCGTTCCTAATTTCATAAAATCAAAAATTATAAACAGAACAGATCCAAGTACTTCCCAGATTGTAAGCAGTTTTTTTTTAAAATGACTGTTAGTTCAGATTGATAAAGATTTTCAAGTACCAAGTTTTGAAAAGACAAATTATCAGTCATCTTTACTATAAAGATAACAGGCAGCAAGAGATCAACTCTGACAGTAAGTACAAACTTCTAAAAGTTTACAACATATCCGTTTCAAATTCGAGAAAACCTTATTAGTCTTAGCGAGAAAATAGACCATATCTTATAACAAGTACTCAAAATTAATGAACAAACTGAAATTCAAACCCCAGAGATTTATTTATTTACACTAACCCCTTTAAAATCAAACAAAACCAAACCAAAAATAAAAGGAAAATCAAACCCTATTTACATATGTACAAAAATATCAAATGAAATAAAAATCAAGTGAAATCATATAACCAATGTAACCAGTCATATAAACTTAAACAAAGAGGCATATGTACATCACAAATAAAAAATGAAAATGGCGAAATAAAGAAATCAAAACTATCTAGAATTATTTCTAACAAGCGCAAGATCAAAAAATTATTATTTACAGGGAATCTTGTATGAAATGATTCTTCTAACCAAACTTCTATTGGATCATGATATGTACAATGATTATAAACAGATTGCGATGGTTCTTCGGTCAAGGGAAAATCATAATCATTCATTGTTACCACCCCTTCTTTTGATGTGATAGATTGGTAAGGTACAAAACTGGAGCATTCATGTGAAGAGATTTGATCTTCTTTTAGTTCTTCATTCGAAATTTGATTTACAAAGAGTGAATCTGAAATTTGCTCTGATCCTGTATGATGTGCAATCCTTTCCTTATGAATATTCTTTTGTAAACAAATACATCTTTCATAAAGATTGTCAAATTGGAACACAATTTCGTTTAATTCATCACCGAGAGTACTTGTTACATCTTCAGAATTGGGAGGAAAAGAACATTCAGGTAAAATTTGTTCTGTATAAAATTCTTGTGAGCAGATTGGGCAATTAAAGAAATCTTCTAAGTCAAAAGAAAAATTATCTCCTAAAAATTTCCCCTCACCATCTTCTAAACATTGCTTTATGGTGAGAAGGTTATCGTTATTCAGTTCGTGTTCATTTAAGACTTAAAATTTAGATTTAACACAAACTTGAGTTCTAGAAGTATGAGATATTTCTTCTTGACATTAGTAATTATTACCCAATGTATCAATAGTATGTGAGTTTGTATAATCATTCAATAATTTATCATTACTCACATAATCATATGAAACAGAACTTTGGTTTGAAGTTGAAGAGTTAGATTGAGGAGAACTTGATATTGAAATATTATGATTAGGTTTATCAATTGAATTTAGAATTATCTCTCTCTTAGTTTTAGAACTTTCAATATCATCTTCAAACTTGTAATTTCAATCATAGAAATATTTATGATCAAAAGATTCAGATTCTAAATAGTTATCAACTCTAGAAAATGGTAAACTTTGAAAGGAACTTGATTCCTTCACAAAGCTATTAGTATCTAGAGTAGAATCACTAATTTGCAAATCAGTTTTAGATTCATTACAAAGTTGATCAAAGTGATTAAATGATATACTTGAATTATGATCTACTTCAAGGGTTTCAGATGTGGATTCAAAACAGTGAGAATTTGTGGTAAGGCATTCCTTATATTCAATTTCAGGTGGAGGATAATTATAATCAAGATTTTGCAATGAATTTATAGCTAAGTTATGATCTTCTTGTAAACCAATTGATGTTATACACATAGCTGCAATATTTTCTTCATTATGCATGATTGATTTATTTTTAAGATTATGCAAAGATATAATTTCATTGAATGTAAAATCTCAACTTGATCTTTCAACCTAAAAATTTCAGAATCATTATCTTCATCACCTTTATCTTTATCATCATCATTTCCGAAAAATAAAGAAGAAAAAGGATCATGGGAATACCTCTTAAGATCCTTCTCAAGAGTTTGTGCGTGGTCGTATGCTTGATCAAAATCAATTATACCCTTTTGTGCAACAAACATAGCTATAGATTTGGGTAAGGAACACACATACCACTCATAAAGAATGTCACCTGGAGGTTTATGATTGTCTTTGAGTCGATGATAAACCTATCGAAAGCGTGTGTTGAAATCGAGTATGGATTCACCTTCTTTGACCTGTATTTCATCCAACTCAATATATATATTAGTCACGTTATAAACATCAAAAGCATTTTGAAAAACTCTTTTAAAATCATACCAACCATGAATTGAATGTGTGGGAAAAACAATGAACCAATTAAAAGCCTTACCTTGGAATGTGAGTGGAAACAAACTGCAAACAACATCTTCGTACAAAACATTAAACAAACAGATAATTGATTCAAATTTTCTGATATGCTCATTAACAGAAGCATTTCCATTACCATCAAATTTCGACAAAAGATCTACTTCCTTTCTTGGAAGTTCAAGCAAAGGGCCTTGGAGGCCTAATGCAAAATTGTACTCCCATGCAGGGATGTGAGCAGAAGTAATAAATAATAATTCTTGAAAACATTGACTTCTAAGAGGTTAGTTTGCCATCTAACCAGCTCTATAGTGCATACATGACAACTAAAATAATAATGAATAAAAACAATAAAAACCAAGAACCAGAGGCTAAATGTTTTATGAAACAAAACTAGTTGTTTACCTCAGGCCCTCCTTCTAGCGCCATTTGTTGCCCGAATTTATGACTGAGGCCAACGAAGGAGAGATAACCCACACAGGTCACTTACAACAGCTTCCGATGTGTTTGAAATACATAACTCTCACAGGAATAAAGGCCCTGCTGCCTATAAGATGTGCTCTCAAAATAGAGAGTCTCTCAAACCACCTATCTAAATGCCTAAAACTGCAATTGAAATCTTAAAATGCAAATTAATCTAATCTATGATGCAATTAAAAAAAACTGAAACAGAAAATTTAGTAGCTCCTAAACTGTAAACAATAGTTTAGTAGCTCCTAAACATTCTGGAAATTTCGACTGCTAAAATAAAACCTAATTCTGATTTTTTAACCCTATTCTATCCTAACTATCCTGATCAGGAGCAAGTTGAAAAGAATAATTGCTGATGCATAAAGAGTATGATTTAATAACTGGCTTATCTAAACAAGGTTAAATAAGCAGTCATTTTGAATAAGAACAACAATCTTTTCAAAGATAAATAATAGAGAACACTAATTATTCAACTTCAAATAAATTGTTTATGCAATCAGAAACCTGTGAATATTTCAAACAATCTATATAATAATCCAAACATGAAAGTGAGCCAAGAAGATTATATTTGGTTCATAATCAATTCTGCAGAAGAAAAGTCTTACATACAATCCACTGATCATGACTGATTATCTAAAAATAATCACTGACCATCCCTGGTTCTCAGTTACATGCTTGTAAATAGTTACAAAGTATGAAAACTGACTCTAGCAAAATTGGTTGGGCAACAGTGCCTCCTCCTTGTATATTAAAGAATATTGCAAAGAATACAGAGTGGAGAGAAGAAGTTCTTCCATTCTGCTGAGTCTCTATTACCCCCCCTTTCGATTGGAAATACATGCTTCTTATATAGGTAGAAGGTCTCCCGTTTTAGTAAATAACTGAGCGATATAAATCTGTTCCGCAGTTAGCAAACTGGTGCAACTAACTCGCTTAATCCTCAACATCTTTTCAGCATTCTGGCAGCCTGGAATCTCGATAGTGACATCGGTCTTTCTCTGCAAAATAAATAAAAGAATTTATTAATATCCTTCCACTCAATCTATATGAAAGAAATAATATAACCAAGAGAACCATAAAAAAGAATGGAAATGTGATCAAGAATTCCCTCACTTGCGCGAGCCCATGGTCTTTTAACCAAGTGAACTGGCAGATTAATCTCAATAAGTTCACCTTCGTACTCCGATCCGACGTCCTCCCATTAATATTTCCATATCAAATTGCATGGTGATTATTCGCAATGACTCTACTTATTTTCAATGATCTCTGCGTTGCATTCAATGTTCCATTTTCAATGTTTGGAGCGCGTTAATCTCACAAAAGGAAGTCCCTGCAAGGCAATAAAAATAAATTAATCATAATGAAATCCTCATGAAACATGCACATCAAATATATATATGAAACAACCAAAAGAAAGATACAGCGTGAGCTCTGTTAATATGATGAAAAGCATATCAATATTCTGAAGGATAAAATAAAACAAAGATAAGAATTTTCCCTTTTGTTTTACTTCATGAATTCACCATATGTTCTCCGTTCTTGAGCGTAACCAATATTGTATCGCTGCAATTTCGTCGCCTTAATCGACGCAACTGTTGATCTGCGTCATGTGCTCAGCAAACCAATTAACTGTACATATCAATGTGGACTGCAAACAACCCGTATCAGGATAGAGTTTATGATGCAAGGTGGTATTCTTTGCATTTACTTACTGCCTTAGCATTACCCAACAAACATTTGTGACATAGCCTTTAACTGCCCGCGATTCGATGAACAATTAATGGTCGCCT
Organism: Larix kaempferi; assembly: GCA_027924585.1. NCBI lineage: Eukaryota > Viridiplantae > Streptophyta > Pinopsida > Pinales > Pinaceae > Larix > Larix kaempferi. The sequence continues at coordinate 12,021,498 of BSBM01000407.1, forward strand.
TCTCCAACATGTAGCAGCATATTACGGCACTATCCAACAACAAACTCTAAGTGAAACTATTGTACATGACTTTGATCATAATGGCATCACCTAAAATAAAATGAATAAAACTAATGCGTTGGCGAAATTTATGCTAACTGATGTAATGAATACTTCTTAACATGCCCATAGCTCGGCTTTTTTTTCCTTGTGATGAAGATCCTCAACAAACATCAAGTCGTTTCCTTCTTTCCTGGATGATAGTAACGATTCTTTGTGATCTTCTGGCATCCTCAAAACATCAAGAGGATCTTCGTGCTTGTAATTCTTGATAAAATCATCTTCTGCAGCATTATCGTAACCACCAACATCCCCCTTAATTAAGATATACAAAAGAAAAGGCGGTGTATCAGAGAATGACGATATCTGGCTTTCTTCTCTCTAACGGCAAGCAGAGATAGAAAAAATAACTATTCCTTAACATGCCACTGAATAGAGATATCTCCACGATTTCTTCTAAGTTGGAATAATAGATTTCTTTCCATTCTAGATGGTGAGCTTCTTGCTTGACACGTCTTTGGAGTTTAATATTTTCCTCACACTTCTCTAATATCATAACCTGCACAATAGTAATATTGTTAAACTATGGAAATATGATATTAGTCAAAGTTTAAACCAAGTAATCGTGTAATCGTTTTATGGCAACTGGATTGATCTTCGGTTTCCTATTACTTAGATCTGCAACATATTTTGGAAACTTCAAATAATATACACGTCGTAAAATCTAAGATTTTGTATGTGATTGATATCATAAAAATTTCATGCAGAAAATTTCAATGTGTTAAGCCCATGCCCAATTCGTTTTAAGAGGATCGTGGCTCCATATGATGAGGTACCCATTCATAATTTGAAATCATATCTAAATGCATTATTCATTATAATATCCCTTATTGTTGTGAGAACAAACAAAATGTTAAGTCATATTACTTAAAAAGTTTTTAATGAAGTATCCAGGTCAGTGCAAGCTAATGAGGGTCACTTTTGGCACGTTAGATGCAATAGAAAACTGAAAAAGCAGGCATCCCTCAACTTACTTGGATTTTTTGATTTACTTACGGAAAATATCTTGCATTGAGTAAAAAAGATGAAATGTAGGAAATTGAATCACGTTTCTGAATATATAACTTTTATGTATTGAAAATTTGCATAGCTATGTCAAGTTTCAGTTTTCCTAACAGACACTTTTTATTTTCCAGGCAAATGATAAGGTATATGTTTTTGTGGGTAGAGCCTTTGAGGGCCTAAATGATGGAATCAAGCTACAAAAATCGGCATGCATGTAGAGAACACATAACACTTGTGCGCCATTATTTTTTGAAAATTAAATTAGTAATTTTATAATTTTTTTATAATTGTCTAAGTGATCAAACCTCAAAAATAGTACATCTTTTGTGGGTAGAGCCTTTGAAGGTCTTAATGCAAAATTCTTGAAATGGGTTTTTCATAGAACGTGGAGGTTAGTGTCCTCTTGTGCACCATACAATTTTTTTTTGAAATGATTGAGAATTGAAAAAGTTATGGAAGAAACACTAACAATGTGTTTCACGAGTTAAGGAGGTAGGACAGAAAAGAAATTGAAAGAAAATAGGAAAAATTAATATTTCAAAATAAAAGTTACATATTTGGAATCTGCAGAAAAAATGCTATTTGTGTCTAAGATTTCGTCAAAAATGACTCTGTGTAGCATATTGTAATGAGTGGCTAAGCACAGGCTTCTCCAGAAACTGAAAGAAATACCCAATTAGCTTTGGTTTTTCATTAACATAGCACAGGTTTGGAATTACCGAAGCAAACTCCAAAGCATACACATAGGATTATTGTTGACATGTGAGCATGTGACTCGGCCTGTTTAAATTCAAAAATATTGCCGCGCTTTTAGATTTAAATAACGCGTACGCGTTATATAACTAAATAACGCATGTGCGTTATATCAATAATTAACGCGTACGCGTTATATAACTACGTAACACGTACGCGTTATATAGTTACAAAACGCGCTCGCGTTATTCAAATCATAAAATACATGTTTAATACTTGAGAAAGAGGGGGTGTAGAAGTCAAGGGAAATTTTGTTTAATATTTGAGAAGGGGTGGGGAAGGGTCAAGGGAATCTATGGTTAATATTTAATAGGGGTGGGGAAGGGTCAAGGGAATCTATGGTTAATATTTAATAGGAGTGGGAAAGGGTCAAGGGCTTAGAAGGATGTTGGAAGCTTGAGTGGGGAGAGATGAAGGGAATGAGAACATGATGGGCTACAGGGGGTGAAGGGAAGTGGAGCTTGAGAGCACTATTAGGAGTAGAATAGGTTCTGAAGAGGTATAGGGTTAGAAGTTGAAAGTGAGACTTGAGTGACAAGGGGGAATGGATGGAGGCAAGGGGGATGTGAGAGAGAAATAAAGAATACAAGGGGGGGAGAGACATAGAGCGAGGGAGGGAGAGGGACAATGGGGAGGAATGGATTTGGAGGGAGTGAGAGATAGATGGGGATAGAACGAAATAAGAGATAGGAAGGGAGGGACAGAAAGTGTTGGTGGGAGACATGCAGAGAGTGGTGGCGATGGAGAGAGAGGGAGTGATGGAGAGATTGGGATAGGTTGAGGGAAAGATGAGGGAGGGATAGAAGGTGAGAGACAGGCGATGAGAGAGGGAGGGAGAGAAGGTAGGGTGAGGGATGGAGGAAGAAAGTTGGAGATAGATATGGATGGAGGGGGTATGGGTTTGAGAATGGAAAGTGACATAATGTGTGTGTATGTGTGTGTGTTTGAGAGAGAGAGAGAGAGACAGAGAGAGAGAGAGAGAGAGATTGATGGTTGGGGAGAGAGAGACTAGAGGGAGTTGTGAGCATCATATTCTCCATCAGCATCATATTCTTCATCATCATCATCTTCATGACCATCATCGTCATCATCAACATCTTCATCATCATCACCATCATCATCATCATCATCATATTCCTCATCAAATCAACATCTCCATCATCATTATCATCATCATGATCATCATCTAAACATCACCATCACCATCATCATCAACATCTTCATCATCATCACCATCACCATCATCATCAAAATCTTCATCGTCATCACCATCACCATCACCATCACCATATTCATCATCATTGTCATCTCTAGGTTCCCCATCAACATCAACATCTCCATCATCATCATCTTCTTCATCATCATCATCTTCATCACCATCATCATCATCATCAACATCTTCACCATCATCACCATCATCATCATCATCATTATCTTCCTTGAATCAGATCAACATATCCATCATGTCACCATCATCTTCTGAACATCATCATCTAAACATCACCATCACCATCACCATCATCATCATCATCTTCATCATCATTACCATCACCATCATCATCAACATCTTCATTGTCATCACCATCATCATCATCATCATCATTGGCATTTGTAGGTTCCTCATCAACATCTCCATCATTATCATCTTCTCCATCATCATCATCTTCATCACCATCATCATCAGCATCAACATCTTCATCATCATCACCATAATCATCATCTTCATCATCATCAGGTCAACATCTCCATCATCATCATCTTCTTCATCATCTTCACCATCATCATCATCATCATCATCTTCATCGCCATCTCCATCATCTCCATCATCTCCATCATCATCACCATCACCATCATCATCATCTTCATGACCATAAACATCTTCATCATCATTGTCATCTCCCCCTTCCTCATCAACATCTCCATCATCATCATCATCACCATCTGAACATCACCATCACCATCATCGTCAACATCTTCATCATCATCATCATCATCATCATCAGCAGCAGCAGCAGCATCATCATCAAAATCTTCATCGTCATCACCATCACCATCTTCATCATCATTGTCATCTCTAGGTTCCCCATCAACACATCTCCATCATCGTCATCTTCTTCATCATCATCATCTTCATCACCATCATCATCGTCATCTTCTTCATCATCATCATCTTCATCACCATCATCATCGTCATCAACATCTTCATCATCATCACCATCATCATCATCATCATCTTCCTCATCAGATCAACATCTCCATCATGTCACCATCATCTTCATCTTCATCATCATCATCATCATCATCATCATCATTACCAACACCATCATCATCAACATCTTCATCGTCATCACCATCATCATTGGCATCTGTAGGTTCCTCATCAACATCTCCATCATCGTCATCATTGGCATCTGCAGGTTCCTCATCAACATATCCATCATCGTCATTTTCTCCATCATCATCACCATCATCACCATCATGATCTTCTGAACATCATCATGATCATCATCTAAACATCACCATCACCATCATCGTCAACATCTTCATCATCATCGCCATCAGCATCATCATCAAAATCTTCATCGTCATCACCGTCACCATCTTCATCATCATTGTCATCTCTAGGTTCCCCATCAACACATCTCCATCATCATCATCTTCTTCATCATCATCATCTTCATCACCATCATCATCGTCATCAACATCTTCATCATCATCACCATCATCATCATCATCATCTTCCTCATCAGATCAACATCTCCATCATGTCACCATCATCTTTGTCATCATCATCATCATCATCATTACCAGCACCATCATCATCAACATCTTCATCGTCATCACCATCATCATTGGCATTTGTAGGTTCCTCATCAACATCTCCATCATCATCATCATTGGCATCTGCAGGTTCCTCATCAACATATCCATCATTGTCATTTTCTCCATCATCATCACCATCATCACCATCATGATCTTCTGAACATCATCATGATCATCATCTCAACATCACCATCACCATCATCGTCAACATCTTCATCATCATCGCCATCAGCATCATCATCAAAATCTTCATCGTCATCACCATCACCATCACCATCACCATCGCCATCACCATCTTCATCATAATTGTCATCTCTAGGTTCCCCATCAACACAACATCTCCATCATCATCATCTTCTTCATCATCATCATCTTCATCTCCATCATTGTGCTCATCAACATCTTCATCATCATCACCATCATCACCATCATCATCATCATCTTCCTCATCAGATCAACATCTCCATCATGTCACCATCATCTTCATCACCATCATCATCACCATCATCATCAACATCTTCATCACCATCATCATCAACATCTTCATCATCATCACCATCATCTTCATCAACATTATCATCTTTATCATCTTCATCTGCATCATGATCATCTTCATTGTCATCACCCTCCTCCTCATCATCATCTTTATCATCTTCATCTACATCATGATCATCTTCATTGTCATCACCCTCCTCCTCCTCATCATCTTGTGCACTTATGCACTTAGGGATTAATATTTAGAAGAGGGTCTAAAGGCCTTTATGGGGGAGGGGCTCTAGGAACAAGGTAAGACAGAGAGGGAAGGGGGGAGGGATAAAGGCATAGAGGGTTAGTGATTAAGGGAGAAGAAGGGAGAGAGTGCTATAGGGAGGGATAATGACGAAGATAAAGAGAAGGTGGAGAGATGGAGAGTGGGGTGGTAGAGACATGGCTGAAGGGAGAGAAAGAAACATGTAGGGAGAATGAGGGACAGATATTTAGAAAGAGATAGGGGGTATCTAGGGATTATTGGGAGAGAGCTAGGGGGTATTAAACCATACAAAACATTTGTTTTGTATGCAATCATATAAATTATTAGTTTTATTTGATTTTGTTCGTTGCCCTAGCCGTGCACCTAACCTATTTATTGTGCTTGACTATATCGCGTTCGCGTTTTTTCACTACATATCGCGCACGCGTTTTATATTTATATAACGCGTACGCGTTTTGGAACTCCAGAAATAATGGACTGTTGCTGTCCGAGAGCAACTTCACTCTGTCCGAACGAAAGCAACAATCCCGCGATTTTTCGAACAGCACGAGCCCGCGTCTGAAAATTTTCACATTCTACACCAACTCCATCATTTTTTTTTATGCAGGTGCAGCATTGAGGACATCTTTCATGGTTGCTCACTGTGGTGTTGGGTTATATGGCCATATTTGAAGAAAATAATTAGCAAGCTTGAAGAATCTCCAATTGAAGAACACCAAAGATAAGGCCTTTGAAAGATTCATTTTGCCTATATTTGAGGAGCACACAAGGTAAGATATCAAACTTCAAGACCAACAAGGAAGAACTTCCATTTGCTTATTATTGAAGAGCTTGTAATTGAGGAGCAACAAAAACAAACTATATTGAATTGATCATTGTGGTGATGGGGAATGCACGTAACCGAGTAAACAAATCAACAAGGAAGAAGAGATCTCAAGAAGTCATTGAAGAAGAGAAAGAAAAGAAAAGAATATACATGATGAATCGGAGGCTTTCTTTGGAAACTAATCCAAATCCAATTGTAGAGGATACCATGGTTCATCCTATTAATCCACGACAAGAGGGACCTTCAATTTCCACAATAGTTGTTGAACAAGCACCCCATGGAAGTAATCAAGAAGCAAAACGTAGGTGCTCATTAGGGGATGTTTCAATTCCCACTTCAAGTCAAAGTGATAAGTTACCATCTCAAGATGAAGCTCACTAAGAAACACTCAATTTGCTATCCGGATGTGGTTATACAAGCGATGAAGTCAAAGAGGCGTTGGACATTTTGCCTACTGTTGAAGAAGAGAATGTTATCCACACCATCGATGAGGATGTTGGACTTCCACAAGGGGATGTTGGACTTCCACAGACCATGGATGAGGATGTTGGACTTCCACCATCCAACTACCAGGAAGAGAATGAAGGACACCGAGCTACTACTGAAACGCCAGAGCGTCTTGGTGATGCGCTACATGGTACAATTCCAACCCCCTTACCTCCATTAGCAAGCACACGTCGAAGAACTCCGAAGCGTATACAAGTTGATGAAAGACTTATGAATTCCATTGAAGGTACGCTATCTAAACGTAGTATTGCTTATCAAACTCAACAGATACTTGATAAATATTTTGTTTCTAAATGTGATGGAGATAAATGTAGATTATTTTTATCATTGTTAAAATCTAGGAGCATGAATGTTGTTAGGAAAAAGTTAGGGATAAAGATGATAAAGAATTCTGAACCAAGTTCTCATATAGTTAAAAGCCTAGTAGATGCATTTGGTAAAATTGGTAAGAACACACGTTCAAAGGACCGCAATGCTGCTCGTCGTGTGTTGTCACAATCAATTGCAGATAAGAACACCAGGGCCCTTTGTATTCTCAGGCCTACATCCGAACTAGTTAATTTGAATGTAAAAACCCTCCGTAGGTATTCTATTAGAAGAGAACATCTTGACACAACCGATCAGACAGATTTTTGGGCCTTTGTTGGTCGGTTGCCACGTCGTGACATGAAGCTAGTTGATGCAGTAAAGGGACTAGTGCACAGTTTTTGGCATGATCACACAAGGCCTTCTTCAAACCGAAAGGATGTACTAAAACTAAGAAGGGGTTCAAAGGATCGTGAACCACATACTAAGCATCTTCTTGATATAACACAGACAGAGCTTTACGAGAAATTTAAGATTGAGCATAGACAATTGAACTTGGGGCAAAGATCTTTTGAGAAATGTAAGCCATGGTATGTTAGAATAAATACTCTTCGTAACACTTGTTGTTGTAGATACCATGTAGAATATGAATATTACTATGAAACATTTTTGTACATTCGTCGTGTGTTGCATACTAACATTGTGCAGGATTGCTCCATGACAATACCACCGACTTCATCAAGAGAATTCATTCATAGCATCATGTGCAATAGGCCCGAGGGGCAAACATACTATGCAAAATCTTGTTTGGATGGAACATGCTCCAACTGTGCTGGAATGGCATTATTGAGCCAATGTATGCACGAGAATGGAGACAGTGAATTTGGGAAAATGGTTACAGACATGAAAAGTTTCAAATATATCAACTATGAAATAGTCCCAGGGAAAGAAAGCAAAAAAATACAATTGGTGACATCTCAGGTATGCATTTATATCTATAAAATTATGTTGTAACGGTTACATTTCAATCCTTACTTACAACAAAAAACTGACATTGAGATCATTTTGTGTCACCAGGTACAAGTTAGTGACTTCATCAAGGAATTTATTGAAAAGACACATCAATATGTTCAGCATGTCCACGTGGCCCGATGGAAGGATGAGAAGTTTAGAATATGTAGAGATACATTTCCCCTTGGTACTATACTTTCAGTTGTTGATTTTGCCGAGAACTACACTCTGCAACCTCAAAATGAGATCCAAAGTCAGTATTATCACTCTGAGCAGGTTTCCTTGATGGTCCATATCACATATAGGCATGGCCCAAATAGCACTGAAGAACAAAGAGAAATTCTGAAGGAATATCACTTCTACATAAGTGATGATAGGTGCCACGACTTCCACTATGTACGTCATTGCTTCATCATGTTCTATGATCACTTGAAGGGAAGGAACATACAGAAGGACCGACACTGGATTTGGTCTGATGGGTGTGCTGGTCAGTTCAAAAATGCACGCATATTTCAGTGGTTGTGTTCATTGCATAAAAACTACAAAGTGCCACATATGTGGAACTATTTTGAGACTGGGAATGGTAAAGGAGAGCATGATGGAGCCGGAGCATGTGTCAAAACAGCCCTACGAAGAGAGGAATTGAAAGTATCTACAGAATCTACTATTCTAAATGCTCAATCTATAGTCAGGTGGTGCACGTCAGTAATGGGAGAGGAATCAACTATGCGAGTAGAATCCACAAGAAAGAGACATGTGGAGAGATTTTTTTGGGAGGTGGTAGACATAGATCGTTCACATGCATGGGAATGCAAGACTGTGCCTGGGACTCGTGGCTTTCATTCGATTCAAAGCTCTGATAACCCAGTATTTGAAATTTGGACCAGAAAACTCGCTTGTTTTTGCCCGCCTTGTTGTGATGGTGACTGGGATGGGTGTGAATCATTGGATTGGGTTGATGGATGGGATCACATATCACTTCCACTTGATCAACGTGCAATTGTTGAGTTAACTCCGTTGGAAGAAGACCAATCATCTATTTCTGCAAATTTTGATCATGTCTCAGACCTTGTACAACCCGGTATGATGCATTTCCTTAACATTTTTTGTTTGTTTACGTAGTCTTCAAATGCACATTAATGGCCTTGTATCGCACGAAAAATATTTTGATCATATACCTACAATCATATAATGCAGGGCACATATACGCAGTGGTTGCCTCAAAAGATACTGAATGGGGTGATGAATACTGGTTGGCACACTGTATAGATGGAAAGCAAACTCTCATTGTGTCCATGACTGACGATGAAAACAACCACTTTCCAACTGGGTCTATGGTTGTTAAAGGTGAATACTTGACATGGGACAACAATGGAAGAAAGAAGGGTGGATATGTTTACAGGGATTACAAACCAGGTGCAAGTGTATATCACTTTACCAACTTAATCATTGGCACAAACCTTCAGGTACGAACAATGCCTAGTCGAAATACATCGAAGGTACGCTACTTCTTACCGGATACAGAGCACGAGAGACTAATGGAGACCATTAGTATAAGAGATGATCCGGAGGGCTTGGTTGTATGATAATAGGTGGGATCTAGCATGATGAGGTACGTTACATACTTTTAATACTATACTATTTTCACTATTTGTAATTGAATATTGATATATGCTCAATTTTCACATGTATGTTTCATATGAATATGTCAATTTTGCGTTCTTGATATGCCAAATTTACAAGAGATGGATTAAAATTATATTATGTTCATATGATCAGTAAACCATATATTAATCATGTTTGAGGGGTTGTTTAGCTAACTTTAAGGGCATTTAAGCTCTATGTTAAGCCCAACTAAATCCTTATGAATCACTAGACAATCGAATTGGTTCCTTGAGTAATTCAAATTTCTTTATGTAAAACCATTTTTCATTCATTTTAGTATGAAATCAAGTTTTTAGTATTTTTTTCTCTTTACTGGCTCTATTCTAGTTTCCTTTGAAAAATTGCTCAAAGTATTGTTGTTCTTAGTTTTATGAACCTATTTGTGATCTCTTTCATGTGATCATAAGATTTTACACATCACTGCCATAACCACTAGACAATTGTACACTATACAACTATGAAAGTATCTCTTAATCTAGCGACAACCACCTTTTACCCATTTCTATAGAATTTATTTTCTTTAATAATTTTCTAATCCAAATTTTAATAGCTATTACATTTTCACTATACAACTATGAAAGTCTCTAGTGACAACCACCTTTTACCCATTTTTATTATACATCTCTAAGTTATCCACACAAAAACACACACATATATATATAATAATTATTGTGTATTCATAGTCAAAACTAAAAAATATATGGATTAAAGTGGATAAACATTAAACTAAAATTATAATATTTGTGTGTTTTAATCCATTTTTTACATATGATCAGTAAACCCTAAAATTATATTATGTTCATCATGTTGGTTATTGGCTTCACCCAACAAAATTAATTCAATTCATGCTCACTATACTAAACAATACACTTATATTAAATTTAATTCATGTCTTGTTAAATATTTCATAATGAATTAGCTAGTTGAGAGCACCACCTTAGACCAAGCCATCATCATCAACATCTTCATCATCATCACCATCATCATCATCATGGACCTGCAAAACCCTAGTTTCCAAAGTGTCTAGGCAGGTTCGGGCTAGGAACACTAGCCATACCCGCCCGGTGGATGATTTTCCAAAGTTGACCCCCGTGTGCAAAAATTGCACACTCCCACACTGAGCAAAACCCTAGTTTCAAAGATGGACCTGCAAGGTGACACATGGGCCACCGGGTAGGAGGGGAGGGGCACCCATGGAACTATCCCGGTGTGCTGAATCCAACGGAGTCGACGGTTCGTCGATCCGAGCCACGGTCTTCATTCTATGGCTCGTCCCGTCTCACTACCAGAAGGCCTTCAGGGACACCTGCTGGATACCTACCGGGGGCATAGAACTCCAACCATGCAACAAAACCGGGTTCCGGGGAGACCTGCAGGTGTGTCTAGACAGGTTCGGGCTAGCAACACTAGCCATACTTGCCCGGTGGATGATTTTCCAAAGTTGACCCCCGTGTGCAAAAATTGCACACTCCCACACTGAGCAAAACCCTAGTTTCCAAGATGGACCTGCAAGGTGACACATGGGCCACCGGGTAGGAGGGGAGGGGCATTCCTAGCACTATCCCGGTGTGCTGAATCCAACAGAGTCGACGGTTCGTCGATCCGAGCCACGGTCTTCATTCTATGGCTCGTCCCGTCTCACTACCAGAAGGCCTTCAGGGACACCTGCTGGATACCTACCGGGGGCATAGAACTCCAACCATGCAACAAAACCGGGTTCCGGGGAGTCCTGCAGGTGTGTCTAGATAGGTTCGGGCTAGGAACACTAGCCATACTTTCCCGGTGGATGATTTTCCAAAGTTGACCCCTGTGTGCAAAAATTGCACACTCCCACACTGAGCAAAACCCTATTTTACGAAATGAATGCACAATGAAGCCACTGGGCCATGGGGAGACGAGGGAGAGGGCCCCCTAGAGGTAATCGCATGCCAGGAGACCAACGGAGTCGACGGTTCATCGGTCCGACGTCCGGTTTCCGAGTTAAGTCGAGTTGCAAGTCGCATGAAAATGCCGTTCAGAGACACTTGGTGAATTTACGTCCGGGAGCCAAAAAGAAAACGGAGCAGGAAGATTGCGTGCCGTTGGCTCCCGCAAGTGTGTGTGGGCAATGCCGACGTGGGAACACTGCCAACACTGGCTCGGGGGAGGTTTTTGCAGAGTTGACCTACCAATGCGAGATTGCATGCAATTACACTGAGCAAAACCCTAGTTTACGAAATGAATGCACAATGAAGCCACTGGGCCATGGGGAGACGAGGGAGAGGGCCCCCTAGAGGTAATCGCACGCCAGGAGACCAACAGAGTCGATGGTTCGTCGGTCCGACGTCCGGTTTCCGAGTTATGTCGAGTTGCAAGTCGCATGAAAATGCCGTTCAAGGACACTTGGTGAATTTCCGTCCGGGAGCCAAAAAGCAAACGGAGCAGGAAGATTGCGTGCCGTTGGCTCCCGCAAGTGTGTGTGGGCAATGCCGACGTGGGAACACTGCCAACATTGGCTCGGGGGAGGTTTTTGCAGAGTTGACCCACTAATGCGAGATTGCATGCAATTAAACTGAGCGAAACCCTAGTTTACGAAATGAATGCACAATGAATCCACTGGGCCATGGGGAGACGAGGGAGAGGGCCCCTAGAGGTAATCGCACGCCAGGAGACCAACGGAGTCAACGGTTCGTCGGTCCGACGTCTGGTTTCCGAGTTATGTCGAGTTGCAAGTCGCATGAAAATGCCGTTCAGGGACACTTGGTGAATTTCCGCCCATTTTATAATTTAAGCCACTTTTAAATATTTGAACTTCCATATTATTTTTGAAAGAGTATAATATTTCAAAACTCCTAAAGAGACAAAAACACATGATCAAAACTCCTAAGGCTGCAATTTAGAGTAGCAATAATGGGGGTGATGGAGTTGAATTTGATCCTATGGAAGATAATGATACTAATATTATTGAGAATAAAGAGATAATAGGTTGATCCATGACACCTTTGTTTGCATGGATGAGGATGCACCTATGTATGAGACCTATGATAATATTCATGATGTACATCTTATTGATAAGGCACACAAAGGCCTATACAAGAGATCAAAGATGAGTCACTTTGTCTACTAATTTGATGTTGATAAAATTGAAGGTATTGAATGACATTTCAAACAATGGTATGACAAAGATCCTAATGTATACACAAGGTTAATATATAAGGTGCCCCATAAGGTTCTTTGTCATATCCCTATAATTATAGGTTTTTGATGATTGTTTAGGTTAAAAAACATAGCACATTATATGGATTATCATGTACAAAGATAAGTGAAGATGGTATTATATGAGTGGCTACAAATGGTTCTCAATTTACGATCATCAAGGAAATATTACCCATTTTTAAAGAAGAACCTCATAATGTTAGACTTTCATTGGTAGTTGATGGCAATGGGTGTGCATGAGTGAGTTCGTTGAAACCTTGAAAACATTGTATTGCATTTAGTTTGATTAAATTACACATCAACACATTAGATTGACACAAGTACATGTATCCAAAAGTACATATATATCCAAAAGTATCCAAAAGTGCATGTCTCCAAAAGTACATGTATATCCAGAATTCTCCAAAAGTGCATGTCTCCAAAAGTACATGTATATCCAAAAGTATCAAGAAGTACATGTATCCAATGAAGTCAATGTACATGTTTCCAAAAGTACATGCACAATAAAGTCAATGTACATGTCTCCAAAACTGAATGTATCGAAAAGTACATATATATACAAAAGTATCCAAAAGCACATGTGTCCAAAACTATCCAAAACTATCAAAACTCAAGCTTTCTCTTGTTCTTTCCCGAGGTTGATCCTCTAGGAACATCCCTAGGATCAATGTGCATCCCTGGATCCTGCAAATTAAATATCAATTGTTAAATTCAACTAACTATGTACACTAATACATTAGCTCAACAATTATCAACTGGTGCATGGAAAGTGCATGAAACAGTTGGTCACTGAAGGACATCTCACCTCAACTGACAAAGGAGATTGCGTTGCTTGTGTAGCAGATGGAGCCGTCGGTTGAACATCCAGGATGGTCGAACCAGGGGGGCCAGGCACTGCTCCTGCTGGTGGTGGCTACAATGAAAAAATGTTGAAATAGTTAGAAATGCATGAATAAACAATAGGTCCAACAATAATAAACTATGTAAAGATAATGTTGAAATAGTTACATACCTGTGTGTGATCAGTCGCCACTGCAGATGCGGCACTAACTGCTGCATCAACCATCGATGCAAGGTTCTCAGCAGACAACTCGGGTTCCTGTTGCAGTAAACATGCAATTCAAACATTAACAAAAACGATTTATGCACTGGATTTCAAGTTAAACAACAAATATCATCGAAGGATATACATTACCGTGGTGTGAGTAAGCCCATGGTCGTGGGCAGCTGGAGTCTTTCTCGGAGTAGAACGCCTCACATACACATGACCCTTGTTCACGAATGGCCTGGAGGGAGATGCAAATCCAGGCAATGGGCCAGATGTGTCGGATGGTGCCTACAGTCAGCAAGTGTTCATGTAGTTAGACATGCATGATTCAACAAAAAAACATGTATTTAAAAAATGTCATTTTTAATTGTTTACCTGGAGCCCAGACGTTTCAGGGGACGGTATGACCATGGGTACTACCTCCACATTACCTTGCCCCTGTGAAGGATCTGCCATCTGCAAGTTTAATAATTGTAAATATTAGACCGTATATAGCATTAATGAACTAAAATGTAAAGTATGTGGAAATTAACAAATTAACAAGTATTAAAAAACTGAAATTTTAAAATGTTTACCTCGGTGTGAGATACGGCAATAGGTGGTATATAAGATGGGCCTACCGAATGGGTAGCATCATGCCCCCCTGTAGAGTCTGGAACATCCAGCTCTGGGGCATCACTGCCGGCAATCATCATCAACTGCAAGTTCACAAAATTAATATATTAGCTCAAACTATATATATGTGTACAAAGACGAAAATAAATGAAGAATTTATTACAATTAACCATCAAGATACCTCTCTCAAAAAGCCACTGAAGGCAACATCTGAGGCAATACCATAGCAGGGACGACCACATGACGTGCACTCGTGAGGATCAGTACTAGGATGGAGAATAGCTGATGGTCCTGCACTAGTGGATGGTCCTGATGGTCCTGCACTAGTGGATGGTCCTGATGGTCCTGCACTAGCTGATGGTCCTGCATGGTGACGAGCTGGTGTATGTACCACACCAGGGACAGATGTCCCTTCCTCACCCATATGTTGAACCATCCTGCCATGGCGAACAACCGCCCGTGCCAAACTCAAAAATGCATCCCGTGTCTGCGGAATAATGCGATGTGCTGGTGGGACATCTGGCCCAGGCAACTGCCTGCGAGGTGCAGGGATAGGGCGATCCTAGTCTCGAAGCCTGGCATTGGGTCGGTTTTGGGGCATCCCCCCACCGATCCCCTGGAACTGTAAGATGTCAAAATAGTTAACGTGTTTATGCAACACGAACTCTGCGTACATCTTTCGAAGGAAATATAAGGGAATTTCCCTGTTGTTGTGTGGTGGCATATCAAAAACCATGTACCATCTATCCATCCAGTTATCAACAAATGGTTGAAACGTGCACCACTCAATGGAGATATGCAGCTTGCTTACATTAGGGATTTCCCCCGTCCGAGGGTCCCTAAACAATGCAAATATAACCTCTTTGGATATTTTCAACTTTTTTACTGCATTGTAATCTAGTCCATCAGCATATTGTTGTCTTTTTCTTTCTCTGTAAGATGCAATATCATATAGGACATTCGTAGATTGTGAAATTGTGTCCACAATTGCATCCAAGGTTGATGCAAGTGAACGGCGAATCCTGTCGCCACCACTAAAAGCTGCACTTATGCCCCTCAATTGGGAAAGCTCAATCAATATTTCGGCATTGGCATCCATAGCCGCAACTGCAATAAAGACATTAATACGAAAATCATTAGAAACATATACATGGTATATAATGACGTCTCTTCAAAATTGAACATGTATTAAATCAAACTCACATAAGCAATTTAATGGCATTTACTTACATACATTTAAAACTTAAAATTAAACATTTGACAATTAAAAAGTAAGTTAGTCAGATTGGCAGAGAGGAGGAGGAGGAGGATCAAGGCAGTGATGAGTTTGTTGATTCAGGCATGGAGGAGGAGGATCAAGGCAGTGATGAGTTTGCATCTATGTGTCTCAATGTCTCATTGTGTTTTGTGATTGTGAATGACAAATGTGTTGTGATTTGTGAATGATCTAATTTCTATTGAATATTTCATATTTGTAATTGTAAATGTAATTTCTATTGAATATTTGTAATTGTAAATGTTAAATTTTATTGGATGATCTATATGTCTATATTTTTAAATTTTAATATATTTTAAAAATATATTAATTCTGGGGGTCACCGTGTCCTACGTGTCATAATTCCGGGGGTCACCGTGTCTAGTGGGGACCAGGGATCAAATTTGAAGGGTGGGGTCCCATTTCACTATGAAGGGCTATGAGATATTGAACACTATTGAAGGGCTATGAGAAATTTATTAATATTTATTCTATGTGTATATATGGATGTGTTCATGTTGTATGGATTGGATTCTAGGTTAACCGAGGCCTTTTTAGAGCAAAGAATGGGGTAATTACTATTTGGGAACAAGTTTTTTATCAAATGTAAATTGCGGTGATGGAAGATATTGAGGGTGCCACATGTTGTGGAGAAAGTAGTATTGATTCCTATGACGTAATAGGGAGTTCAAAAAGTCTGGTTTCAAGTATTGTCATGCGTAGCTCGATTGATTTTTCTCGCGCTAGGGTTGTAGCAACTGTTATGGCCATTACTGTTAAAAGGATTGATGGGGTGGAATCCCGTGAAACGATGAGTTCTTTTGTTAAGACGTAGATTCAGTGAAATTTGGTGGGAGTCTTATGTTCATTTTATGCACAAAATTCGATTACTTGATTTTGTTGCATTGTTAACTCTCCTCCTAGTCATAGCTACAATCTCTTATATAATTGTGAAGGTTATCAATCCACTCAATATATTAAAGTTGTAGTAGGCCAAAATCATCCACATATTTATTGTACTCACAAATGTTGACATTCCAATTTCTATGTAGAGCGCCCATTAACATTAGATTGTATGGGACATGTTTTTGAGGCATGATGTCATTATCTCATAACAACAAGCTTTTTATCCATAAATATGTCATCTACAAGCCAACGGAATTGTTCCTAATCCTTTATAAAACTTTGTCATAATTATATCAATACCAACATCCCTACCTATTGACTTAGCTTAGAAGATATTACACCTTCGGATAACCAAACCTGATTCCAAGGTTGGTAATCATAAACGTAAAAGCATCATCATAAGGAAATAGCATGTTGTGTTGAGGAAATTCCTTTTTTTCCATTTCCTTCTCAGGATAATATTTGGTTGTGGATCATTTAAAATGTATAATTTATTTTAATATTGGGAAGCTAAATTCAAATTCATTAATATATTAATATGATTTGATTTTTTTATTAATAATAAGTTATTCTTTTCATTTGAAAATGTAATAGTACATCAAAATTTCAATGTTTACTAACGTAGTAAAGTTGAGAGGCTTTATTTTTCAGTGGATATAGCAGACCTGTAAATTCATAGGATGTCAAAAATCTAGTCAGCCTTGAAGTTGAGCTCCTCAAAGAAAACGAATTTCTTTAAATATGTTTATGGCAGGCTGGCATTGCCAGCTTCGCTCCGCAAACTATCCTGGAGGACTAGAGGAGATAGGGTAGGTGGAACTTGGAAGTAGCTCAACCACAGTGGAATAGGGGTATAAGAAAAAGCTTGTTTCTATTCATGCAATATGGTCGGAGCCATGGAAGCATGGAATTCCAGCATTGACTTGATACAACAAAGAAAACAAAAGGTGGAACTTGGGAGCTGCAGGATTGACTTGATACAACAAAGAAAACACAGGGTGTGAGGCTGGGAGCCGTAGATGGTAGGATTAACTTGATACAACAAAGAAAACACAGGTCTATAGGTAGGGGCCACGGGCAGGAGCAACAACCTGCAACATTACAAGATGTTTATGGATTGTGGATTTTGTCTGAAATGCCAAATTCGCGGGGGCATATTAACATAATATATTATACATTGAATACTCAATTAACTCACGGAGTCAGCATTCACGAATTGGTATGTGATAACTTGTAACTTGGTAAGCCCGCTAGCAACAACACGTATGATCCACCTTCCAGGTTTAATAATTTTGTTGATGCCATTAAATGTGTTAAACACGTAAGCGCTCGCTACAAACACGAGAACTTCGAAGCGTTCAAGCCATGGGCTACTCAGTGTAAGCCCGTCCACGTAAGTTGCTCAATGATATTATTAGAGGCCCAATGGTACATGATCCATGGATGATCGAACACGTGGATATTGGAGAGTAAGCGAGTCCCACTCCCAAGTCACCTAGCTAGTAGCCGCATTCCCAATTTCCCACTAAAAATTGTTGATGGGTGAAATTTGAAGCTACTCTTCTGTTGCAATTTTAAACAGTAGTGGTTAATTTAATTATTGAAGGGCTTACCATGAAATTAAATTTTTTTTGCATGGTAAAATTTGAAGTGGCCTGAAGGCTTCAAATTTGAAGCCTGGTGGGGACACTCGTGTCCCGTGTCCTCGTGTCGGGTGACTTAGATGAATACATTGTAGAAAGGGGGGAGTTTTAATTTTTTCAATTTTTGGTTTGATTATGAAGTTTTGAGTTTTTTGAAAAGGGTTTCATTTTGAGGTGTGAATTTAATTAAAAATTGGGTTATTCCCAATTTGATCAATATTACAAAACTAGGTTAAACAATAAAAAAATAGTAATTTGGATTAAAAAATCACAAAAAAATGATTTGGGTGAATGAATTACCTGACTAGATGAGAATGCACCGGTGAATTTGTCTCCCCTCCAGCTAAATCGAGCAACACGGATAGTTGAGTGAGCCACAAACCGTCTTCGTCCAGGGTCAATTTCGCCTCTATTCGCGTTTCTGATGCGTGAGTGTCGCGGGTGGTCGGCAATCGGCCGACTGTGTTTTTAAATTCATTTTTAGTTTTACATATCGCGTACGCGATTTTTAACTACATAACGCGTACGCGTTTTTTAACTACATAACGCGTACGTGTTATTGTTACCTAGCCTACATGTCCAATGACATGTTAGGCTCGGGTCTTACCATGGCAGGTGGTAAATATCAGAAACGCGTTATGTTTTAGGTATCAGGAACGAGATTTGAAAAAAGTAGCATTGCATCTAAAGTGACCCTCATCTTCTTGCACACACCCATCCATAAAATAATTACAAGGCTTTAATCATAAAGTGGCTTTAATAATGTTATTAAAGGATATATATAAAAGAGAGAAAGTGATTTTCTAAGGTTAAGAGATTTAAGATAAAGGTGTCATTTAGATCATGTCAAAGAGTGTGATTAATACAAATTAAAAGATTCAAACTTATTCATGATTTCGCATAAATGTAAAATTTTATTTATATATATATATATATATATATATATAATTTGACATCTTAGTTAATTTAACATGACTTGCATGATATAAAATGGTGATGGATCTTTGATAATGATATATAAAAAATTTCATTCTATTTTTTTTGTTAAATAAAATGAAGAAAATGAGCAAAAGACTCGCATTAACTCAATGTCATTATTTAATAAGTAATCAATCAAGGTATAGATAAATCATCTCAAAAATAACTTGTCTTAATTCGTGAAAGACTTATTTAATAATGCAAATTCAAACCTCTTAAGACTGTCGAAGCATCATACCAATCCAATCAAACCAAAAGATGTAGTTACCTCAATAAGCTCTAAATAAATTCATACAAGCACGATTAAGAGTAAAAGGCCAAGCAATGAAAATCATGAAATGACCTATCAAATTAAGCAAGATAAAATAAAGAAACCCAAAAGGTAAATATTTACAATATTCTAATGGGGGCCCTTTGATTTTTAAAAAATCAAGGGGATTTGTTGGGGTGCCAACAGGACACTACGAGTGTAGTGTCCCCATTTCGAACCCCTTTGTATTAAATCGTAAATGATGTAAATATTGTAATTTGATCATGGTGAGGAGCTCAAGTCCAAGGCCCCACCATTGATTTGGCATTTTCTGTATCGGTAATTAAAAAATAGATGCCTATGGTTCTTGTGCGAGATGGGCATAATGTAAATAAGACATCATGTAAATACGAATTTTAATGGAAAAACCCACAACTAGCTATGCAATGCAACAAAAGAGATGGGGGCATGATTCTACAGGGAATATGGAGGGAAATTATTCAAACCCTTGAGCCAATGGTGTTAATCCATGTGTCAATGAGAAAACCCATAAACCACAAACTACCCATTTTGGGTTATGGACCCAATCATTTAATTCTTCCAAGAATTGGATGAGGCAGTTAATGCCTTGGGAATGAAGAGGTATGGCATCCAATTTCGTGCATGGGAAAGCCATCAACCTGGAAAATCGTGTTTTGTCTCCTTGGGCAAGAAAACACCCACGAAATGGTGCCCAAAGCCATTCTGAACAGTCAGTCTTTCATCTCTCACGCAGTTGGAGCTAGCTGGGTCTTTCCCTACACGTTTTTCATCCATTCTCTGCATTTTTCCATGCCTAGGAGTTCGTTTTTGCATATACAGTAGCTGGGAGAGAAGGGCCACAATTTGGGGACTGTTATGGAGGTCGGTTTTGCCCCAGAATGTCCATGGACATTTTTCTAAAAATGGATTTGGATTCCCAGTGTTGTTCCCCATCTTCCAGTTTCGTTTTTGGGTTTCCCACGTTCTTGAAGCTAATGAAAACCCCATCTTTGGGTATCTCACTGTAAAAACGTTTTACCATGCCCAATAAGTGTGGTTCTATTGTGATGTGCATCCTGGTTTTGATTTGAACCCGTGAGCAAGAACCTTGGACTGGTAGTGGACAGAATTGGCTTGATAAACCTAGTAGAGGGAGTAACATCTCAAGAAGATCAAGAGGGATTTGGCTACTTTTCTATGCACACCCTAAGAGCACTAGAAAGGAAGGTATGGCTTGAGGGACTGTGTGGCAGTGAAGAGAATACTTCCTTGTGTTGGGTGTGTAGACATTGTGAGTGCCAAGCTGAATAGATCTAGGAGGGGTATCCATAGCTCTGTGGTTGAGCATACTAGCTTAGCAATTCTTCCCTTCCATGTCCTAGCAGCCTGATAAACCCAATTGCAGATTGGCTTGGCTCATCTTGGTGTATGCTTGGCTATGTGTGAGTCTGATGTTCCCTGGTTCCTTGTAGAGATCATACCCAGCTCGGGGGTGGCAGTTGTGTTAAGAGGTTGATAAGCACAACTAGACTATGGTTGGGTGGAACGTTGCAGTTGCATAGCCAGTTGCTTGGGACGACTTTGTCAAGATAAGTATTCTCTTGTGTTTTAACTTTGCAATTATTTATCTAATGAATATCTTGTATGAATGATGAATATGTAATTGAAATTAATTCCGTTGTGTTTTTCTGATAATCATACAATCCATATGTCTTTTATATTATGTGAATGCTTAAGCTAAAATTCATGGGCCTAATTGCCCGATTTTAGCATCACGTCCTCTCTATCATGCTGGTATGGTAGGAGGGGATGTTACAACAAGTTCATGGTCATGCCCTTCGGGCTGACCAATGCTCCAGCAGTCTTCATGTGTTTAATGAACAATGTGTTACATAAGTACTTGGATAAATTTGTTGTGGTTTTCATTGATGATATTCTAATTTATTATAAGACGAAAGAGGAACATGATGAACATTTAAAAATAATATTACAAGTGTTAAGGGAACACCAACTGTATGCTAAGTTCAGCAAATGTGATTTTTATAAAGATAAAATACAGTACTTAGGGCATGTAATATACAAGGATGGAATTGCAGTAGACCTGGACAAGATAAAAGCAATTAATGAATGGCCTACCTCGAAAGACGTGACAGGTGTACACTCTTTTATGGGAATCACAGGTTATTATCGTAAATTTATTGAAGGATTTTCTAAAATAGAAAATCCTATAACGTCTTTACAAAAGAAAGGTAAGAAGTTTATATGGGATAAAAAATGTGAAGAAATATTTAAGAAATTAAAAGAGTTATTAACAACAACACCTATTTAAAAATTGTTGATCCTAACAAGGATTTCATTGTATGCATGGATGCGTGCAATGACGGACTTGGCGGGGTCTCAACACAAGAAGGTCACACAATTGCATATGAGTCTCGGAATTTAAAGATTCATGAAAAGAACTATGCAACTTACAACCTAGAGCTTGTTGTTGTAATACATGCATTAAAAATGTGGTGACATCATTTAATTGGAAGAAAATTTATCTTAATGACTGATAATAAAGGGTTAAAATACTTACTGGATCAACCAAATCTGAACGCAAGGAAAGCTAGGTGGCTAGCTTTCCTTAGCGAGTACGATTTTGAGATTCAGCATATTAAAGGAAAGAAAAATATGGTTGTTGATGCATTGAGCAGAAATGCGAAAGTAAGTTTTATTTCAGCAATCAACACTTATAAATCTGATCTGGAAAATCAGTTTAAGGAAAGAGTTGGAATGGATGTAAAATATCAGAATTTACTTACTAAAATTACTGAAGATAATGTTGAAAATTGTATAAAAGATTACAGAATTGATGAAAGAGGGTTACCGTTGTATAAAAATAGACTTTATGTGCCTAATGTTGCTGAAATTAAGTTGTTGATTTTAAATGAATTGCGTAAAAGTCCATATTCTGCAGACCCTGGTTACCAAAAGATGATAACTATGTTGCGAAAAGATTATTTTTGGCCATGTATGAAAAGTGAAGTAGCTTAATATATTGCTAGGTGTATAGAGTGTCAGCAAGTGAAGACTGAACACAACCACCCAGTTGGATTGTTATAGCCACTACCTATTCCAGATTGGAAGTGGGACATAATTAGTATTGATTATATTACTGGGATACCTAAAAACCAGAAACAGAATGATTCCATTATGGTAGTAGTGGACAAGCTTAGTAAGGTAGCACACTTCATACTAGTTAAGACAACACACAAAGCTTCTGATATTGCTGAAATTTTTATGAAGTAGATTTTTCGTTTACATGGTATTCCGAAAGTTATAATTTCTGATAGAGACTCCAAGTTTATAGAAAATTTCTGGAAATCTTTATTTAAAGGTTTAAGTACTGCTTTGAATTTCAGTACATCATTTCACCCACAAACAGATGGGTAGACTGAAAGAGTTAATCAAATTTTTGAGGACATGCTAAGAATGTATGTTAGAGATCAGCTAGGTAAATGGGAAGATTATTTACATCTTGTTGAATTTGCTTAGAATAACCATTATCAAGCTTCAACAAAGCTTAGTCCTTTTGAAATTTTATATGGCAGAAAATGTAATACTCCTATCTCTTGGATTAATCCAGTTGATAGGTTAATGTTAGGACCTGATTTGTTAAGAGATATAGAACTAACCGTGAAACAGGCTCAAGGCAATTTGAAAATTGCACAAGACAGACAGAAAAGTCAAGCAGATCTAAAAATAACTCGAAAAGAGTTTTAGGTTGGTGAACATGTATTCCTCAAGGTAAGACCCAAGAAAAGTTCCCTAAGGTTGGGAAGTTGTGCTAAATTAGAACCAAGTTATTGTGGACCTTTTGAAATCCTATCCAGGGTAGGACCAGTGGCATATCAGTTCGCATTGCCACCAAGTCTTATAGTACATAATGTATTTCACATCTCTCTTTTGAAAAATTATGTGCATGATATTGCTCATGTTATTAATTGGAATGATGTACAGGTGGAACCAGAAGGAGATTTTCTGGTGGAACCGGACTGTATCCTCGACAAGAGGGAAATTATGCTTCGTAATCGTACTATTGGACAAGTTAAAGTGTAGTGGAAGCACCTTAGTCTAGACGAAGCTACTTGGGAATTGGAAAGTAATATGCGGGTGGCATATCCAATGTTGTTCCAGAAGGAACAAGAGAATGATGAATAATGAAACATCGAGGACAATGTTGAACTTAAGAGGGTGTGTTTGTCACATACCCAAGTTCTAGACATTTTATGTTATTGAGAAAACATTACATTTTATTTTTATTGTAAAGTTTTATGACAATTGGCCAAGTGGGGTCATGGATGACTGTAATTAATTATTTTGAATATTTTATTATTAATAAATAAAATTGGAGACAAATATCCAAAGGAGACTGTTGAATGAGTGTTCACTGACCCACTAGAGGGAATGGACTATGGTGGAGAGCAAATCGACACTTGGCAGCATGCTCAACTCACTTCTAACTATTGCAGGGGGAAACTTCCCTATTTTTATGGTCATACTCCCCAAGAAAGTGGAACTGAATAGGTGGCTCATTTATTGAAATAAATTGACCAAAAAACCTAGGCATGCTATTTATCTATCCATCAAATTCAGCAGGGGGTGGTTCATTCTTACCTCGTGATAATTTTCTGAGCACAAGAGATTTAATGAGGGGAAAGTTAGAAGTGATTGAGTAAACTAAGACTGCATTCTGAACTAGTGAAGCCACATTGCTGAGTTCAATATTGCTAAAGGCAGGTAGTGTTGCTGCTAAGTACTACTGCTGAGTTGCAAGGGAATTTATTCCATTATTCCGCACAACATCTTTGTCCTAGTGGTTCAGTGAATAGGCTCGAGGGTCCTAAGGCAAGTAGCTTGGCTGTCTTCAGGAGTTGGTTGGGTGGAATGAGCTCCTTTGGCTATTTTTTTCTTCTTCTACAGTTCCAAGTTCATATTGTGTTATCTTCTTTACTTATGTTATATTAGTAAATTAAATAGGAATAAAATTGTTATCTACTTTTTCCATTTAATCTAAGAGATTCTGCTTGAGTTAATGATTATTTTATTTCTGTAAATTGTACTAATGAAATAAAATGTAGTATGAATAATGTAGTTAAAAGAAATATAGAATGATTGATTATAAAATCACTTTTCTGCATTTTTCCACACACTGTAACAGTGTCGTACTCTAGTACAGAAAATGTTAATTAGAGCAGATCAGATTGATCACATGCATTAAATAAACTTCAATGATTGTTTTATAAACATAGCTATCGCATTTCAGTTCTGTAACATTATTTTTATTTAAAATAAATCATTTAGAATTGTAAACAGAAATTACGTTTTCTTCTAAATACTTTACTATTTATGTTTATTAATAAACCCTTTCTCTTGTTACAAACAATAATAGTATCGAAAGAATCTTCTTCCCAAAACAATAGTAAGAATAGTCTTTTAAAAATAAACAAACCCTATGTAACTGGATTCTTTTTGTTTAATAAACACTACATACATATTTATGAACAGGTTTCTTGTGTCGTTCTATCTATCATAGAAATAGGTCTACTATAGACTAGACTTCATACTAGGAGCAACATCAAAATAAATCCACACATAAATCAAATAAATACTATTATTATAGTAGACATATAGTATTTCATGCTCTAATATTTTCTTCAAAATAGTACGTTTATCGTTTCACTAAAGTAATGTATGGCCAAATACAAACCTAAAATATGATTGTAGGATTTAAACCAAGTCTTCATTTCAACAGTGCTTTGATACTTATACATTTAAATAAATGTATTACAAATATTACCATTGTAATCCATTACGATATATTACATAGGTATGTTATAATTCATATTATTTCATAAAATAAAAGCAGGTTGAAATCAAAGTATCATTGTTCAACAGTCTATTATTTTACTGCAATAACCAAATATTTCCTTTTGAACTTTAGAATCCCAAACACAACGATTTCGATACAAGTCCTTTTGTTTTCCAAACTTAACAACAAATGCATTTTCAATAGTTAGGAAATCATTGGAAGTTCAAACAAAACCCTAGACTGTAATCAGGAAAACGTAGTCAAACATAGTAGGGTTTGAAGACCTAGAGTTACGGCTTTTACAATTTATCACATTATCATCGTCAGGCTAAGCCCTAAACTTTCGCAGTAACAAAACATGGCACTTACTTATGAAGTTTCTTTATAAAAGACTGGATCCATTAACCTTAGAATTACTTAGAACAAACACTATAAACAATGGCTGAAACATTAAAGAAACAATGAGCTACAGCTCAAGGAGCAAGGTTCCTAAAATCTTTTGCTTCACAGCTTAATGACGGTTACAACAATCATCCGCGGGACTATATCTACAGTTTTGAATCCCAACAGAGACTAAACTAATTAAAACCATTTCTTTATATCTATTGGCAAAACCCTTTGAGGTTAACACTGAGGCTTACTTGGATAGCTAGTATCCTTGCTTACAGATGTGCACCATTACCGTGAGAGTGGAACCTGCCAACAACAATGCATTTCGCAGCGGTTAAAACATGATATATGAAAGCATTTCAAAACCATATTTCTAAACTAGTAATAACAACAAATGAAGAAAGGAATTCTGGTACATCACCTGAGTAGGTTAGATTGCATCGTTTTACTCCAGACGAATAGTAGATAACCGAATCATTACTCCAATAGTTCCCCGTCGAGCAGAACCAGACTGGTGCACTCAGATTCTGAATGAGCATAACTCTAAAACCAGATCAAATGCTTAATTGCTCACAACATTTCCATCAGGGTTTCTCATAACCTCGTGTTCTCTAAAACCACCAAATTCTCCAAACAGAACCTACATTGATAGATCGTGATATCAAGACCCGAGCACATCACAACCTGGAAGTCCACCTTTCACATTCTTTTATCCCTACAAATATTTTACAGTCGGCTCAAAAATGCCATGAAACCATGGATATCCAAAGCAAGAGTGCAGGTTACAACCCTGGGGACCCGGAGAGCCTATCGGCCTCCCTCCCCACTCTTCCAAAACAAATGAATGCTACAAACATGAAACCAATGATAAGGTGAAGTAGGGTTTTTCCAAAACCCGAGTTATTACAAGATCAATGACCAAGATGCAGCCATCGAGACACTTAGGTATACGTTCACCTAACGCATTAAAACCTCATTTAAAACATAAATCACCATGATCGAGTTAATAGCCAACACAGATTTCTAGCTAAACATTTCCTTACCACATCTTTCCAACTCGATGTTTGCTCATATGTCTGAATGTTTTATCAACACCATGACCCCAACATGAACATGTGAAAATAACCACGAAAGCTTACACCTTGTAAACCACTACGAATGCATTTATGGAAGCGTTAATTGCACCACCTTTGTAAGAAGTTCCTGCCAACGCATACCTCGAAGATTCAATACTTCACCCGTTAACATGTTTGTTAAGTATAGTCCATTTAGGGAGGACCATATAGTTTCAACCTTAGCATTAACACTTGCATATTAGTCGACGAAAACATTACTAAATGCTTGGGTTATGTATAAGTATCCATTACGGGATTATGGCAATAATAGTAAGTATTATGTTTGCATTTGATCGATACATAGTCCTTCCAATTCAAAGTCTATGTATAATTGCATTATAATATGGTGGATAATTCATATAACAAAAACTATATTGCTAGGTATAGGAATTATGACTTGATCCTTGAAATAGTGTAGTATGAAAGGGTTTTCACTATAGTCAATGGTGAAGAACATGAAGTTGTAAACTTTGTAAAGGTCCCTTAACAATAGTATGATACTTATATATGTTCATACCCAAAACTATCAACATTAATCCTGAAGATTCCTTATATTGAAGACAAGAAGAAAATCAAATTAAAGTAACTCGGAAAGAATTACAGAGTAGATATCTCTTTGCATAAACGATAACAAGACCAGTATTGTGCTGTAGGATAAATTGAAACATACAAGTAAGTTGCCAGTAGAATTCTTGGACATACCTGTTCTCTGTAATGGTATTCATGAGCGTTAGATAGCAATAGATAAGTAAGCCTCAGGGCAAATTCAAGGACCCCTTCAGTACATCAAAATGATTTTTTAGTTACTAGAATCAAACTGTATAACTTAGAAAGTAAGCGACGATGTTCCTTTGACAAGTAAAGTACATAATAATAGCAACCATATTAATTTAACTTTACGACACTTTCTATTTTAATTCTAATTAAGGATTCAATAATTCAAGACTGAATGTTTAACTACTGCAACATTGTAATAGGATGCTTAAGTAATCTAAACAACATATTAGGAATGTTGCCATCATTGAATCATTATTTAGAGTCTAGCATGTTGTTGTTACAATTTAATACTTCCGCATTGTAATCATAGCAATTTATGCTACTACGAAAAATTTTAATTTTAGTGAAATTTTGGGGGTTTTACAATTTTGGAACATCATAGTTGTTGTTGAGAAAAATCAGATAGTAGGTAGATTTTGCAGTCACCTGACCTAAGGGCAGATTCATTGACCATATTAGTTCATCATCTGCTGAGGATAAATGATACCTGCACAACTGAGGAAGGAAATGTACTGATTCCACTCCTCATCCCATATACTGCCAAGACTGAGATCTTCATCACTCATCCAATATGAATCAAAGGGACTTAGCCAATTGGGTCTTTTGATGTGAGAAAGAGTGACAAAGACTAATGAATCCAAGTATTCTAGTAAGAAAGGAGAAAGAACACAATTGTCTTAATTCCGTAAAATAAGGGTCAATACCAACAAGGACATTAGTTCCAGAACCAATTTTCCAAGAGAGATCTTTACTGATCTAGTGAAAGGCCTTGATAAAACCATTCCAAAATAAAGAGACATTTCTTGTATTTTTAAAAGGAATCCTACTCCACTTTGAGGTGTTCTTAAGGTCTTGTATTTTTAAAAGGACTCCTAATCCACTTAATTAAGGTGTTACTCTTAAGGTATTTGTACAATAGGATCTTATAGTCATATAGCTATTAATAAATTCATAATATCTATTAATAAAGTCATAAGATAACCATCTATTAAAACATTCCCAAGTGGTGGTTGTGACATTATTAGTAGCCATATCCTAGGTAACCAAAACATGAAACTACTTCTTAACTAAGGATCATCAGCTAGAGCATAGAGACATTGAACAAGAATGGGATGCCATATCTACCTCCTTTGTATGTATTTTACCATGCTTTTAACTACTATATCAAGGAAATAATAATGAACCATAGTGTGTAGAATGGAAAGAGATTGGACCACCATGAGTCAAGCCGAGGTGTTTTCATGAGCGTGGTTATCAAAATCATGCATGACCATAGAAAGGTGGATTGGGATGTTCTTTGATGTGTATTGCATAGTACATATCTAAGTATGTACTCACAACTAGAGTTATTCTTGTAAGGGGAAGGAATTAATAAAGTGAACTAAGAAAGATGTCAAAGGTTAATTAAGTATTCAAACTACATATTAATAGACATTATTGACATACTTGTTAAATTTTTTAAAAAAATGACAGAAACGAGTAGATATTTTGTATTAAAATAAAGAGTCATGGATAATCCAAACTGACATCATGATATAAGTTCAAACCATCTAATTTCTACAAGAAAAACTAATATCCTCCCGGACCATACATAGGAGGAGATGAACCAAAAATTCTAATTTTTTTTTTCTTATGCTTTAGATCTAGAGAAAAAGAATAAATTCAGACAATCTGATTGCACAATAAAATTTAAAAACAAAACATGGATAAGAAAGATTACAATATTCACTCCTTATCTTAATTGGCTGCGTGGATGGAATGCAATTCTTTTTCTTGGCAATCATTGTCCATTCTTCGATTTTACCCAAATCTAGAGTTTCTGAGATTAAATTCATCTCATTTCCTTATACTTGATAATCCCATCTTCTAGACTTTCTCAAAAATACTTGAGAATCATCTTTACCAAAAAAGTGGACGAAATATTTTGCCATAACTTTATTTAGGTTTTGTAGGGCTATATCTTGCTACATGCTAGTTGGATATAGAAACACCTATTTTTGTTTCTTACTAGATTCTTCAGTCACCTAGGCATTAATAGTTTCTTTTTTATCTGGCTTTGAGTTTTCTTTAGGAAAGTTTAGGTCTAGGGTTTCCTCAGCGTAGATAAATTGGTTCATTTTCTTTTCACCCTCCCACCACGTGGATTTGCGGTGGGGATGATTATGAACTTTACAAGATTAGGATCATTTTTGCAATAGGCTTCTGTATGCCTAGTTTCAAAAAATGCTCTACACTTAAAGATAGCATGTTCATAGCCAAGTTTTTGATTCCATGAATTTTTTTTCCAGCAAGATTGATTTCAGTGAGAAAGTGTTTGTTGAATTCCATTTCCACACATATCCTTGCATATGTAGTGTAGAACTGATCCAATGTTTTAGGGTCGCAGTAGTAAAAGCTACCAAGACCATCCCCAATCGCTCAAAGGGAGGGAATACCCAAAAAATGAAAGGGAAGATTCATAATCCTAACCCATATTGGAGATGAGGAAATGGAATCAGATAAAAGATTAAAATAGGGAGTCCATGGATTCATGCATAAACCATAATTTCCCCAAAACCAAGGCCTAGAGTTAAGGATCAAATACATGTCTTCTTCAAGGTCAAATTCCACTATGAAAAGCCCTTTTGCATATGGGTTAATAAATGCCTCCCTTTTCATAGGGCGATTCAAGAATTGATAACCATTTTTTGCAAGTCCAAAAACCTAGAGCACAAACCATTAAATAGACACACATTCCCATGAGTTCAATAGAACAAAGCTTGATATTTAGCATGTGGATCGACCAGGATAGAAGGAGAGGGAGCCTCTTTAACCCACAAGTGATTGAGGGAAGGTCCATTGTTGTTGTTTAAAACCACATATCTGAAAGAAACTTGATATCAATAGGTGGAACCAAGATGTTTGCAACCACTAATGCTACTGAAGGAGATAAAATACTACCAAAACCTACATGAGCTCACAAAATGGAAAAAAAATTGATGCAACCCTTGGAGCGCGATCCAATCTCTGTGCTGACCCATGAGGCAATGCCATTACTGAGGCTATGTATTGCAAATCCATCAAGTGGAGGGAGCAAGTGGCTAGGTTGAAATCTAGCTGCCACTATGCTCAGGCTCTTTAGCGGCATATCTCACTTTTGAGGAAGTTTGAAAAAATTGTTAAATTTCAAATTGCACATTATTGAACTTATAACTATGTAAGATTGATATTTTTCAATCTCTAGCACAAAATATTTATAATACTCGATCCTAAAATAATACATATATTCCATTTAATTTATTACATTGAGATTCATACAATGAGATTTCACATCATAATCAATAAGTAAGTACAATGTGAAAAGACAAAGTGATGAGTGAAGATACAATTAAAAAAATAAAAATAATAAATATATCACTATAACATATAGCTTTGGTATGGCCATTAAAATCCATTGGTTTTGATATATACCAAAATACTACATGAGACACAAAATAAGACATAAAAGGGAAGTCACCATATGCGACAATAGTTTGTAGACATGAATCTAATAAAAATATTAAATTGTATCATCACATTTAATTCTAATAAATTTATATTTGCCTACAAAATTACATCAATCTCCATTTATCTCCTTTGATCTACCTGATCTGGTGTTGGCCTCCTTTGACATGTCTCCAAGAGAATTACGTATATGCATCTAATATATTTGGTGAAGGATCATGATAGAGAGAGTGATAGGGAGAATGTGATAATGAGTGATAGGGAATGGAGAGAGATTAATAGAGGGAGAAAACAAAATAAGGAGGACAGTGTGTTAAAGGAGGAATAAGAAAATGCCAAGAGTTCTAAATTTGTGGAGAGATGATTCATTTTAATATAATATGAAACAATAATGAGAGACTAAAAATAATGGAAGAGAAAAAAATATTAAAAAATGAAAGAGCCAATTGCTAAATAATAATAGAATAGGAAATTATTAAACAAGAATGGAAGAAAAAAATGAATAAGAGAAGAAATTGCTAAAAATAAAGGGAAAGAAAAAGAATAAAATGGAAAATGAATTTTCAATTAAGAATAAAATGAATAAATTATTAAACAAGGTAGAGAGGAAATCGCCAAAAGAAGAAAAGAAGAGGGAAAAGGAATGGGAGAGAAAATTCATAAATAAGAATAGGAGAGGAAAAAAGAATGGAAGAGGAAATTGTTAAATAAGTATGGAAGAAGAAATTGAATGAGAGAAGAAATATATAAAGAAGGTTGGGGATGGAAAGGAAAAAACGAATGTAAATTGAAGTTTCTAATATGAGTGAAAGAAAAAAATAATAAATGAGATTGTGAGATGAAATTGCTAGAAAATAAAATGACGGAAAAGTGAAGAAGAGGGAAAATTAATAAACACAAATACTATGCTCGATAAGAGGTCATATCAGAACCTTTGATAAGATATTTATATCCTAGAATACTATGCTTGAGAAAGGGTCAACCATTTTCTCTCTCACTACCTCTTGATGGAAAAACTTATCTAGAGAAAAGGAACCTAACCCTTAAACAATCAACAACTAAATGCCAATATTATGATTTTAGAATGGTTGATTGGCACTTCACTATGGTACCTCTAGATGAGAAAAATATTCTTATGTAATGGCCAACCAACCCTTCCACATGTTATAATAGACGAGGATACTATTCTTGAATATGGATCATTCAACAAATCCTTAGGATCCACATTGACAAGAATACTATAATGTACAAATAGTGATTGACACTTCCTTGTGGTCCCCCTGGATAGGAATAGTATTCTTGATGAAGGCTCAATCAATCCTCCACTAGGATGTCCATCCCTGAGAATATTATCCTCGAGGAGGGATCATTCGAACCTTTTCCAAGATACCCTCAACAGGAAAACTAAAATAGAGGAAGAGTTTGCCAATCCTTAAACATGATGCAACTAGATGATAATACTATTCTTTATGAAGGATCATGAGACACTTCCCCATGGTCCACCAAGATAAGAATAAGTTATGATTCAATCAGGGTAAACAAACCCTTCCTTGGAATCCCCCTTGAAAAAAAAATATGTTTTGAGGAAAAATAGTAAGCTTGAGGAAGGGTAGGATGACCCTTCGCTACGCTAGTAGAAAATCAGAGATAAATGACTAGGCGACCAAAAAATTTGGTCACCACAGTTTTTTCAAGGGATAGATGACCAAACTTGAGTAAGGCAACTAAAAACGACCAAGATAAACAACCAAGTTGGTCATGGGATAAAATATATGACCAAACAACAAGTAACTAAACTAAAAATGACCACATAATAATAACATTAAAAATATGGATTGGTCATTTATTTCATCATTTTTAGTTGTGTCAGTATGATAATGGAAAATTACAATTTTGACAATGAATTTGTACAATTTACTAAATATTAACACTGCAGATGGATTCAGAGATCCCTTTCAAGGGGGTCTTTGAATCCATCTGTAGTGTAAAAATTTAGGAAATTGTAACATTGTAGTCTATATAATTGGATTCAAATACCCGAATCATTGATCATGATGATGATGAATGAATCATGACCTTGATGAGTTTGATCATCGTCCTTCCTTGAATCACAATATGATAAAATTTAGTAAATTGTAATAGTACTACTATATCATAGTGTGGTTGAGTCGAGTCTTGAATATTTATCATCTTTCTCTCTAGGCATCGTCATGCTATGAAGTTAGTGCATTGTGTTTAGTGCATCGTAATGGTCACATTCATATTTTGTTCGAACAAAACCGTTGTTGTTTGACCCTCTCAGTAGGTTGTTAAAGTTTCGATAGGTTCATATATTTTGTGTCATATTAGTTAAAAGCTGTCAATTTCACAACCTCCATTAACTCTCCATATGCATCCATTCATCATGGTTCTCATCATGCTTGACTACAAAAGGTTTTAAAGTCCCTTGGGTCCCTCCTTTGTAAAAAATATCCAATATATAATAAATATATAGTATGCTAATATATATATAGTTAATATTTTAATAGACTGTATATTATATATACTAATATACTATAATGTTCATGTATTAATATTATTATCATTATCATCATCATCTTTTTTTAAGGTCACTACCAAGTGGGACACAAAGTTCCTGTATGAGACCCCCTTGTTTGTGGGACAAGACTTTCCTTTACACAACGATTTAAATGCTAAATATACTAAATATATTAAGACACTATATATATAATATATGTGTAATATTAATATAATATACTTATTATATATAGTTAATATATTAATATACTATGTAATATATAATACTAATATACTATATAATACTAATATAATATAGTTGTTATATGCAATATAATAATATTAATATTAACAAATTTGAGTCAATTCTTGCTCAATCACTTGCTTAAGGGATGGGTATTCACCATTGGATACCAAGGTTCAAATTCCCTTTAGGTGAGTTAGTTGGGAGGAGACACCCAAAAGTCCAACACATTTGAAGGTTGGTATGGCCTAGGCCGGGTGCGATCCTTGAGTGATTTTGATGGCTTAGATTCCCCTGGGTTGTGGTTTTTCAGCTAATGGTGGAAATGCACTGGCCCAGAGTGACATAAATTTCTTACAAACAAACAAAATACATTAACAAATTTGAAAAAAATAAAATAAATATAATATAGAGGGGGAAAATAAATAAAAAGAAGATAAATAGGGAAAAGAGAATGAGTGGGAATGAATATATTAGAAAAGAGATTGAGAGGGAAAAATGGTAAATGAAAATTTTATTTTTCAAAGAAAAACTCCAATAGATCTATAGGAATTGAATCACAGATATGAAGCTAAAGCTGGAATGGAATATTTGAATAAAAGCTTAGAATGGTTGTGTTAGAAAGCAAATTTTCCAACATGGTTTGATTCAAGATCTAGGGTTTGGGCCTCTTTTTTGGTTTCCTTTTATAGGATCTAACATCTATCTTCTTTGAACCATTAGGCCAACCAAAAATATCTAAGTACATAGGGTCATACTCTCCTAGAGAAGAGTCAAAATTGTGGTTGTTGCTTTAACGAAGCAAGTTACCTAGGCAAAAGCAACGATTCTTTACTGACATATTTTGCCATAAATCTTCATTTGAGAAGGACCAAGAAGGTGCACTTTTCCCTTTTGTTCAACTTTATATTCTAAAATTACTAGAAAGCAGATGCCTTTTACCCTTTTCTCGTTCTAGTTGGAAAATTATGAAAATGCTTCTTTGAGTTTTTTTTCATTTGTCTTGGGATTAAATATATTTATTTTCATTGTTTCCACTAAGACTATGGACTCCATCATTTGACCCTCATTTGTCATGGGATTAAATATATTTATTTTCGTTGTTTCCACTAAGACTATGGACTCCATTATTTAACCCTACCATTGAGAGATTCAAAGTAAACCATGTCTAGGTCAAGCTACCTGGATACCCCTTGAGTGGTTGTTGGAGGAGGGTTTGAGGGCTATTGGGAACATACTTGGAGGCACAATGGCTCTGGATAAAAATTACAAATTTTCTTACGCTTCCAAGTCGCAAAAATGATTATAAACCTTCAGGTCCAAGGAGGGTTATATGAAACAATAGATCTAGTTTATGGTTCAAAGCGGCATGCTCAAGTACTTTACTATATTAACTTACCCTTTAGATGAATTCGTTGTCAATATGTAGACACCCTTGAAGATAGACTTGGGTGGACTAGGTGGAGATATTTATTTTAATTTCCCTCCTCTTTCATTTGGTAGACCTAAGACTATTCGAAGAGCTCAGGAAAAATCTATGTGAGAAGTCCAGTAGGGTAAACAAGCTACTATCTCTAGGGTTCTTAGAGAAAGGGAAAGCCTCTGGTTCTAGTTACCCATGATCATTACATCCCTAAATATTAGGGGTATAGGGGGGAAGGAAAAGAAAATGTCTCTTTGGCATTTTATTTCTGTAAATAATCCTAATTGGATAAAGCTTATTGTACCACTTAAACTTAACTAAGATCTTAAGGATGGGTAAATAAAACATATAATCGAGATACTTTGACTGATACTTTGACTATGGTTAATATTGTTCACTGAGTTGAATCACTAGATAAAGAGGTAGGCACATAGGCACATTTTTCATTTGCTCGAGATTAAATATCTTTTTTGGAGCATTTGTAATTTGGCCTAGAGTTATATATCTCTATTTCTAGATTTATAATTTTCCCTAGAATTAAATATCTCTTGTTTTAGATTTGCAATTTCTCCTGGAATTAAATATCTTTAGTTTCAAATTTTCAAACTGTTATCTTTGCCTACAGATTCCCAAACTTTTAAAATCCATATAGCTCTTAATGCATAAGTCGAGATTCAAGAAAACATATATCGAAGGTTCCTTCCCTCCAGAATGAATTTTGTAACCCTGGTGTTGAACCGGTTGATGGAAATGATATGGAGTGTGACTATGGAAATGGAAAACAACGATTTATAGTTTGATTATGCAAAGAAAGGCTTGGTGATATCAGTCTCCCTAGAAAAGGGTTGATGTCTGATCACTAAATGATCCTTTGCTCGAGGTATTTTCTTCCATTCAAGCTCCTATTCTCACATCACAGGCACCGGAAATTTTTCAACCATGAAGAAACCCAAACCATCAAAATTTTTCTTCATTTTTAGCACCAGCTTTCTTGCAAGGACAATTTGTTCAGCTCTTCTATATAATACCAATAGCTATTAATAATTATGACCAATCATACCCTTCTGATGTATATGCTTGTATTGTAGAAAACATGCAATGTGAGAGATAAGATATGCGAATCGACACAACTTGCCTTTGGACAAGTAATTAACAGTCATATATACCTAGGGGCATCCCGAACTAAAATACCCTGCAAGCTACCATTGTAGAAAAAAAAAAATCATCTCTCTAGATCGGTTAAGAGTGCATCTAGTGGCCTGTTTTTTGAACAAGATGCTTCTGATCATTACTATGCAGCAAAGGTGCCCTTCCTATTTGTGGGAAAATTATGATCCAATGCAACCAACTGATTCCATGTTCAAAAGACCCCTTCAATTGAGAATCCATGAGTGGTGGCTATCCATTCTACCATATTTTCCTAGGGATGGAACCTAGCCCTAACCACTTGCATAGGCCAACTTGGATGGGAGAGATAAGACAAGAGGGGCAAAACCAAAATTACCATATGCCAATTCAAATTGGATACTATAAAAAAATAATTCAAATGGAAAAATTCAATATGAAAAAATATGAGACTATACATCCCAATAATATGCAAAAAATCCAATTCATTCACAATTTTAAAAAATTAAAACCTTCAGAATCATTGATGACACATGCTCTGTTTGTTGTAGGATTTGGCCTTTTATCCACATACCACCAATCTCTCCTAATCACTCTTATCCTGTTAGAGACATTTCTATCTTGTGTCTGAGCCCAAATATCAAGAGCTAAAGGGGGAATATACATGCCAATATAATCTAATATTGTCCCAAGAGTAGGTTAGGAATCATTATTGCCATGAAATCTATGACATCTTTGACAGGTAATGTGAACTTCAAAGGCCAATTAGTTATTAATCCATTAATATGATAACTTCAAGTTGATTTAGTTGTACCAGAATCAAACTTTGATATTTGTCTCATGTATCTTGTGATTGTTGATGCAAGGATTGCTCCCTAGATTCGGTGCTAACCCATAGTGACCTTAACAAGCCAGTCACTTTGATACAAGTTCCCAGTTACAGTTATGTAGGATCTATTTCACTTCTTACCGATTTGAGCCTCCTTCTGACCTACACTCTCTCAGGTGTGTTGGGTATCCATAAACCCACACACTTGTTGTTTTTGAGCATGCTTGGTCGAATTCAATCTCTTTTAGGCTATGGAATTAGATTTTCTCACTGTCACTTCAACTACAATTGATCTTACTTGATTTGGGTACTCCTATATCCTATATATTACAGAATATTTCTTTTGGTACCTCTTTAAATGGACAATTCAGTGCCAATATCCTGTTGATTTGAAGTATGGTAGGGTTGTTTATTCTTTCCTTCCCTTGGATGAGAAGGTCAGTGGTAGTTCTTTCCATTAGATGAGCTGATCAGTGGCTAAATTCATCATTCCTATACATGATGTTCCTTTTGACACCTCTTTAGAAGGACAATTCGATATCACTCTCCCACTATATGTGAAGTATGGAAGTCCTTCATCCAATGTTGAATGCTTTATCTAATTGTAGATCCATTCATGACAATAATAGGCATTTCCCCTTGCAAATGCTCATATATCCATCCTACAATACATTCAATTCCTACACCACATGAAAGAAAATTCAACATAATATATAAAAAATCAGGTCCAAATATGTGGAATATAACTCCAAAAAGAGCCAATGTGATGGCATCCCAACTACTGAAAGATATGAAAGAATGGAATGAAACTGAAATAAGTGACAGAGTTTCAGAAACCATGGGTTTGTAAACTAGCGCACTTGGGGGTTGAGGAGTCTTTTCAGAATCTAATGGTGGAAAGGATGGATGTGTGGGACATACAACCTTCTTATCAAATTCTGAATCATAATCATAGATTTGATAGGAATTATTTAAAAGGGTTTGGAAAGAGTTTTCATAAGGCAAGTCAGAAACATGTAAAAAAACACAAGGAATGAGAGGTGGTTCTAGTGGACTAACTGGAGATTATTCCAAGGAAGGGATGGAAATTTATGATTATGATATATCAGAATGTGCATCTAAATCAAAAATTCTAGAATCATAAGAAAGTAGTTTTACTCAAGCACTCAAAGCATAAAAATGATTACCTTCATGAGTAACACTGAGAGAATGTTCTTAGTGATCAACATGCTTTTATGGTTCTTTGTTTCTTGTGAGATCAGGAACATAAATGTTATTCCTTTTGAGAAATTGAGTCATGATGTCAAATTTATTATTCATTTATGATTTCTTAGAATGGAAACCTTTGCTGCAATAAATCACTTGGATCCCCCTTTCTTAATCTTCTTCTTGGAATTGGAACCTTCATCAGTTCAATTGGAACCCTCTTCATCTGCCAACTTCTTATCTTAGAAATGTTTCTTCCCTTTGGGTTTCTTGGAATCACTTGCATCAAGCACTTGGTACTTTGATGTCTTGATGGTACACATTTGAACCAATTTGTCTTGCTCTTGTGTGACGGCCTCCATGAAGTATGCCAAGGAATGCATCTTCCAATTTTTTGCTGCCAACTTGGTTAAATGAAAAGTAGACACAAAGACTGAGTATTCTGAGCCCAACTTTGAAAGTATGGACAAAACCAATCACTACAACAAATCCTGGAATTAGCGTTTGTTTTAGCTCCCTTTTTAGCATCCACTATCACTTTTAGTGTATTTTTCATCATTTTTCGTACAAAGTGGACGCTTTTCCACGAGATGGCGCTTTTAATGGCGTTATTTGCGTCCTTTTTTTAAAGTAGATGTTAATTGGGATGCTAATTAGCAACCCAATTAACATCCCAATTAGCATCCCAATTAGCGTCCCAATTAGCGTCCCAATTAGCATCCCAATTAGCATCCATAATAACATCCCATTTAACAACTAGAATAGCCTCCAAAATAATGTCCAAAATAATGCCAGGCATAGAGTAAGTGATTGCGCCAAGAATTTTGAAAGGAATTACGCCAAGAATTCTGAAAGGAATTACACCATGAATTGCACTTGGAAAAATGCCCGATATAATGCTAGGTATAGAACCAAGCATATCGCCAGGCATAGTGCCTAGAATTGCTCAAGGAAGTTGGAAAGGAATTGCACCAAAAAAATCCAATGTTGCGCTAGGGATAATGCTAGGCATGTTGACAGAAGCAGCACCTAAATGGCCATTTTGGAAACTGAGAGACCCTAATTAATTGTAAATAAACCTAAGAAATCTTATGGTCCATAACGACATTATAGTGTTCCTAACGACATGTTGATGCATATATCAACAATTATAAATATGTCAATGATGATTTATACAAGATTTAATAGGATGTTGATGATGAAAATGATGTCAATGCCAATAATGATGGTACAGGTTATTATAGCATTATTTGATATTGGTTGGTCCTAATGGAAACATAATTCACCATAATGGCATCAGAGTGACCATAATATCCCCTAGATGACCCTAATTGCATTTGACTATCCCTAACAACATTTGAGTGACCCTAATGAAACTTGACTCACCGTAAAAGCATGAGGATGATCATGTTGATGATGCATGATGGAAAGGAATTTGATGATGATGATTATGATAATAATAATGACATTGAGATGAATGACTATGATCATGATGATATATGATCGGATGCCAATGATGATGATGATGATGTTTATGTACGCATGTATGGTGTTGATGATGATTGTTATGATGGCGACGATATCAATGTCAATGATCATGATTCATGTGATAGTACTTATGGATCTTTATTTATCGTAGTGGAACCTAAATTACCGTAGTCATGGCACTTTTGGATCTTGATTGATCCTAATGTGGGGTAAATTACCTTAATGTCACCTAAATTTCTCTAATGGCATTTGATTTTCACCAACAACATTTGATAGACCCTAATGTCATATGATTGACCCTAACAACATGATGATGATGATGCATTATGATAATTATGATGGAGCTTATGGATATGATTTGATAATTATAAGACTATATCATCCATTCTTGCAAGGAAGTAGGGTTCCTTGCTCATTATTATCACAATTATATTGATGATGGAAATGATGTACTTGATGACTATGATGATCATGATGATGTTGATTTATTGTATGATGTTGATGTCAACAATGATAATGCATGTGGTAGCACTTCTAGATCCTGATTGATCCTAATGGCACCTAAATGTTTGTAACGGAATCTAAATGACCCTACTATCACTGAAATGACTGTAACGACATCTAAATGACCCTAACAATTACATGACATGAATCCTAATGGTGATGAGTGATTATGAACACTAATGCCATATGACTTACCATAATGACAATGATGACGATGATTTTATTGATGATGTACTTGATGGTGACGATGATGATGACAACAAGGATGATGATGACGATGATGTTGATGTACCATATGAAATTGATGATGATGATGACAACAATGTTGATGTCCATGATGATGATGCATGTGATAATACTTCCAGACACTGATTTATGCTATTGGAACCTAAATTTATGTAATCACATATGAGTGACATACTAATATCACCTAAATGACTCTAATGACATTTAATTGTTGTCGACGACATTTGAGTGACCTTAATGGCATTTGAATGATTGTAACAACATGACATGAATGCAAATGGTGATGACTGATGATGAACCATAATGGCATGTCTAATCCTATCAATGATGATGACAATGATGTGGTCGATGATGTACTCATTGATGATGAAGACGATGAACATGATGTTTTTGATGATGTACTTGTTGATGTTGATGTTGATGATGATGACGATGGAAACAATGATGATGATGATGTTGATGCAATATATGACATACTTGAAGATGACATTCACTTGTCCTCGACAACATTTGAGTGACTCTAAAAACATGACATGAATCCAAATGGAGATGAGTGACGATGAACCCTAATGGCATATGAGTGACCATAACGACGATGATAACAATGATGTTGTTGATGATGATGATAATGTTGACAATAAGGATGAGGATGATGATGATGTTGATATACCATATGACATATTTGATGATGAAATTCAGTTGTACTCAACAAAATTTGAGTGACCTTAATGGCATTTGAGATACTCTAAAAGCATGGCATGTATCCAAATGACAAAGACTGATGATGAACCCTAATGGAATATGAGTGACCTTAATGATGATTTCCTTTAATATCTCTCTTACTACCCCTAATGGAATATGAGTGGCCATGTGTTCATGATTTCTTTTGATATATCTCTTACTACCAATTGTAGAGTGTTTCCAGTACTCCATAAACCCTTCAAGCCTCAACATCACATATTCATGGCCAACTAAAATAAGATGAAGATCTTCCTTCAACACATGGGGTTTTTGTTCATTTTATTTCCATATTCAATACCTTTTATCATTATTTATTTCATTTTTCATTTTATATTTGTTGTTGTGGAGGTTTGTGAATATCATTATGAATAAAAGCAATGGATATGTGCTCATAACTTCTTATTTTGTTTGTCAAGAAATGGATCATATTTGTGAGGTTTGATTGGCAAGAAATGTACATTTACAAGGCCATTTTATTTTATAGGATTCTACAGATATTTCTCTTTTTTTATTTGAATATAATTTAATTTGTTGCATTAATCATGTAAATGCACATGTGGCAACCTAGAATTCTTTTAACATGTTTCGATGATAAGTTGGATGTGGTAAATTCATTGCAAAACATAAGATACTATATATATATAGATAACCACATTAATCGCCAAAACCCTCAAGATTATGTAAGGTGTTGTTGATGGAAATTTCATAGAGTTTGGAGTGAAAGGGATTACCAAGTGTTGTATGCGCTCATTGCCAAGTTTATGAGTATCAAATAGTGCTTATCATGCTCAGGTGTTCATCGAGGTAACCCATCAACTGTCAAATGTGATTACATGGCACCAAGTTGCAAATAGAAACTTGTCCTCATTTGGATACAAGAATGTCAATGGGGTGTCGAGAGCCTCATGACATATATGTCCTCCATTGAGTAGAAAGAAGAGACAAAGGGTAATGAGATTATTCTCAAACAGATCAAGAAGTACCATCACAAAGTTGAGGATGAACTCAACAAGATTTGCAATGACCTTCTCAGAATTATTGATGATTATCTCATTTCCTCTTCTAATGTTGGTGAATCCACAATTTTCTACTACAAGATTCTAATGAGATTGATGACAAGTGGAGGAACTTTTAAAGGTAGAAGATCATCCTTCGAATCATTCTAATATTTGAGGGCATTTGACAAGTCAGTGAATTCATCCAATTTCTGATAGGCATACAAAATGGTTCAAATTTCAAAGAAACTACTTCAGATACCAGACCATGAAGAAAATTAATTGGTGGTCAAGTATTTTGCACAATAGTTGGCAGCGGAGGATTATCAGTAAGCAAGACAAGCTCTTGCACATGGAGGCACTTGACATATGTTCCAAAAAAGGTTTGTTTTTTCATAGTAATAATGACACCAAACCATTCAAGAAGTATTATAAAGGATCATAACATAAAGATTTTTTTTCATAGTAACAATGACACCAAACCCTTCAAGTATTATAAAGGATCCAAACTGCCAAATACCATGCAAATACCAGTAACTCTCTTATAGTGACTTCTCCTCCATAGTCATGCAGGGAGCCAAATGAAAGGATAAGGAGCCAACCAAATCTTATTCTTTTCGGGACAAATATCAACATCATAATACACATTGTTGGTGGAAGATGCAAATGTTGCATGAAGTGATCATATTTTTTCTCAAAAAACCTAAGATCATTCTACCACATTCCCCAAGACAACCTCTACTAAGCTTTATGAATACTTTATCCTCAATCCCTAAGTGAATCTTCTAATCATCCAAGGCTAAAGAGGTGGGCTCCACCAACCACACATGGCCTCTTGAGTGTATTATTAGCCTATGATTTAGGGTGCCCGTGGCAAAAAGTTGTTTTGAGTAGTATGTAGGTGTCTCAGGGCCTTGGGAATGGTGTTCTAGGAAATAATACCATACCTTTGGCCCTAAAGAAATTGTCATGGAATTCAAAGCAATGAACATTGCCTGAAAGTACCATGAAATATTTCAAGGGGTATCTATAGTGCTATGCGTTTGGATCTTCTAGCCTTAGGGCCTTGTACATGGTTAGTGGAGGAGACGTAAACCCTAGGCTCTAAAGGAATCTTCTAGACATCTACCACCACATAATCATCAAGATAACTTGTCCATTAAGCAATGCTCATCATGGGCTTCAAAACCCTCAATGATGTCCACTTAACAATCAATCTAAGGTTTCTTCAAAGTAATGAAATCATGACCACAAAATAATCTTTTTTAATCCATCACCAAATGTAGATTAAGCTCAAAATAAGCATAAATAGTGGTGCATGTGTTCTCAGTTAAACACATGCATTTTTCAT
Source organism: Larix kaempferi (assembly GCA_027924585.1). NCBI lineage: Eukaryota > Viridiplantae > Streptophyta > Pinopsida > Pinales > Pinaceae > Larix > Larix kaempferi. Next base: position 12,065,443 of record BSBM01000407.1, read on the forward strand.
CAAAGCTAGAACTTTGCAGTTATTTAGCATCTATGCATCTTTTAATTAGACTACTTGGCTATGTTATTTTCCTACAGGTGTGTAGCCTAATTTAGGGGAGCTTGGTTGAACAATTAACAAAGTTAACAATGCTATCAAGATGGAAGTGTATTCATATAAGTTATTTGACAACAAAAACTAATAATCTGTCCAAAAGCATCGATATTGTAGATGTTTGAGTAAACACACCTAGTCATAACTGTTGTGATATTATTCAATTTATGTATTTCCTGTAATTTCTAGTAAGAAGTGTCTGTCCAAGATAATTGACTGCTTTCTTCAGAAAGCTGCATCTTAATGTTTAGCTTTCAGCACACATATCATGCTACCATCAATCTTGAACACCTGTTTCAACTTGAAGATCTGCAATGATTCACTTGTTTTTTTTTTAGTAAGCAGTTTCCCTGTATGTAACCGAAAATTATTTCAAGTAGAGAGTAACATGAAGCTTCTTGGATTCATAAAGTATCAGTGAATTTGTTGACCCAGCCTACATGGTTAAAACTTGTAACTGGCCATTTCATTCAAATAGCTACTCACTTGGGCAGATAATTTTCACCGCATCTTTGTCTCCCAGAAACATTGGGCCTTCCATTCCACGTTCATTTTTCCATTCCCTGTACTTGTTTTCACTACAAGTGATTGATCCATATTACCAGTCTTAAACTGTAGTGGTGCACTTAATCAATTAGATTCTATTTTGCAACTACAAACTTGATCCATATTACTAGTCTTAAACTGTAGCAGTGCACTTAACAGAGTAGCTTCTATTTTGCAACTCTAGCGGTGCACTTAACAGAGTAGTATTAAACTGTAGCGGTGCACTTAATAGAGTAGCTTCTATTTTGCAACTGTAGTGGTGCACTTAACAGAGTAGTCTTAAACTGTAGTAGTGCACTTAACAGAGTAGTCTTAAATTGTAGCGGTGCACTTAACAGAGTAGCTTCTGGTATGGCTCCGTTGGTCTGGGCAGTGTTAAGATACACCTTTAACATTTGTGCATAAGGTAGAACAGCTACATACCTGTGAGTTGGGATCACCTTCATGTAAGGGAAAATGGCTTTCTTTTAGACACAAGCACTATATGTTAGCCTCCACAAATTTAATGTTGAGGACTCCATTAAAGGCACTTATTTGATTCCACCGATGAACGCAAAACTATGAGAGCTGAGGACTGAATATTCCACGGAGCTGTGACTCTTTGGTGAAACCCTAAACTTCTGAAACATGAAACCCTAAAATTTCCTTAGAGGTTAAAAACATAATGTAGCGCCCACTTTAGTTCATATTTAATATAGCATTTACATTAATACTAAGGAAAGACTTCGTGCACTAACCATTACGAATAATATAGGGATATACGAGAGCAACACATGGGAGGCGTTACAATTTTATATTTCATCCTTCATCCTGGAGATCAACTGATGGGAGGCGTTACAATCGTTACGAATAATTTACTGGAGAGCAACAGGTGGAGGCGTTACAATTTTACACTTCATCCTTCCATTTGCATGGATCAGCTTATTACCGTAGATAGCCCAATAATACAAAATACATACTGGATTTAAATGAGCATACCACAAATACATACTGGATTTAAATGAGCATGGACATGCGTAGTGTGAGACTGGTTGTATAGGGATTCCTTTTAGTGACCTTGTTAAGAACATGAGTATTGTATATTTGCAAATTTTGGTTGGACGACATGTCACTTGTTTTTGGTGTTGAAGTTCTATCAACCATTATTATTTGCTAAAAGTAGTGCCTTCCCTCAATCAACCAAAGGACCGTGACAGACCCTTAACCAAAATAAAATGACCTCTTTCTCGAGAAAAATGCGATTTCCTTCACATTGAATAGCAATTTAATATTTTCAATATTAATCCCCAGTGCGATATAGGTAATATAATTAATTTTAGTTTAAATTTTCAGTTGACACGAGATGCTTCCCATAAATGTATATATTCATAAATAATAAAAGTACCAGATAACAAATAAATATGTATGGGCGGGGATCCAATGCTATTCCTAACCTGAGCAGAGCACCCTCGAACCTAGCTCGGGCAAGGCCAACACATATCTGTTTCCAGTTATTATTTGATTAAATTTTGGTCCTTCTAAACTAGGGGAATTGTAGCTGAGCTATGTTTTAGCTTATCGTGAACACTATGTAACCCTACCTCTTAATTATACTAAAAATCCTCAAAACATCTTCATGAAGATTTTCTTAGAAGCTATTACATTTTTAGCAGCATGCATAAGGAGTATAAGGAGTATCAAGTAGCTTCCAACATCACTTTACCTGAGCAATAACCAGATCAAAATTAGATGATCAAAGACTCATTTTCGGTTGTTTTTATGGTTGTATTCCACGTAGGTGTTTTTTTAGACCAATTCCTGAAGAGATTTTTTCATGTAAAAAAAAATGTGTATTGGGTCCAAGCACATGAAATTGTAGAGGATTCCAATCCTGGAAGTAAGAATACAAGGTCTCCTAAGGTGGAGCTATTGTAATGTGCTCTCAACTCAGGCTTTACCTTCACCATTCTTTTGTCCGTGTCAATCAAAACCACTCTATGAAATGATTCCATTTTGAGTGGAAAAAGAAAATAGGGATAATGTTTCAAGTAGTAAGGTAGGCAAGAAGCGCAAATATGAATGTCTGAAAGAAGACATAGTATTGATAATACAAACTGATGGTAAGGAAGTCATTTGGCATGTCAACTAAGTCGAACAAGAGGTGGGAAGACAGGAGTGGAGATTCTAGTCGGATCACTAAGCAGAACTATAGAGCAGGTGACAGGGTAATTCTTTTATATGAGTTAAACAGATGCCTAGTTAACTCATCAATATATGCCAGTCTCATTTGGCACATTATGGCCCTTAAGGTCCTAGATTTTGAACCGTAGCTCTGATACCAAATGTAAAACTCTAACTTTGAATTAATAACCCATGAAACTAAAATAAAAATAATTCATGCCACAAGATCTGCCTGAACTAGTTTCATACCTGATAGATGAACTTGGTGATTACCTTGAAGGCTCTAATGTGTGCAACTGAAGGTGGGGGGATGATTCTCCACCCAACCAACCCCCAACCAAATGGTTGGGGCCCCCGAGCCCCCAACAATTAACCCTATGCCAGTGCTATCTTGATTTCCCTTTCTGTCAATCTCTTCCTTCTTCCTTTGCTCCTTTCCAGCTCCTCCTCCCTAGATCCCCCATTTCTTTTTGTCTTCCCCCTTTTATTCCCCCCTTCTACTTTTTCTTCATTTATTATTTAACCCCTTCTATTTCATTATTTTATATGAGGGTTGTTACAACTACCTTGAATTTCTTCCCTTAGGCATTGGAGATCTATTGCCTAGATGGTGGATGCCCTTCATTGTGGGTTGGTACCATGCTCTGATACTATCTTGTTAGGGTCTTTCCTTCTCAAACTACTTTTCTTCTGAGGGTGGGTAATGTCTACATTGAAAACTGGAATTCGACTAAGGATGGAGTATGCACGCTTTTGGCAATTCTGGGAATAGAAACATAGTGAAGTTGGCTTTGATGAGTTACACAATAAAATCTATCTTTGGTTTTTTACTACTTCCTCCAACACTAAGCCACATAAAGGTTGTTGAATCCACAAAAGTAACAAGGTAATTGCAGCGAGACTCGGTGCTCTACATCCCAGTATGGGGGAGATGTTGTAACGTTACAAAATAATTAAAAAATAAATAAATAAATTTGTGTCGGCTCATAAAATAAACCAGCGTAGATCCAAATCCTAGGCTCTATGAAGCGCTGAGAGGGATCAAATCTCCCAGGTGCAAACATCTCAGGTATTGCACTCAAAGAGCTATTCAAGGAGAGTTATTGCACAAAGTAAAAAATAATCAAATCAATATGCATCTTATCTTTAAATCTTACTTTTTTATTTTATTCCATTGATTATTTTACTTATTTTTTTTACTCCACAAACTTACACTATCTCCCTCATATTTACTTTTTACTTTGTATTATTCTTTTTTGTTTATGGCCAACATAATATTTATTACTTTTTACTTTGTATTATTCTTTTTTGTTTACTATGTATTATTTTGTTACTTGACAAAGGTTACAAGATCTCCCTCATATTTACTTTTTACTTTGTATTATTTTTTTTTGTTTATGGCCGACATAATATTTAGTTACTCAACAAAGTTGACAAACACTCACATGTTACAAGATCTATCAATCAAGAGAGATCAAATTTCTTGAGTTTAAATTTTAGAAAAAAAATACACTCCAAGAAATTGGATCCCTCTCGGTGCTTGATAGATACAAGTTTTAAATGGATCTATGCTGGTCAAAATCCATACATAACCTTAACTTTCTTTTATTCGACATATGAACTAATTCCATGAATCAATCAAAATCATTCAAGCCTCATTATCGATCTTAATTTTCCTTTTTAATTAAAAGGCTAATTGAAATGGATGATTGCATCATTTTACTTTTCTCTTATATATAAATTTGGTCGCAAAGAATGGCTTGAAATACTCAGTCGAAGTCAATGAATTTCGTAATGGAGGTTGGGTTATAGCCCGTGTCTCCACCGCACTTTCAAGAAATTGATCATTTCTTTGCAGAAGCTGGAAAACACTTCAACTGCCCATGCTAATTTCATCTTAAACATACCTATAGATACAGCTAGCTGTTAATTGAGTCGCGGCGAGGGCTGGTGAGAGGCGAAAATGTTAGAAAAAATGGGTTTCCCAGCCAAGCCATCGCTGCGAGGCAAGACGTGGCTGTTGGATGCATCGCACTGTCAAGGATGCTCTTCTCAATTCACTTTCTTCAATCGCAAGGTACCCACAGCTTCACCCTCTTCTTTTATTTTTTCCTTCATACTTTGGATCCAATTTGGGTGGGGAATTTTAATCAGAGTGGGTTTGATTGACATTACATGTACAATTTGTCCCAAAATGCTGGAGATCATGGAATCTGCAATGAACTCAGACAATATGGAAATCAGAAGGGTCATCAAGGACGAGGGTCTGTCAATCAGGCCTAATGTTCAACTTAATAACACTAAAGCGTGGGCTGATTTATTTTTTCATCGGACTGCCAAAGAATAGCATATTTGTGAACCCTAAAAGAGGTGTCTGAAGTACTTCATCACTCACTTATTTTGATTTATCTGGGAAATAGTATCTTCCTCACTGTACCGGTGAGTGCAAGATGATCCTTTCATATGAACTTAAAGGGCATTTTGCACTGGCTGACATATTTGAGTGAAATAGATTTACCCATTTGGGCAAATTTCAACTCCATTTAGTCAAACTTGTTAATACAATCTCAAGGTAATTCAGAAGGGATAATTTTATCAATCAGCTGGTAATTTAGTCAAACTTGTTTCAAAATCTTCACAGATTAGTCTTCAAAAGGGAGAATTTATTGAATCAATTGGTAATCTAACAAGCTTAATTTACCTATTAGTAGGAAATGGCTACAGGGATTCATAGTTTCTTGCAAGAGTTCTACTTCTTACCTTATCTGGGACACATTTGTTATGATAGCCACATTCAGTTGCCAAGTTTTTTGTGAAATTTCTATGCTTAACATGGAAACCGTCCATTTCAGACCCTAACATATGGCATTATTTCCGCTAGCTAGATGGGCAACTTTGCTTTTCTTATTTTTATGGCCACCGTTTGTGCTGTTGCTGAAACTTAGGTTTTTTGAGGCAATAGTTATGTGTTTATGTTATAGTTAGCATTGTTATTCGTGTAGATGACTATTTCTCTTGGTTTAGCATCACTGCCGCAGATGTGGAGGCTTGTTTTGGAATAATTGTACACTACAGAGGATGATTTTGCGGGGTCAAGGAGATCAGGCTGTGAGAATTTGTGAACCCTGCAAGAAGATTGAAGAAGCTGCACGATTTGAAGCACGTCAAGGGCACAAGAATCGAGCTTCAAAAGGTTTACACGTGTTATGTTTTTATCATCTTTTAAGTTTTTGTGTTTGTTTTTGCACTCACAAACTATGTGCAACAGGTTTTTGTTTTTTGACAATGCTGCTTATATTACATTAAGAATCAAAATATCTGATATATGTACATCAATATCACTATGACCAGGGGGCAAAGAGAAGACGTTAAAACACCCCATGCATAAGCAAGGAGGGCTAGCATATCTGCACTAGTGCTGACTTGAAGACCACACATATTTTCTAAAAATGGCAATCTTGACAAAAAGCTGAATAGCCAAATCTAATCTAAATACAAACTTCCAAACCGAGTGAAGTGTGCTGATCATGAGAAGTGGCCTGCGTGTTGAATAATCCCTTTGTCCCCAAACACATCACCTTTCCAATGTAAAGGAAAAAGAAAAAGAACATGAAACCCAACAACAACCCAAGTATGAAATGTTTTGGCAGGGTTAAAATTCCAGTAAATATGGTTGACTGTTTTAGGCTTGCCGAAACTACACAACAGTCGTTTGTTTTGAAGAAACCAACCATCCAAGTACTCAAGAATTAAACAAAAATTTGACTTCCAAATATCATGGCACCTCTGTTACGGCCTTACTTTATGATCTTGAACATTCCACCCCTTTGTTTAGATAATACTATCAACTGCTTGATGTCTTTGGGAACAAGTCAGAGTTTGCCAAGGGATCCATGATCCTGTGGTCTTGTCCAACAAATCACCTCAGACGTGAAAGCCTTTCATTGCCAACCCTTTTCCTGCAAAAGGAAGCTCACACGTGAAAGCCTTTCATTGCCAACCCTTTTCCTGCAAAGGAAGGAATTGGCCCAAGTTGTTATTGATCCATTAGGAAACTCCAAATTGACCATGTAGACAAGTCCTAGCCTTTTCAATAATCCAAATAGTACCAATGTAATTGTAATGATACCAAATGCAATGTGTGCCAAATCTGCTTGAGAATGCATGGGCCAGAAATCTTAAAAGGCATTAGTGGAGCCAACAACATCACAGAGTCCAAAAGGGCCAGGTATTGCCATTAATATGTATAGCATTCTGTATCCAGTACACAACCAGGGCACATTCCTGATCATGGTTCCGATGATCCATTTTGCATCTAGCACAATCCCTTGTGTATGGATAACAGTTGGGCCAATCCCTCCATCTTCTCTTGGTAAAGTGCAGAGGTCCCAAGAAACCAACGATATGCCCTTTTTCCTGCCCTGATCCCCTTACAGGATTCTTTGAAGGCTCATTTTCAGTTGGTTGTATCTTGAATTAGAAGGAAAGATGCATGAAGAGTAAAAAACACCTATCTGTGATAGTGATGTGTCTTGAAAGAGGAATTTCCTCAGCTGTCCACCTCTAAAGTTTGCTGTCAATTTTACAAAGAATTTTAGTTCCAAATTTCCTTGACACTGGACAGGCACAACGATTCCAAATGGAATGCCTAAATAATGAGTAATATGTTCTGGTTGAAGGAGTTTCCATTTCAGATAAAGCCAGGCAGGTAGATCTGCCTGTCCTGTAAAGAGGACCTCATTCTTTTCTTTGTTGATGATGCCTCCAACATCTATAGCAAAAATACCAAGGCGTCATAGTGTGCCCTCCAATGGATTTGCAAGATAATAGTGGAGTTAGAGCTGAATTGTCAACAAAATGAACATTTGATAATTGTTTTCCATTAGGAAGAGTTAACTTATGTATTTGGCCTTGGGATACAGTCACACAAGTAGCTTCCAGTAAATATGTTAGCATATCTGCCGTAGTAACATAAAAATAAGAAGCCTAGGGATAACCTTGTTTGATATACCGGGTAGGCAGAAAGGTGTCTAAGAGCTGTCCATTGAAACATACTGTGGAAGAAGCATTTTTAAAGAGAGTTTTGACTGCCTTTTCAAAAACACTCTGGAGTCCGAGCTCATATCTAGAATAAAATGCCACTGTATTTGAACGTATGCCTTGTCAAAATGCACCTTGAGAAAGAGAGCCTTTGGTTGGTTTCTTTTGCTCATTCAAAACTTTCTTAGTGTTTTTTAGGGTACACACACAACATAATAGGCACAAGCTTAACGAAGGGCATAATCTGCTATATTGATGCTACAACATATACAAGATAAGGATCCCAAGGCAGGTTGCCGAACATACAAGTATTGCTCTCTCACTGTCATTGTATCACATTAAGATATTTAGCACCACAAATGGATTTTTTTTCCCAAGAAAAAAATCTTTATATTCGATATTTCAAAGTTTGAAATCAGAATAAACTTCAATCTGTCTTGTAATGACTCGAAAATACAGACAAAAAAGACAGATTCTTCACAGTCTCTGTAATGTCCTATCACTACTTAAGTACAGTCTTCCATGTCTCCAAAAAAGGCAGCCCTGACATTTTATTGATCAAAACCATGACTCAATTTAGCCTCTTACCTTCCAGATTAAGGCATAAAACATAAGCAAAAACTTCAGACCAAACTTTCCTGTACTGGCATCTTCCGATTTTTATAAAGAGACCTTTCTGTAGATGAAGTGAGGGTCCCTCCTCTGAATTCATACTCAGATAAAGTATCCTGCTGCAACAATATAGCTTCTTTCAAAAGCTGCTCTGCTTTAGTGTTGAATTCTCTATATACATGTGAAAAGGAAATATCATCCAATTCGCTTTTAACCTCCACGACCAGGTTCATAATTGTAGTGAAACACAAGTTTTCAATTTTGCATTTTTTATTTGCCCAATCCATCAACAGTTTGGAATCTCAAATACCTACAATTGTTTTAAGTTTTTAACCCTTTATCCATTGCTATTTTCATCAGTATCCACCATAGCACCATAAATGGCTAGGGTGAGTTAGCTATGTAATTTTTCAAAACATTACATATCACTAACCTATACATAAACATTATAGGATTTTGTAGTTTGTTCCTCCAGCAACCCCCCTCACACAAGATATCAAAAAACTGCTCTCAACAAAAACCTGAACCATTTCCTGCCATTCCCCCAAAACCTTGACCGCACAACCTCTCTCTTCCAGATCCAGAACCTACCATTGGTGCTCCATCAGGTTGCCATTACACTCATGTCTCTTCAGGTTGAAGTTAGAATTCCCCTAGATAGCCATCTAATTGAGCAAACCACGACTAGTGCTCTATGAAGCTGTCACCACCCTCATGTTGAAGATAGAATTCATCAAGACAACCATCCATACCGAGCATCCTATATTTAGTTCTCTTTTTTCTGAAAACATGCATATCAAGTTGCCAAGAAGTCCATCCTTGTCTAGGTCCAGTGGCAGCTACTGTTTCTTTAGTTAGCTCCTCTTATCTCAGGTCCAACTACTTTGTTTCTTTCTGTTCAGTCACCAGTGTTATTGTTTGGTCTTGCTTTCAACATCAACCAGACCCTCTCTTGACAAAAAAATATCGTGACCAAAAAACAATTCCAGGCAACCAATCTTCATATTTTTGCGAGCAACCCATTCAAAAACAACCATATAATATCCAACATAAATTCATAAAATCCTAACCTCTGTGTTTGATGCCTTCAGCCTGCCCTACCATGCCTACAAACACATTTGTTTTTTGGCATCTGGGTCTACTTCTGGTGCTCATGATATCTAAAATAATTCAATTTGATTTTCAAATATTCTGTTGCCTGTGGTATGCAAATGCACACAATTTTAAAAACATGTTTTGCCTACAATGACTATGCTGGTTACAACAGCGTTAAATTTCTCGTGAACAGTGCGGTATACACTTTCTCTATGTTTGTGACATCCGTAACAATTTTGGATTGTAATATCTTCACTGTGTCTGCCACATATCATGTCATTCTTCAACTGTGTTTATAGTCTTTGTCTGGCCTACGTTCACTGTAACAACATTCTGGCAAAAAAATGTTCATGAATTCTGTCTGGGTGTGAATTCTTTGATTTATGCAGCCCTTCAGTTTTCTCTTGGGGTGTTCTACAAAATCTACGTTTCTAGTCTCTTGTCTTCAGGATTTATGTGCCCTGCTAGGCATCTTTAGTCTGTAATCAACATTTTGGTCTGCAACCTGCTACATTCACGTTCTTCAAATTCTAACTTTGTCAGGGCACTGCTAGAATTTGTCTTCAGACTCATGTAATTGTGCTATAATTTGTCTTAAGCCTCTTGTTGTCATTCTTCAATCTAAACACCACTGTTGTTCCTTCAATCACACTGACAAGATGTGACTCAATCTGGATGCCAATGCTTCTCTCTGCTTTCATATTTGGGCCATCAATGTGTTGGTGTAGTAGATGCTGCTGCCTCACATTTTTTTTCCTGTTGTTTTGGTTTCTGGTCCATTCGAAACTGATTTTTTTCATTTTGTTCTGGAAACTCAAAATTGCTCTTTTCATTTTTTTTGTAAAGTTTTTACATTATAAAAACATTACTATCTTGATATGTCTGTTTTTTAATTTCAATATGCCAAATAACTTTTAAAAATATATTCCAACTTGCCTTTCAAGTTTTACTCACCTCGCACTTTCCTCTCTCCTTCATAAAAACATTTGGTCAAGTTCAAACACTTAGATTTTTGTTGGTACCATTCAAACACCTAGATCTTCATAGGTCCCACTTGATTCCTCTGGCACCGTGTTGATTTTTAGGATGCAGACATAATAGACACAAGCATATTGGAGAGAATATATATGTTATATTAATATTGCAGAATATGCAAGATAGGGTGCCTGAGGTAGGATGCCAACGATACATGTACTACTTTTTCACCTTATTATATCAATCACATTACAATATTTATAACACTGTATATGCTTATGGTGGTTTAACTACCTGTCAAATCCCAAAATTTCCAAAAAAATTTAAAATTTTTAAGATAACAATAAATGTTATTAAATGCAGTCATTGAACTGTCTGTTTAATTTACGTGATTGTAAGTGTGTCTGAATGGTCTTTGTTATATTTAAATGTTATTATGGTTTTCTCCTTTCCGTTATTGATTGTTTTAATGTTTTGCAACCTCAAGGGGGAGTTGCCATAGCAGACTGGGGTTACTTAGCTTTCGAGCTAATGCATCAATCTGTCTTTCTCTTTACAGATATACAGGGAAAGTGCGGTCGCGACAATTAAATCCTTAAAGTATTATAATCCAAATAGCTGTACCAAAATCACTACATAAAAAGTCTAAATATGCTAACTCGGTTTGCAGGCGTTTGAAGGTAGCATTCTGCCTACGAACTTCTCTGTTCTTACTGTTATTGAATTTGAAACTATTAGAGAAAAAGATAACTGTATTTTCTGAAGTGTCCATGAATTAAACAACTCTGTGGAATAATTGTTATTGGTGATGTTACTGTATTGCCGATACGCCTCATAAATAGCACATTGAAAGATAACTTACTTGTTTTCAGCATTAGCTAGATATTCTATCATTTACAAGTCTCCTCCTAACATTTCAGGATCTGTATGAGTTGGACAAATTATTCTTATGTCAATGATTCAGAATTTTATAAGCTTATCTTGAGTAGACTCGTTTAAATGTTATAAGGAATTCTGAAACAGTTGAATGCTTGTCATTGTATCGTAATGATAAATGAGATAATCTAGTGTAAATCTGATCCAAAGTTAAAATTTATGTATTTGGAATTCTTCAAGTGAAAGTCACCTAGAGAAGGACTGCTTATTAACATCTCCATTCATTACTCATAAACTTAAGGTGAGGATCTATGTCTTGCACAGGAGGTTATGGTACTTGGAAAAGTCGTAATAGAATTTTATCAACCAAAAGGTGCTTGCATTGCACCCTAGTCTTTATTAATTTTTCTAATGCAATTATATATCTTCTTTATGTCTTAAAATACTCCAAGACTGGATTTAAATGATGTTTATATTGCAATGGATTGACAATTCAAGTTGGGATCGATATTTAGACAAGAATTTAAAACATTAATGAATTGTTTTGCTTGTTAATAGTATGGTAGTTAAACTATGATAAAGCAACCATTATAATCACTGTGAATTGTTTTTGTTACCCTTACTATGATGTTTAATTGGCTACAACGGATGATATTTCATTGAAATTCTTGGACACTAATGCATGATTTATTGGTTTATAGGGCAAGTGATAATATTCGCTATACAACGTTTAATGGCATTGATCGAATCATGGATTATGTATCAACCATATGGTATCACGACTCTAGGGAATATCCATGTTATCATTTGAATTGGCAAACAATGATGAAGTTATCGTCGTAAAAACTATGTAAGATTTACCCACTGCATGAGAATTATTAAGAGGGATACGTGGCTAATTTACATCCAAGTGTTCATGACATAAAAGGTTGACTAACCCTAATCCTATCAATCCTTCCCTCGCCTTCGGGCTCGGCCGCTCTGTAGATTCTCCTGTCCAAAATTTCACCGAAACCATGGTGGTAACAGCTCCTACGCTGTTACATTTCTTCGTGCTTGTTCAATAGTAGGGTTTGGGAGTTTGTGTTGTGCTTTTAGTAGTTTACGTTTGTGAAAGATCTAGGGTTTCTCCCTTTTGGTATCAGTTTGAACCTTGTCTCGGCGTAACCATGAATCTCAGCTTGGTCTTGTTTGAAGCTTCCACTGCAGTACATGCTCCTTATTTTCAGTCAGCTTATTCGTGTTGGTGAAAAGAGAAGGGTTTCCTCTTCTACTACTCGTGGCTATCAACCTACCTACTGTGCATGGCTCCATTCAACTCTCTGGTAAGCTACAGGTTTCATCTTCGTTTTCTAAATACAACACTTTGTTTAGAACTCAACATTTATATATATATAAATGATAACTGATAATGTTTTTCTTTCGTTGCAGGCCCTGACTCCATTCGCGGTGTGGGTGACCCCGAGCTTCGGCAGTTGGTTGCTTAACCGGGTAAGCTTGGTTTCACCATGGCTTTCCTCCTTGCTGGTTGTAGAATGGTTAGGGTTTGGTCTTGAATGATCCATCCTCGTGGCTATCTCTGTTTTGTTTGACCTTATAGCTGTTGTCACCAAGGTTATAGACAGGTTTAGCCCTGTGATGTACGTGAAATGTTACGGCTACAGTCATATGTAATTTTATTCGTCTTTCTTGTGGTAGTTAGGGTGTGTAGAAGAATTATTGTTCAAAAGAAACAAGCTGTGGCCTGTTCTGAAGTCGAAGTGACAGCTTTGGGGTTTTGTTTCGTTACTGTACTTTGAAAGATTAGAGAGTTAACCCAGTTTTTTTTTTGGAAATTAACTTAATATGAAAGGTTACCTGTACATTGGTTTGTTGTATGTCTACGTTTTTCCTTTAATTTAATGCTATGTTCAGTAATAGGAAAGTTTATATTTTCTATAATCACTTTAAGAACGAAAAGGACACGAGGCTATAGGTGAAGGCGCTATCTAAAATCTCTGTGTTTAGTTTTTGTATGTTAAGTTATAATGATAAGGTTCAAGCTGAACCTTAAGCTTGTCAAGAAGCTAGAATTATCGTACTGTTTGTATCTTTGTGTTGTAAAATTATGAGCTGAGTTGTTCTACTGCTGTTAGCCCTTATAGATAAAATACTGGGGTTTACGTACCTAGGTTTTGTTTGTTGTTATTCACTTAAGTTAATCAGGGTTTTCGTTTCGTTTTGACAAAATAACTCTGTTATAGTTTCTCCTCTAAATTTCTAATCTGGATGTGGCATGTATATTAAATTCTATGTTTTAAAATCATTTAACAGTGATCCTAGGCGGTGACCGCAGATGAATCGTTGTTTTTAAGTCTCAAATGTTTAATTACCTGTAAAGTCTGAAATGATGGGTTTGATCCGAAACACCAACAGTGGTTTTTGTTTATATGTTTATTCTATTGTTATGAGATTGCTTCTGTTGGTAGTTGAAAAACAAGTGAATACTATTAATAAACAGTTGAGCTCGAATAACTGAGCAAAATTACTGTTCTGCTTAGTCATTTGGTTTTTAAATTGTAACTAGGTTTACAAATAAGATTCTGTCGATCATGAGATTAAAAAAAAAAAGAACTTTTCAATAAGGTTTAAGCTTGATAATGAAATAGATATAATTCTGTTGATTTTATGTTCGTAAAACACTAACTAGTTGTTTAACTATTAATAACTTCTGTGTGATGCAATTCTGTTAGGGTTTTTCTGCATATTCGTCTTGTTGATAAAGAATGGATAATCCTTAACTAGGGTTTGTGTTTAGTTTAAATATTATAATTAAAACTGGTCAAACTCTGACTAAGGTTCATACGCTGACATATATAATATAACTGTAGCTACACAAGTCCTGCAACGAGATTAATCATACTATCGATACTGTAATATATTTAATTGCATCTTAACACTGTTTCCTTTGATTGTTTAAACACATTGTACTCCCGAGAATACTTATTGTACACCTAAACCCTACTTATCTATTTAACTATTGCAATTAAACTAGGGTTGAGAATTTCAATAATAACTATTTCTTGCGATATTACTATTGTATAACATGCATGGAAATACCTTTTCAGTACTGCAGTAATGCTAAGAAAGAATGCTGAAACACAGTAACTCTTAATAAATCTACTACTGATATTCAGGGATTGCTATCTTTTACTGAATTAATTACTACTCAGACATAATGAAAATAAACATAACATACATTAATTTATATCAAATAAATAAATAGGAGTAGGTGGCAGAACCTGTTTCAAACTGTGGACAACAACAGAACTGGGAGGCTATTCCTCCCTACCAACCCCTGGAGAGTGCCCAGACAGCACTTCTCAGGACCCCCGAGCTTGCTCTGGTCTCCCTGGCTGGAACTAGGTGCAGCAGAATAATTCACTCAGCCCAAAGAGCTATAATGGAACCAAGTTCCTGCAGCATCCCTCTCAAACAACTTCCTTACTGTATTTCCCACTTCCTCAATGGGATTCCTGAATAGCATTCTCCTGAATGTACTCTCCCTCCAGAACAATGGAACCCCCCAGCTCAGTTCATTGAGTACTATTTAAAATATTGCCTAGGTCTTTGTTGGGTTAACTGTCATTAATGAGCCACCTGCTCAGATTCCACTTTCTTGGGGAATCATGACCCCAAATATAGGGAAGTTGCCACCTGCAACTTAGGAAGTGTTTGAGGATGCTGCCACTTGTCTTTTGCCTGTCCACCTAGTTCCCTCCACCAGTTTGACCAGTAACCTCTTTTAACAGCGCTCCCATGCTGTTGTCTCCATAATTTTTTTATTAATAATAAAATATTCTGATTTACATTCCAATTCTAGTGACTCTGCTGAGTCATCAATTCCTACTTAGCATTAAATTTAACATAATGTCTCAGGAATATAATAAAAATAATTACATTATTTTTATAAAATTGGGGTATGTGACATACACACCCCCTTAAAATGTGACATCATCCTCGATGTTACTTATTCCTCATCCTCAGCCACCTGCTGGAATAGATTTGGGTATGCTTCCCGCATCTTACTTTCCAGTTCCCAGGTAGCTTCTTCAGGACTAAGGTGCTTCCATTGCACCTTCAGCTATCCAATTGTGCGGTTCCGCAGAGTAATTTCCCTCCTCCCGAGGATACAATCCGGTTCCACCAGAACTTCCCCTTCTGGTTCTACCTGTACAATGTTCCAATCAATAACATGAGTAGCATCATGAACATACTTTTTAGAACAGAAATATGAAAAACATTGTGTACTTTTAAGTTAGGTGGTAATGCTAGCTGATAAGCAACTTGACCAATTCTAGATAAAATTTCAAACGGACCACAGTAACGTGGTGCTAACTTTGCACAACTCCCCAATCTTAGGGAGCTCTTCTTTGGTTTTACCCTTATGAACACATATTCACTTACCTAGAACTCTTTAGGAGTTCTTTTCAAATCTGCTTGGCTCTTTTGCCGATCCTGGGCAACCTTCAAATTTTCCTGCACTTGTTTCACAATCTGTTTCATCTCCTTTAATAAATCAGGTCCTAACACTAATCTATCTACTGGATTACTCTAAGAGATAGGAGTGTTACATTTACGTCCATACAGAATTTCAAAAGGACTGAACTTAGCTGACGATTGATAGTTGTTATTGTATGCAAATTCTGCTAAATGTAAATAATCCTCCCACTTACTTGGTTGATCCTTAACATACATTCTTAGCAGATCTTCTAATACATGATTAACTCTTTCAGTTTGCCCGTCCGTTTGAGGATGGAAAGAAGTGCTGAAATTCAGAGTTGTGTTTAATCCTTTAAACAAAGATTTCCAGAAATTTCCCGTGAATTTAGGATCCCTGTCTGAAATAATAACTTTTGGGACACCATGTAACCGAAAAATCTGTTTCAGAAATATATCAGTTATGTTTGCAGCCTTGTAAGTGGTTTAACAGGAATAAAGTGTGTTGATTTACTTCATTTATCTACTACAACCATAATTGAATCATTCTGATGTTGATTTTTGGGTAATCCTGTAATGAAATCTAAGCTGATTATTTCCCACTTCCAATTAGGAATAGGCAAAGGTTGCAATAACCCAGCTGGATGCTGATGTTCTATTTTTACCTGTTGACAGTCTAAACATCTCGCTATATACTCAGCTATTTCAGATTTCATATTAGGCCAAAAATAATCTTTTCTCAACATGGTGACAGTTTTCTGGTAGCCTGGATGTCCTGAGTAAGGGGTTTTATGCACTTCATCCAGAATTATTAATTTAACCTTGGATACATTAGGGACATACAGCCTGTCTTTAAACAATAAAAATCATCTTTGTTTAGGCTATAACCCTTTATTAAACTTTCTGTAGGTTCCTCTTTAGCTGTAGCTTGTAAATTTTGATAAACTTCATCCAATTTTGTCACTTCAGCCAGTTGTTTATTTAAATCAGAGGTAAAAGTGCTAATAGCTGATATAAAATTCAGCCTTGCATTTCTGCTCAAAGCATCAGCCACCTTATTTTCGTTCCCTTTTATGTGCTGAATTTCGAAATCATATTCACTTAAGAAGGCCAACCATCTTGCTTGCCTTGCATTTAAGTTAGGCTGATCTAAAAGATATTTCAGACCCTTATTATCAGTCATTAAAGTAAACTTCCTGCCTATTAAGTGGTGTCGCCACATCTTTAAAGCGTGAATAACAGCAACTAATTCTAAGTCATAAGTGGCATAATTCTTTTCATGAATTTTCAGCTTCCTGGACTCATAGGCAATGACATGTCCATCCTGAGTCAACACTCCACCTAGACCGTCATTACAAGCATCGGTGCAAACCACGAAATCCTTATTAGGATCTTCTATTCTTAGAATAGCCGCGGTCGTCAATAAGGTCTTTAACTTCTTAAAGTTTTCTTCACACTTCAAGTTCCAATCAAACTTCTTGCCTTTCTTTTGCAAGGAAGTGATTGGGTTGGCTATTTTTGAAAAACCTTTTATGAATCTCTGGTAATAACCGGTAATTCCCATGAAGGATCTAACATCTGTTAGATTTAGAAAAAAGAAATTTTCTGCTCTGTGTTTATGAAATAGAAATACAAGTTAGTACATTATATATATGAATTTATCTTTCATGGTCACTGTTTTGTGGAAACTAGTTGAGTCACATCAAGGCCTAGTGCATGAACCATGCTCTAATACCACATGTCAAATCCCAAAATTTCCAAAAAAATTTAAAATTTTTAAGATAACAATAAATGTTATTAAATGCAGTCACTTAACTGTCTGTTTAACTTACGTGATTGTAAGTGTGTCTGAATGGTCTTTGTTATAATTAAATGTTATTATGGTTTTCTCCTTTCCGTTATTGATTGTTTTAATGTTTTGCAACCTCAAGAGGGAGTTGCCATAGCAGACTGGGCTTACTTAGCTTCCGAGCTAATGCATCAATCTGTCTTTCTCTTTACAGATATACAGGTAAAGTGCGGTCGCGACAATTAAATCCTTAAAGTATTATAATCCAAATAGCTGTACCAAAATCACTACATAAAAAGTCTAAATATGCTAACTCGGTTTGCAGGGGTTTGAAGGTAGCATTTTGCCTATGAACTTCTCTGTTCTTACTGTTATTGAATTTGAAACTACTAGAGAAAAAGATAACTATATTTTCTGAAGTGTCCATGAATTAAACAACTCTGTGGAATAATTGTTATTGGTGATGTTACTCTATTGCCGATACGCCTCATAAATAGCACAATGAAAGATAACTTACTTGTTTTCAGCATTAGCTAGATATTCTATCATTTACAAGTCTCCTCCTAACATCTCAGGATCTGTATGAGTTGGACAAATTATTCTTATGTCAATGATTCAAAATTTTATAAGCTTATCTTGAGTAGACTCGTTTAAATGTTATAAGGAATTCTGAGACAGTTGAATGCTTGTCATTGTATCGTAATGATAAATGAGATAATCTAGTGTAAATCTGATCCAAAGTTAAAATTTATGTATCTGGAATTCTTCAAGTGAAAGTCACCTAGAGAAGGACTGCTTATTAACATCTCCATTCATTACTCATAAACTTAAGGTGAGGATCTATGTCTTGCACAGGAGGTTATGGTACTTGGAAAAGTTGTAATAGAATTTTATCAACCAAAAGGCGCTTGCATTGCACCCTTGTCTTTATTAATTTTTCTAATGCAATTATATATGTTCTTTATGTCTTAAAATACTCCAAGACTGGATTTAAATGATGTTTATATTGCAATGGATTGACAATTCAGGTTGGGATCGATATTTAGACAAGAATTTAAAACATTAATGAATTGTTTTGCTTGTTAATAGTATGGTAGTTAAACTATGATAAAGCAACCATTATAATCACCGTGAATTGTTTTTGTTACCCTTACTATGATGTTTAATTGGCTACAACGGATGATATTTCATTGAAATTCTTGGACACTAATGCATGATTTATTGGTTTATAGGGCAAGTGATAATATTCGCTATACAACGTTTAATGGCATTGATCGAATCATGGATTATGTATCAACCATATGGTATCACGACTCTAGGGAATATCCATGTTATCATTTGAATTGGAAAACAATGATGAAGTTATCGTCGTAAAAACTATGTAAGATTTACCCACTGCATGAGAATTATTAAGAGGGATACGTGGCTAATTTACATCCAAGTGTTCATGACATAAAAGGTTGACTAACCCTAATCCTATCATTCCTTCCCTCGCCTTCGGGCTCGGCCGCTCTGTAGATTCTCCTGTCCAAAATTTCACCGAAACCATGGTGGTAACAGCTCCTACGCTGTTGCATTTCTTCGTGCTTGTTCAATAGTAGGGTTTCGGAGTTTTGTGTTGTGCTTTTAGCAGTTTACGTTTGTGAAAGATCTAGGGTTTCTCCCTTTTGGTATCAGTTTGAACCTTGTCTCGGCGTAACCATGAATCTCAGCTTGGTCTTGTTTGAAGCTTCCACTGTAGTACATGCTCCTTATTTTCAGGAAGCTTATTCGTGTTGGTGAAAAGAGAAGGGTTTCCTCTTCTGCTACTCGTGGCTATCAACCTACCTACTGTGCATGGCTCCATTCAACTCTCTGGTAAGCTACAGGTTTCATCTTCGTTTTCTAAATACAACACTTTGTTTAGAACTCAACATTTATATATATATAAATGATAACCGATAATGTTTTTCTTTCGTTGCAGGCCCTGACTCCATTCGCGGTGTGGGTGACCCCGAGGTTCGGCAGTTGGTTGCTTAACCGGGTAAGCTTGGTTTCACCATGGCTTTCCTCCTTGCTGGTTGTAGAATGGTTAGGGTTTGGTCTTGAATGATCCATACTCATGGCTATCTCTGTTTTGTTTGACCTTATAGCTGTTGTCACCAAGGTTATAGACAGGTTTAGCCCTGTGATGTACGTGAAATGTTACGGCTACAGTCATATGTAATTTTATTTGTCTTTCTTGTGGTAGTTAGGGTTTGTAGAAGAATTATTGTTCAAAAGAAACAAGCTGTGGCCTGTTCTGAAGTCGAAGTGACGGCTTTGGGGTTTTGTTTCGTTACTGTACTTTGAAAGATTAGAGAGTTAACCCCAGTTTTTTTTTTGGAAATTGACTTGATATGAAAGGTTACCTGTACATTGGTTTGTTGTATGTGTGCGTTTTTCCTTTAATTTAATGCTATGTTCAGTAATAGGAAAGTTTATATTTTCTATAATCACTTTAGGAACGAAAAAGAGACGAGGCTATAGGTGAAGGCGCTGTCTAAAATCTCTGTGTTCAGTTTCTGTATGTTAAGTTATAATGATAAGGTTCAAGCTGAACCTTAAGCTTGTCAAGAAGCTAGAATTATAGTACTGTTTGTATCTTTGTGTTGTAAAATTATGATTTGAGTTGTTCTACTGCTGTTAGCCCTTATAGATAAAATACTGGGGTTTACGTACCTAGGTTTTGTTTGTTGTTATTCACTTAAGTTAACCAAGGTTTTCATTTCGTTTTGAAAAAATAAATCTGTTATAGTTTCTCCTATAAATTTCTAATCTGGATGTGGCGTGTATATTAAATTCTATGTTTTAAAAATCATTTAACAGTGATCCTAGGCGGTGACCGCAGATGAATCGTTGTTTTTAAGTCTCAAATGTTTAATTACCTGTAAAGTCTGAAATGATGGGTTTGATCCAAAACACCGACAGTGGTTTTTGTTTACATGTTTATTCTATTGTTATGAGATTGCTTCTATTGGTAGTTGAAAAACAAGTGAATACTATTAATAAACAGTTGAGCTCGAATAACTGAGCAAAATTACTGTTCTGCTTAGTCATTTGGTTTTTAAACTATAACTAGGTTTACAAATAAGATTATGTTGATCATGAGATAAAAAAAAAGAACATTTCAATAAGGTTTAAGCTTGATAATGAAATAGATATAATTCTGTTGATTTTATGTTCCTAAAACACTAACTAGTTGTTTAACTATTAATAACTTCTGTGTGATGCAATTCTGTTAGGGTTTTTCTGCATATTCGTCTTGTTGATAAAGAATGGATAATCCTTAACTAGGGTTTGTGTTTAGTTTAAATATTAGAATTAAAACTGGTCAAACTCTGACTAAGGTTCGTATGCTGACATATATAATATAACTGTAGCTACACAAGTCCTGCAACGAGATTAATCATACTATCGATAGTGTAATATATTTAATTGCATCTTAACACTGTTTCCTTTGACTGTTTAAACACATTGTACTCCCGAGAATACTAATTGTACACCTAAACCCTACTTATCTATTTAACTATTGCAATTAAACTAGGGTTGAGAATTTCAATAATAACTATTTCTTGCGATATTACTATTATATAACATGCATGGAAATACCTTTTCAGTACTGCAGTAATGCTAAGAAAGAATGCTGAAACACAGTAACTCTTAATAAATCTACTACTGATATTCAGGGATTGCTATCTTTTACTGAATTAATTACTACTTAGACATAATGAAAATAAACATAACATACATTCATTTATACCAAATAAATAAACAGGCGTAGGTGGCAGAACCTGTTTCAAACTGTGGACAACAACAGCACTGGGAGGCTGTTCCTCCCTACCAACTCCGGGAGAGTGCCCAGACAGCACTTCTCAGGACCCCCGAGCTTGCTCTGGTCTCCTAGGCTGGAACTAGGTGCAGTAGAATAATTCATTCATCCCAAACAACTATAATGGAACCAAGTTCCTGCAGCATCCCTCTCAAACAACTTCCTTACTGTATTTCCCACTTCCTCAATGGGATTCCTGAATAGCATTCTCCTGAATGTACTCTCCCTCCAGAACAATGGAACCCCCCATCTCAGTTCATTGAGTACTATTTAAAAGATTGCCTAGGTCTTTGTTGGGTTAACTGTCATTAATGAGCCACCTGCTCAGATTCCACTTTCTTGGGGAATCATGACCCCAAATATAGGGAAGTTGCCACCTGCAACTTAGGAAGTGTTTGAGGATGCTGCCACTTGTCTTTTGCCTGTCCACCTAGTTCCCTCCACCAGTTTGACCAGTAACCTCTGTTAACAGCTCTCCCATGCTGTTGTCTCCATAATTTATTTATTAAGAATAAAATATTCTGATTTACATTCCAATTCTAGTGACTCTGCTGAGTCATCAATTCATACTTAGCATTAAATTTAACATAATGTCTCAGGAATATAATAAAAATAATTACATTATTTTTATAAAATTGGGGTATGTGACATACACACCCCCTTAAAATGTAACATCGTCCTCGATGTTACTTATTCCTCATTCTCAGCCACCTGCCGGAATAGATTTGGGTATGCTTCCCACATCTTACTTTCCAGTTCCCAGGTAGCTTCTTCAGGACTAAGGTGCTTCCATTGCACCTTCAGCTGTCCAATTGTGCAGTTCCGCAGAGTAATTTCCTTCTCCCGAGGATACAATCCGGTTCCATCAGAAATTCCCCTTCTGGTTCTAACTGTACAATGTTCCAATCAATAACATGAGTAGCATCATGAACATACTTTTTCAGAACAGAAATATGAAAAACATTGTGTACTTTTAAGTTAGGTGGTAATGCTAGCTGATAAGCAACTTGACCAATTCTAGATAAAATTTCAGAAGGACCACAGTAACGTGGTGCTAACTTTGCACAATTCCCCAATCTTAGGGAGCTCATCTTTCGTCTTACCTTTATGAACACATGTTCACCTACCTGGAACTCTTTAGGAGTTCTTTTCAAATCTGCTTGGCTCTTTTGCCGATCCTGGGCAACCTTCAAATTTTCCTGCACTTGTTTCACAATCTGTTCCATCTCCTTTAATAAATCAGGTCCTAACAATAATCTATCTACTGGATTACTCTAAGAGATAGGAGTGTTACATTTACGTCCATACAGAATTTCAAAAGGACTGAACTTAGCTGACGATTGATAGTTGTTATTGTATGCAAATTCTGCTAAATGTAAATAATCCTCCCACTTACCTGGTTGATCCTTAACATGCATTCTTAGCAGATCTTCTAATACCTGATTAACTCTTTCAGTTTGCCTATCCGTTTGAGGATGGAAAGAAGTGCTGAAATTCAGAGTTGTGTTTAATCCTTTAAACAAAGATTTCCAGAAATTTCCTGTGAATTTAGGATCCCTGTCTGAAATAATAACTTTTGGGACACCATGTAACTGAAAAATCTGTTTCAGAAATATATCAGCTATGTTTGCAGCCTTGTAAGTGGTTTTAACAGGAATAAAGTGTGCTGATTTACTTAATTTATCTACTACCACCATAATTGAATCATTCTGATGCTGATTTTTGGGTAATCCCGTAATGAAATCTAAGCTGATTATTTCCCACTTCCAACTAGGAATAGGGAAAGGTTGCAATAACCCAGCTGGATGCTGATGTTCTATTTTTACCTGTTGACAGTCTAAACATCTCGCTATATACTCAGCTGTTTCAGATTTCATATTAGGCCAAAAATAATCTTTTCTCAACATGGTGACAGTTTTCTGGTAGCCTGGATGTCCTGAGTAAGGGGTTTTATGCACTTCATATAGAATTAGTAATTTAACCTTGGATACATTAGGGACATACAGCCTGTCTTTAAACAATAAAAATCCATCTTTGTTTAGGCTATAACCCTTTATTAAACTTTCTGTAGGTTCCTCTTTAGCTGTAGCTTGTAAATTTTGATAAACTTCATCCAATTTTGTCCCTTCAGCCAGCTGTTCATTTAAATCAGAGGTAAAAGTGCTAATAGCTGATATAAAATTCAGCCTTGCATTTCTGCTCAAAGCATCAGCCACCTTATATTCGTTCCCTTCTATGTGCTGAATTTCGAAATCATATTCACTTAAGAAGGCCAACCATCTTGCTTGCCTTGCATTTAAGTTAGGCTGATCTAAAAGATATTTCAGACCCTTATTATCAGTCATTAAAGTAAACTTCCTGCCTATTAAGTGGTGTCGCCACATCTTTAAAGCATGAATAACAACAGCTAATTCTAAGTCATAAGTGGCATAATTCTTTGCATGAATTTTCAGCTTCCTGGACTCATAGGCAATGACATGTCCATCCTGAGTCAACACTCCACCTAGACCGTCATTACAAGTGTCAGTGCAAACCACGAAATCCTTATTAGGATCTGCTATTCTTAGAATAGGCGCGGTCGTCAATAAGGTCTTTAACTTCTTAAAGCTTTCTTCACACTTCAAGTTCCTATCAAACTTCTTGCCTTTCTTTTGCAAGGAAGTGATTGGGTTGGCTATTTTTGAAAAACCTTCTATGAATCTCTGGTAATAACTGGTAATTCCCATGAAGGATCTAACATCTGTTACGTCTTTTGGTACTGGCCATTCCTCGATTGCCCGAATCTTTTCAGGATCAACTGAAATCCCTTCCTCGGTGACTACATGACCTAATTACTAGATTTCAACTTTGAAGAAGTCACACTTACTGAACTTCGCAAAGAGCTGTTGTTCTCGCAGTTCTT
Organism: Larix kaempferi; assembly: GCA_027924585.1. Taxonomy (NCBI): domain Eukaryota; kingdom Viridiplantae; phylum Streptophyta; class Pinopsida; order Pinales; family Pinaceae; genus Larix; species Larix kaempferi. The sequence goes on from BSBM01000407.1 coordinate 12,089,860, forward strand.
GTAAGACTATCCGTAAATGTTCTTTATGTTCCTCTTCGTTTTTAGAATAGATTAAAATATCATCGATGAATACGACAACAAATTTATCTAAGTACTTATGCATTATGTTATTCATTAAGCACATAAAGACGGCTGGGGCATTAGTAATCCCAAAGGGCATTACGACAAATTCGTAATGTCCATACCTCGTTCTGAAAGCTGTCTTAAATATGTCTTCTTCTTTAATCCTCACCTGATGATAACCCGATCTCAGGTCTATCTTAGAGAACACCGTAGCTCCATGTAGCTGATCAAACAGATCATCTATGTGAGGCAACGGATATCTGTTTTTAATGGTCATTTTGTTCAATTGACAGTAATCTATGCAAAGTCGCATAGTTCCGTCCTTCTTTTTAACAAAAATTACTGGTGATCCCCAAGGGGACACACTGGGTCGAATGTAATTCTTATCTATTAACTCCTTTAACTAAGTTTTTAATTCGTTAAGCTCCAAAATATTCATACGATATGGAGCCTTTGAACTGGGTACAGCACCTGGTACCAGCTCAATTGTAAAATCCAGCTCTCTTTTGGGAGGTAATCCTGGGATTTCCTCCGGGAAAACATCAATAAATTCATTTACTACAGGGATATCTTCTGTTGTTATCTTGCTGATTTCAGACTTATCTGCCTCATCTGTAATAGTTACAGCATAGGTTTTGCACCCTTTTCTGACTGCCCTTTTAAGTTGTAAAGCAGAAATCTGCCTGACTACTGTTTTCCTAGGAATACCCCTAACAGTTACAGGCTGTTCATTATTGTTTACACACCTAAAAGTTTTGTCAAAACAGTTTAAAACTACCTTATGCTGTTCTAACTAGTCCATACCAATAAGTATGTCATACGAGCCAAGAGGCAAAACATTTAATTTAACAGTAGTCTTAAAGTCATTCATATCTAGGACACAATCCTTAACATAACAGTTTACCTTCCTTTTTGCCCCAGTAGCTAGTTGTACGGACCAAGAATTATCAAACCTTTCCACAGTCAGATTACATTTTTCTACTAGATGGGGTGAAATATAACTAAAACTAGCACCCGGATCTATTAAAATAGTTACAGGGATTTTGTTAATCATACCTCCTACTTCCACCATGGAAGTTTGATAATCAGCTTGGCGGTTCTCCAATGCTGCATTGATTCGGGGCATAGTTCCTGCAAAGTCTCCAACAGTCATTTCATCTTGTATAGTATGAATATTGCTGTTTGTTTTCTTCCGATTTGGGAAAACTGAAGCATAGTGTGGGCCATTGCACTCCCAGCACTTAACAGGTTCTTTCCGTTCAAAATTCTTAGTGTAGTTTCCATGATTGTTAGGAGCCTCCTTGATGCCCTTGAAATTGTTGGAATGATTTGCAGCTCCAATTTTGTTTCCCTGGAATTTTTTACCATTATAATGTTTTCCGTTCTTGTTATTCCTGAAATTTTTCTGGGGTACAAACTACTTTTTCCTGTACTCAAGCTGATTACTATTCTTTTTAGCCTTCCAGTTAGCTATCCCTTCTTTCTTTTTATTCTGTTCAAAACAGAAATTAGCCTTTCGCATAGCCTCTTCCAGAGTTTTGGGGTTATCATATTCAATTCTCTCCTTGATATGATATGGCAGGCAGCTAAGGAACTGCTGTATTTTAGGTTTCTCTTCAACAAAATACGGCACATATCTTAACATACTTAAGAAATTACTATTTAAGTCTTTCATAGTCATGGATCCTAGCTTCAGTTCATAAAATTCCTTGGCCCTTTCTCCATAGTATTGTTCAGACAGAAATTTCTTTTTGAAATATCTTTTAAAGGTACTCCAATTGACCTCTTTTTCCTTGATCCCCTTGACCCTTTTCAAGTCCCGCCACCATATATCCGCCTTCCCAGAAAGGTTGTAGATGGCCATTCGTGCCTTCAGCTGATTTGAATAGTTGTAAATCTGGAAATATTTTCTCATCCCGGATAACCAGGATTCTGCCTCTTCTCCTGTCTCAGATTCTCCATTGAAAGTTGGGGGTTTTATTTTCTTAAACTCCCCGGAAATCTCTTCATAAGGTCTGTACTTTTTCTTTCTATTATGCAACTCAGCTTCACTGTTGTCACTAGTAGTGCGATAGCTGTGTTGTTCCGTTCTTTCTTCAGATGATGAACTGCTGTCAGATTTAGCTGTTTTCATCCTTTTTGACCCTCTTTGATGACTAGCTTCTTCAGATTCAGCTCTTTTGCTTCTTCCTTCTGTCTGAAATCTTTCTATCAATAATTGATTTAGCTGCTCTTGAGTTTTCAGAATCCTTTCATTATCCTTCTTGACTATTTCTATTTCCATCTTTAAACCTTTTATGGTCTGCATCAGTTCTGAGGAGCGAGCAATTACCTCCTCTGTCACAGGTTCTCTCGACATCTGTCTTGTTGCAGTGTTTGGAGATCCTTCCTCAGCATATTCTCCTAGCTTTTCCATACCTACCTGTTAGATTTAGAAAAAGGAAATTTTCTGCTCTGTGTTTATGAAACAGAAATACAAGTTAGTACATTATATATATGAATTTATCTTTCATGGTCACTGTTTTGCGGAAACTAGTTTAGTCACATCAAGGCCTAGTGCATGAACCATGATCTGATACCACATGTCAAATCCCAAAATTTCCAAAAAAATATAAATTTTTTAAGATAACAATAAATGTTATTAAATGCAGTCATTTAACTGTCTGTTTAACTTATGTGATTGTAAGTGTGTCTGAATGGTCTTTGTTATATTTAAATGTTATTATGGTTTTCTCCTTTTCGTTATTGACTGTTTTAATGTTTTGCAACCTCAAGGGGGAGTTTCCATAGCAGACTGGGCTTACTTAGCTTTCGAGCTAATGCATCAATCTGTCTTTCTCTTTACAGATATACAGGTAAAGTGCGGTCGCGACAATTAAATCCTTAAAGTATTATAATCCAAATAGCTATACCAAAATCACTACATAAAAAGTCTAAATATGCTAACTCGGTTTGCAGGCATTTGAAGGTAGCATTCTGCCTATGAACTTCTCTGTTCTTACTGTTATTGAATTTGAAACTACTAGAGAAAAAGATAACTGTATTTTTTGAAGTGTCCATGAATTAAACAACTCTGTGGAATAATTGTTATTGGTGATGTTACTGTATTGCCGATATGCCTCATAAATAGCACAGTGAAAGATAACTTACTTGTTTTTAGCATTAGCTAGATATTCTATCATTTACAAGTCTCCTCCTAACATCTCAGGATCTGTATGAGTTGGACAAATTATTCTTATGTCAATGATTCAGAATTTTATAAGCTTATCTTGAGTAGACTTGTTTAAATGTTATAAGGAATTCTGAAACAGTTGAATGCTTGTCATTGTATCGTAATGATAACTGAGATAATCTAGTCTAAATCTGATCCAAAGTTAAAATTTATGTATCTGGAATTCTTCAAGTGAAAGTCACCTAGAGAAGGACTGCTTATTAACATCTCCATTCATTACTCATAAACTTAAGGTGAGGATCTATGTCTTGCACAGGAGGTTATGGTACTTGGAAAAGTCGTAATAGAATTTTATCAACCAAAAGGCGCTTGCATTGCACCCTTGTCTTTATTAATTTTTCTAATGCAATTATATATCTTCTTTATGTCTTAAAATACTCCAAGACTGGATTTAAATGATGTTTATATTGCAATGGATTGACAATTCAAGTTGGGATCGATATTTAGACAAGAATTTAAAACATTAATGAATTGTTTTGCTTGTTAATAGTATGGTAGTTAAACTATGATAAAGCAACCATTATAATCACCGTGAATTGTTTTTGTTACCCTTACTATGATGTTTAATTGGCTACAACGGATGATATTTCATTGAAATTCTTGGACACTAATGCATGATTTATTGGTTTATAGGGCAAGTGATAATATTCGTTATACAACGTTTAATGGCATTGATCGAATCATGGATTATGTATCAACCATATGGTATCACGACTCTAGGGAATATCCATGTTATCATTTGAATTGGCAAACAATGATGAAGTTATCGTCGTAAAAACTATGAAAGATTTACCCACTACATGAGAATTATTAAGAGGGATACGTGGCTAATTTACATCCAAGTGTTCATGACATAAAAGGTTGACTAACCCTAATCCTATCATTCCTTCCCTTGCCTTCGGGCTCGGCCGCTCTGTAGATTTTCCTGTCCAAAATTTCACCGAAACCATGGTGGTAACAGCTCCTACGCTGTTACATTTCTTCGTGCTTGTTCAATAGTAGGGTTTGGGAGTTTTGTGTTGTGCTTTTAGCAGTTTACATTTGTGAAAGATCTAGGGTTTCTCCCTTTTGGTATCAGTTTGAACCTTGTCTCGGCGTAACCATGAATCTCAGCTTGGTCCTATTTGAAGCTTCCACTGCAGTACATGCTCCTTATTTTCAGTCAGCTTATTCGTGTTAGTGAAAAGAGAAGGGTTTCCTCTTCTGTTACTCGTGGCTATCAACCTACCTACTGTGCATGGCTCCATTCAACTCTCTGGTAAGCTATAGGTTTCATCTTCGTTTTCTAAATACAACACTTTGTTTAGAACTCAACATTTATATATATATAAATGATAACTGATAATGTTTTTCTTTCGTTGCAGGCCCTGACTCCATTCGCGGTGTGGGTGACCCCGAGCTTCCGCAGTTGGTTGCTTAACCGGGTAAGCCTGGTTTCACCATGGCTTTCCTCCTTGCTGGTTGTAGAATGGTTAGGGTTTGGTCTTGAATGATCCATCCTCGTGGCTATCTCTGTTTTGTTTGACCTTATAGCTGTTGTCACTAAGGTTATAGACAGGTTTAGCCCTGTGATGTACGTGAAATGTTACGGCTACAGTCATATGTAATTTTATTCATCTTTCTTGTGGTAGTTAGGGTTTGTAGAAGAATTATTGTTCAAAAGAAACAAGCTATGGCCTGTTCTGAAGTCGAAGTGACGGCTTTGGGGTTTTGTTTCGTTACTGTACTTTGAATGATTAGAGAGTTAACCCCAGTTTTTTTTTTGGAAATTAACTTAATATGAAAGGTTACCTGTACATTGGTTTGTTGTATGTCTGCATTTTTCCTTTAATTTAATGCTATGTTCAGTAATAGGAAAGTTTATATTTTCTATAATCACTTTAAGAATGAAAAGGAGACGAGGCTATAGGTGAAGGCGCTGTCTAAAATCTCTGTGTTCAGTTTTTGTATGTTAAGTTATAATGATAAGGTTCAAGCTGAACCTTAAGCTTGTCAAGAAGCTAGAATTATAGTACTGTTTGTATCTTTGTGTTGTAAAATTATGAGCTGAGTTGTTCTACTGCTGTTAGCCCTTATAGATAAAATACTGGGGTTTACGTACCTAGGTTTTGTTTGTTGTTATTCACTTAAGTTAACCAGGGTTTTCGTTTCATTTTGACAAAATAACTCTGTTATAGTTTCTCCTATAAATTTATAATCTGGATGTGGCGTGTATATTAAATTCTATGTTTTAAAAATCATTTAACAGTGATCCTAGGTGGTGACCGCAGATGAATCGTTGTTTTTATGTCTCAAATGTTTAATTACCTGTAAAGTCTGAAATGATGGGTTTGATCCGAAACACCGACATTGGTTTTTGTTTATATGTTTATTCTATTGTTATGAGATTGCTTCTGTTGGTAGTTGAAAAACAAGTGAATACTATTAATAAACAGTTGAGCTCGAATAACTAAGCAAAATTACTATTCTGCTTAGTCATTTGGTTTTTAAACTGTAACTAGGTTTACAAATAAGATTCTGTCGATCATGAGATTAAAAAAAAGAACATTTCAATAAGGTTTAAGCTTGATAATGAAATAGATATAATTCTGTTGATTTTATGTTCCTAAAACACTAACTAGTTGTTTAACTATTAATAACTTCTGTGTGATGCAATTCTGTTAGGGTTTTTCTGCATATTCGTCTTGTTGATAAAGAATGGATAATCCTTAACTAGGGTTTGTGTTTAGTTTAAATATTAGAATTAAAACTGGTCAAACTCTGACTAAGGTTCATACCCTGACATATATAATATAACTGTAGCTACACAAGTCCTGCAACGAGATTAATCATACTATCGATACTGTAATATATTTAATTGCATCTTAATACTGTTTCCTTTGACTTTTTAAACACATTGTACTCCCGAGAATACTTATTGTACACCTAAACCCTACTTATCTATTTAACTATTGCAATTAAACTAGGCTTGAGAATTTCAATAATAACTATTTCTTGCGATATTACTATTGTATAACATGCATGGAAATACCTTTTCAGTACTGCAGTAATGCTAAGAAAGAATGCTGAAACACAGTAACTCTTAATAAATCTACTACTGATATTCGGGGATTGCTATCTTTTACTGAATTAATTACTACTTGGACATAATGAAAATAAACATAACATACATTCATTTATACCAAATAAATAAACAGGAGTAGGTGGCAGAACCTGTTTCAAACTGTGGACAACAACATCACTGAGATACTGTTCCTCCCTACCAACTCCTGGAGAGTTCCCAGACAGCACTTCTCAGGACCCCCGATCTTGCTCTGGTCTCCCTGGCTGGAATTAGGTGCAGCAGAATAATTCACGCAGCCCAAACAGCTATAATGGAACCAAGTTCCTGCAGCATCCCTCTCAAACAACTTCCTTACTGTATTTCCCACTTCCTCAATGGGATTCATGAATAGCATTCTCCTGAATGTACTCTCCCTCCAGAACAATGGAACCCCCCCGCTCAGTTCATTGAGTACAATTTAAAAGATTGCCTAGGTCTTTGTTGGGTTAACTGTCATTAATGAGCCACCTGCTCAGATTCCACTTTCTTGGGGAATCATGACCCCAAATATAGGGAAGTTGCCACCTGCAACTTAGGAAGTGTTTGAGGATGTTGCCACTTGTCTTTTGCCTATCCACCTAGTTCCCTCCACCAATTTGACTAGTAACCTCTTTTAACAGCTCTCCCATGCTGTTGTCTCCATAATTTATTTATTAATAATAAAATATTCTGATTTACATTCCAATTCTAGTGACTCTGCTGAGTCATCAATTCCTACTTAGCATTAAATTTAACATAATGTCTCAGGAATATAATAAAAATAATTACATTATTTTTATAAAATTGGGGTATGTGACACTACCTAACCACTAACCAGATCTTTAAATGTTACATTGGTCACATGTCTGCTAACGGTGAGCATTAAAGTTTACTAAACATTATCTATCACTAATTTATAATTTTATACATAAACATTACAAATGCTTTTAATTTGCTTCTCCAACATTTTTTAGGCTGCAACCATATTATCAAAAATCAAAGTGTCTTGTATTAAACCCTGTTTATTCAAGTCAAACAATGTGGGCAGTTGTGTTTTTGAAGCATGTCGCAAGAGCTTTAGCGAGCAGTTTATCAGACACATGTAATATCCTGATTTTGACCCCATTGCATTAAAATGTAAATGATGAAAATACGCTGGTATGAATTCCTAGTGCGAAGCTCAAGGCCAATGCCCGACTAGTGAATGGATAGACATGCAAGATGTTCGGACTGTTTGGTTGGATTTTATGCCGATTTATAGTATATGTAAATATTATGTGCATAAATAATAAAATAGTCCAACAATGGCTGTGTAAAGAGCACCAAAGGGGATACGATTCTACCAGAGGGGAAGAGGAAGGGGGCTTATTGTGCCTATAGGCGCTCTACAACCTAGTATGAGGGAGATCTTATAACATGTGTCCACGGAGCGTTACACGAGTATGAGAGAGATGTTGTAACGTTTGTCGAGTAATGTTACTTGAGTATGAGGGAGATGTTGTAACATGTCGGCCATAAACCAAAAAGAATAATACATAGTAAAAAGTAATAAATATTATGTCGGTCATTAATAAAATTATAGCTGACATAAAATAAAGAAGTTAAAAAATATTATAGTGGATATGAAAAGTAGAAACATAATATTATAGCCGACATAAAATAAAGAAGTAAAAAAAAATATAGCCAACATAAAAACTAGAAATATAAGAAGTGAAAAAAAACAAGATGCATATTGATTTGAATAGTTGCATTGATTTTGATTCCTCTCGGCGCTTGATAGAGCATGGGATTTGGATCTAGGCTGGTGAATATCAACATTGGTATGCCTTGTGACTTTTCTTCTTGTAACAAAAACAAGTGACATAAGGTTTCTAGTTCTGAAACCTTTCTTACTTTCACTTGGGATTTCTCTCTCCCAAGTTACTTGTTCTTCCAATTGTTAGAATGTGCATGGGTGCTTAACTTGTTTTCTTGCTACCTTTCTCAAAGCTTACAAATGGATGTTGATCATTTTTTGTGATCTATTCTTTGGTTGGAGTTGTTTTATTTCTTGAATCTTGAGCCTCCACAAAGATTATCTTCGAGGCTTTCACATTATTTAAATGTGTCTTAGAACATCCACCTTTGACTTCCTTACCACCATAATATCCTAAATGAACATGTTGTAGTATACAGTTTACTGCCATGGGGCTCTTCATGCCTTAACCATGATTTTCAAGACATTGGCCATCAAAACCCATCATTTGCAAAAACTTCAAGCCTATCTCTTTGGTATGAAATTCAAAACTTCCAAAAGACTCATATGCTGATTGAAATTGAGCAAGGGGTGAAGTTGAAGTGCTCACCCTAAAATTCCCTCAATCATGGTATGCACATCTTAAGTCAAAACAAGGCTCTTTTCTTTCTTAATATTTTCCACCTCCATTTAAAGACTCATCAATATGGCTTTTCTTACAAGCCAGCTATTATGCTATATTTTTCGTGTATTTTCCACAACCTAGACATTTTTCTCCTTAAGAAGCTTCACATGGCTTTATAAAATTTTATGCAACTCTTCATTCTTCTCGTCCAACTACTAGAAAGTCTTTTCTAGTTGTTCATTATCTTCGTAGATTTGTTTATTCATCTCCTATAGTTCCTAAATTATCACTCTCTTATGATATTTTCCCATGGATTCCTTACTGCAAGTCCATAGATTCATAAATATATTTCTATGATACCAATCGATCTAAATTTTTTGGATGAGTTGAAATCTCCCAATGGCACTAATATCAATTTTCAGTTAAAACCAAATAATAGGTATCTTTAATATTATCAACTATATATTATTTTCTTATTAAGAAATAATAAAACTGAAGACAAATGAAATCATACAACAATATACCAATATTTTTAAGGAGAATCCTTTTGCACAAAAAACTCCAATATGATATTCAATCTAATAGATTGCAACTAATGCATATTGTCTTTTATTAGAATTACGAATCATGCAATCTAGGTGTTAATATTGTTCCTCTCCCCAATTCTTAAAGGGTGCTAGCTCAATGGAAGAGCCCCTGCTTTACAAGCAAGAGGTTGGTGGTTCGATTCCTCCGTGCCCTAATGATATTGCATTGTATTTCTAAAAAACAATTTGTTGTGATAATTTATATTAGTTGCTAAACGGGAAACAAAATGTGGCGATAGCGTGGGAGTAAAAATGGACGATAAATTGGGCGCTAAAGTGGTAGAAAAACATGGTGCTAATGTTGACATCAATAGAGATGCAAAACTAGGCATTAAAAAGAAGCCCAACACTTGATGCTAATGAGGAAGACAAACATGGCGTTGATATGGTAGCAAAATAAGATGTTACTTTGGATGCAAAACATGGCACTACATAGGAAGCAAAATATGGTGCAACAATAAAAGAAAAATTTGGCTCCATCTTGGTAGCAAAACACGATGCAAAAAAGGAAGCAAAAATTGATGCAAAATTAGAAGCAAAAATTGGTGCATATTGGAAGTAAAATGTGGTGCAAAATGGGATGCTAAAGTGGTAGCACATAGGGATGCAAAATTGGATGCAAATATGGCGCGGATGTAGATGCAAACATAAATGCTAACACGATGATTTTATGGATGCAAATAGGGCGCTTATAGGGACGTCATTTATGAAGTAAAAGATGACGATCTTTAGGAAGAAAAATATGATGTTATTTAGGAAACAAACGTCGAAGTCGTTTAGGAAGCAAAATTGGACGCTATTCTGGAAGCAAAAAAATGGGCACTATTTTAGACATCAGAAAGGATGCTATCTAGGAAGCAAAAAAAGACATTATTTTAGACTCTTTAAATTTTTTCCATGATGCATCCCATTTAGCGTCTACTTTGACCACTCAATGAAAAAAAAAATTACACTAAAAATGGACGCTAAATGGGATGCTAATTCCAGGATTTGTTGTAGTGAATTGTTCATCTTTCTTCTCAATCCCACCGTATTGCTTGAGCTGAAGCACCAAGGATTTGTATTTGGTGAAGAATCCCTGTAGGGATTCAAACCTGTTGGGGCTCAGAGTAAGTAGCTCATTTTCCAGCTGATGGCCTCTCATATCATCTGTCTTTCCAAACAAATTTGCAAATTTGCTCCAAACTTGATTTGGAGTTGTCAAACCATCGAGGTGAAAAAGTATATCTATGTAATTACCGAGACAAAGAAACCCATACGCTTCATCCATTCTATTGTACCACTTGGCCTTCTCAACTACTGAGGTTGGCTCGTTCTTAGTGCCCATGGTGTCTCTGTAAATACCTTTGCTTCTTAGAAGAATCATCATCTTTGCTTTCTAATCAAATAAATTGTAAGGAGAAAGGAGAATGTGTTGATACTGATCCATTGTTCAATAGTTGCATTCCTGATGAGACTGGGACCTATAACCTGCAACAAAACACTCTTGGAAGAAATTCTAGTATAAACTCACTCAATCTCTACTTCGATATTGAGCACTTTCGGAAGTCTGTCACACCTCGGTAGACTCCAAAGGATTTCTCCAATGGCTTCAATGCAATGGCCCCAAGGAAATATGTGGAAACTCCGCAACTTCTAGTGCATCAATGGAAGTATCTAAGATAAACTATATAGATGGTCCGCTCTAATACCATGTGAAATCCTCTCACACAGATGGATCTCCAGCAGTAAAATAATCCTCACAAAGTTTAACACAGATCTACAGGAAAATTGAGAAGAATAGCATAAAGAAAAGATAGTTATGAGTGTAAAAATTGTCCATGTTATTCATCCATGAGATGTGGTCAGTTAAATAAGATTACATGCAAGAGAATTCATAAGCCTATGATGGCATTCGAATTCTATTGAAGAGACAGGCTTGGTTTTCATTGGATCCATCACCCGACAAGAGCTAGTGGCCACTAATGATGAGTGGACAGTTAACTGAAGGTGGTTGGCACATGATTGAGTCATTAGGGATAGAAACTAGGGAAGGAGAATCCAAAGAGGCACATTACTGAGTTGTAGTGGTAAAAAATGGCACTCCTACACTCAGTCTCAGTGAGACTAGGTAGACTAGGAAATCAAGGGGACAAGGTGCCTTAATTCATGGAACTGATAGTACGGAATCCTAAAATCACGCGTGATGGCTCAATAACACTCAAGTGGTGTGGATAAGGCACTCTAAGTGGATAAGGAGGCTAATGATGACCAATATTAAGCACTAGGGGGTCAAAAACATATTCTAGGTGCTAGGAGACTCAATAATTAACATAAGGGGTGCATAACTAAGGGTATGACCAAGGTATAGATGGATAGAATGTTCCAACCTCCTCCTACTAGTTCCTCACATCTCCATGGGTTCCTAAATAACCCTTTCTCTCTTCACATACCTTTCATAATTCACCATTGGCTACCACCTTATGTTTCATGCGGGCTTGGCTTGTTTGTTCCTGAGACATGGATGCTTGCTCACAAACTTGCTCAATGTTCCAAGTCTACTCTGATACCAATTTGTTAGATAGGAGGAGCAAAAAACATGAAAAAAAATGAATTTTAAACATAGAGCTATAACTCTGTTAAACAACAAGAACATTGCATTTGGATCATGACAGTCTTATTCTATTATCAACCCCTAAAAGACATAACCTAGCACATCATAGCACCCAACTTTTTTTTTGTCCTAGACACATGTGCGACACTTCCCGAGGCCAAGTCGAGGGTGAGACCATCCCGAGGATTCCAAGGGGATTCAAGGAGTTGCGACTAAGGAAGAAAGGGGGAATTCTTTGGGAGTCATACCTTGGGCACATGCTACATGTAGGATGTGTCCTAGGCATGCTACGGAAGGTGGACTAGTGTGAATTTTGTCTGCGGGTGATAGGAGACATAGGAGCCGGTCTTGTAGGTGCTTAAGTGGAACAGTTCATCCTGATGACAGTGCTATGAGTAGTAGGATGCGGTGATAGCAAGAATATTCGTCCAAAGAAGAAGTTGGTTTTGAACTTTATATCTTGGGGTTTCTTTGAGATCTAGGAGAGTAGGGCACTCCCTCGGGTTCGGTTGGTCTATGGACACCAACCATTGATTATAACTATTGTAACATTTTCAATGACATCTTCACTTATATATATTTGAGGTGTTAGGCTCACCTAGTTTGGGGAGTCTCCTCCATTACATATTTGGTCGCTCTTGTGTGTTAGCTACATTTTATTTCCAGTCAAGTGTTAAAGTGTAACATGGAAAAATAATTGGCTAAGTAAGAGAAATGTATTAAGTGTAATAAAACTTGAGTGAAGCTTCTGTTGGGAAATGGAATTGTCCTTATTTTACACTATCTTTTCCCTCCTTTTAATCCCTTATTGTGTTCCCATGACCTTGTATTAATGCTTATTAATCCATTTTTATGATCATGTGTGGGATTTATACCTAAGGTGGTTTCCATTTGCATTTCCTTAGTATTTCATGTGAATTATGATTAAAAATTGGAAAAACAACATATTTCGCACTTATCTTTGAAACATGGATGAGTTTGATGACTTTTACAGAACCAAGTCCAAGACAGTTGTTGTTACTCTAGGATATTTTCTGCAACTCATATGGTTGAAGATCGACGAAAGTGGATACTTGATATTTTTCATTTGAGGGATTATTAAGTCATTACGACTGTCGTTACTCCTGTTGTTACTATTGCTGCAACTCCACAAAGCCACATTGAAGGAATATATTCATTAGGGGTTATGGATTTTTATAAATCCATTATTTCTACCATTCTTATATGCCTCAAATTATGATATAAATTATTTGAAGATAAAAGGGACAAGTTGGTGGTATATGATAGTGCATATTTGGTTTATTTACAAAGATTTGAAGACCTCCATGTAACATATGATGGACACAACAAATTAAATGCTATTAGGAGTCACTTGAGATGCGTTTTGATCATATTATGATGACTCACATCCCCAAATTCGAATTTGACTTCAAAGGCATCCTAAATAGCATAGAGGTCAGCAAAGGATTTGGGATTAGATTTGAGTTGATTTTAAGATCCAATTTATTAGTAATTTGCCGAGGATATTTTGGATCTTCATGAGCATATTTTGGATCTTTATTTATTGTTTGTTATGCAAAAATCATGTGTAAATAAGAGCTCATTCTCCATTCCAATGGGATGACTCTTAGAGCAACAAGTCCAAATTGTGATGGAATAAGAATTATACTTCTTTCAACCTCTTTTGTAATTTAGATTGTAGTATTTAATTTCTCTCTTTTGTTAATGTAGATTGTAAATCTTAGTTTCTCTAATTTGTAATTAGACTAACTTCTTCTTATTCCTTAGAATGAGATGTATTTTACTTTCACTTATTTATTTCTGTAGATGTAATTTTAATTGAATTTTCTTTATTCATGCAAGTATGTTAGATTTGTAGATTAGCATGGTTGCAACCATAGTGTGATTTATTTTTATGCAAGTGTGATTTACTTTTCCGCAAGTGTGTTTTAATTTATGCAGTAGTGGATTGATTTCCTTTGTTGCAACACATATTATATTACCAATGCTAGAAGAGGAAATTATGGACTGCATAGATTTTGCATGATAACCTTGAAATAAATAGACGTCACCATGGGTTGATAATTTATGTTGTGAATTGATTGTTTTAATAAGCAATTAATCCACCCAACATTTTGGCATTGTTTCCGGGGAGGTCATCAAAGGCACAAAAGTACAAACTAGCATTGGTTTTAGTTGCATTTCATGGTAGATGTGTTACTGATCCTGAGCTGCCAGGGCGGTAAAACGTAGTGAAGAGCTACGCATCGTTCGATAAACTGTAACGGGCTCAGCCTCATAAGGGTCTGAGCATGTAGATTGATTCATTACTTTTCAGTTTATTGAATTTTATTTGAGTGGTGTTTTTATTTATTTGCATTTAATTGTTATTTCATTTTTGGTGCATCATTCCCCTCAGTGGTGCAATAAGAGCCACCCATATTACTAATCTCTCTTTTGCAAGAAGTTTGGAAGAAGAAGGAAGCATTGGTGAATGAAGATCTCAATAGAGGAGGAGCCATGAGGATACATGAGACTTCAATCTTGAGACACACGACCATCATGGTAATTGGTTGTATTTAATTTTCATATGATATTTTAGATTATTTTGAATTGAAAATAATACAACCACAAAATTACATAGGTTTTATTTTGAAAATCATATCATTTTTTAAGAGTTGCAACAGTTGCTGCAGCATGCAGTGTAAATCATTCTAGCTACTAAATGCTTGAAATTTTGATATGTGGATTTAATTTATTAGAATTTATATTATTATAGACGTCAAAAACCATTCATATCATTGTTTGGGAGCTATGTATTGTTTACTGCATTTTGTGGAATTTTGGCTTGTTGGAATTCTCTGAAAAACAGTTGGGACAGTATTATTTTGAGGAACCATATGGGATTAGTTTTAAAAACTATATCTACATAAGGTATCCATTCAGGTCTAGTTTCTAGTACAATATATTTTTTTCAATTTGAGTATGAAACGAGAAAGATATGATCAAAATACTGACTGAAGGTAGAGTAGGCAGCTCAAAAATAGAGTTGGGACAATCACGTTTTGGGAGATCTAATGGATGATTTTTCAAAACCTTTTCTATGGAATGTTATAATATGAATATAGTTTTCAACACAATTTGAATCACTTCATTTCGATCTCGTATGACAAGCTTATGACCAAAATACTATATGACTGTCATAAATTTGCACTCAAAAAAATATGCTTTCTCGGATTTTCATTGGAGTATTTGACCCATCAATTCTTATTTTATTCAAAATCTGTTTCTATTAAAGATACCTATATGCATCTACTTTCACCTCCAATTGTAATAACGTCAATCCATCCTTAAACAAAAAATTTGTACTCAAAATAGTGACTGTTGGTCTAGGGTGGAATTCATAAGTAATACTAGGATGCAGGTTGTTACTAAGAATATATGACATATCATATCATGGAATTTATAAAAATTGTTTCTACTGGAAGTATCCCTATGAATACACTTTCATTTGTCTTTGGAATCACTCAAATCGGACAACGAACAAAGAATTTATGATAAAAAAACTAATGGTTAGTCTAGCTGGCCACCGCTTTCCACAAAGTATAAAGTGAATTTTGTTTCATTAATTTTTCTTTGGATTTGTTTTGTAAGTACTACTTGTTGTTTTTTTGCATAAGTTTTTGATGAAGAGAGACTTCACACTGCTCTTCTTCCATGATCTCATGTTTTATTGCAGGAAAGTGCTAGTTTTTGCAGGTCCTTAGAAGATTGAAGAAGGTCAATACATGCATACGTGATTCTTGAAGACAAAAAATCATGCCATATGCACATACTCTTGCGATATTCAAGATTCAATATGTTCCAGTTGTTTCCTACACATAAGAATATATTTTCTCGGATTGAGCACACAATAAAAAAATAATTGATGTGCCAACCATATGAATACCAATGTTTCAGAAGTCAAGTCCCATTGTTACATCACCATCCCATTGCTACCAAACATTCCTTCAAGAAGACCTCATGATTATCATGCTCATTCACTAATACTATGGTATTCATATGCATTTTCTTCTTCCCATTTCAATATATATGCATGTTAAAAGTATCATTTGCTTATGTGGTTATCTCTGAAAGCCAATGACCTTCACTAGTATATCATTCATGTAACCACTACATTTAGATAAATTCTAGCCTCCACTCCTCCACTTCCATGTATTCCTACTCCACACATCCCTAACCCACACCATACATATATCTGGCTCACTTACAATGCCAAGTTTCCCCCATTTCCAAATAAAATTTGATGGTGAAAACCTGTCTTAGGCACCATCCGACCATGGAATGCTTGAAAAACCAACTTGTTGGAGGGTATTCCTCAAGAATAATAAAATTCCGATTGTGAAAACCCTCTGGGTGCAGTCAGAGAAATCTTGTTTGAAAACCAGCTTGCTGGTGGACAAGGTTTGCAAATCAAGTAAGAAATAAGTAATTCCATCCAAGTTGCTCTCTGAATAAATATTTCCAAAGTTCCTCCCTAAATAAGGTTTCAAGCTTCATTGCTACATCAGAAGAATGTTCTAGATCTACATTATGTTGCATGTTCAAAGCTCCACACTACTCTTTCTTGCCAATTTTGACATCATTGTGTGCACATCACATCTCTTTCCTCTTAGATGTTGCTACAAATATCAAGGATTTCACAGGTGGGTGCGGGTATGTTTTTTTTTCCTTTATTTAATCATAGTTCATTAAAGGGTATGGGTTTGGATTTGGAAAAACACTCGGGCCTTTTTCCATACTTCCTTCGTATTTGCCAAATTTCCAATGGTATGAACACTATAATCCATCATCACTCTTTCCCATCCCTCACAATACTGGTTATCATCCCATTACCTCATATCTATTTCATGCATCATTAAGTCTATTCCCACACCCCCTAACTATCCCAACAACAAAACTCCTTGTTGATGCCACACAAGAAACAACAGTAGGAAGTCTTACTGTTGTAACACAAGAACCAATAGTGGGAAGAAAGGGAGAGGCATCATTGTTGCTCCACAAGAACCAACAACAAAAGAAGAGAAGCAGAATCCTTGTTGCCACCACACAAGAACCAACAGTAAGAAAGGAGCAGTTGATACACATGCACAAGCCAGGGTCACTACTGAGAGAAAAGATATATGGACAAGCTAAATAATCTATGGGAAGAAGAAGTATTGCTGCTATCACACAGTAAAAAAAAAAAGAGAGGGGGGGATACTTGACATGGACAGGCCAAAGAGACTTTTTGCAAGCAAGGAATAGGTTTCCACAGGAACCTATAGTAAAAGAAAGTATTGTAGAGGCCATCCCTCCATGATAGTGTGTTGTTATAAGGATAGAGAGACAAAGTTATGAAATTCTTTGATTTATTTTCCATTCTTTCTTGATGTATAAATTAGTTCACCCCTTCTAAAGCTGCCATTAAATATATGTCAAACTGAGATTCATTGAAGGCTGCATTATACAGTCCATGTGGATTGCAGAATATTTCATACATATTATGTCCACGTTGTCAAGGTATTTGATGGTGAAACTCATGGTTCATAAGAAATAGAATATTCAAGGATCAATCATATTGCTAGCCTCTTCCTTAATGAATGGCACTCCCACATGAACATCATGCCTACTTATTGCCACAAATGGAAAACAAAATCAGCCCTTGTGTTCAGACCTACAAAAATTTATGTGATCTAATCAGTCAACCTACTTATTGCATGAGTCACAATCCTTAACGATTGGTATTACTATTGTGCAAGAGAGCATAAAGAAAATATAGATTAGCTAGTGGAACAAGATGGCATATGGTTGCGTGTTGCCCATGTATTTTTCTTCATAAACAAGGTCATGTTATCATGTGAAGAATGTGTTTGTTCTTGCAAAATCAACAAGTTTTTAATATATGATGTTGTTTAATGACAATACCAACAAATATAAACACAATCATTCTTGAGGTTTTATGGGTAACATCAATCATCTTCAACAACACTGTTTGCAAATATTTAGATGGGTATGCTTCAACACAGGGTTGATCTCAATTAGGATTCATCCTTAAATGTACAACAGCTTGCAATAAGAGGTAAAAATGGGCATATGCAAGTCATATATAGAAGAGAAAGACTGTTGGATCGCTTGTGCATATAAACTAGTTCAAAGATCATTGCCTAGATAGAGATTAAGAGAGAACATGCATTTGATGGCTCTATTTTTTTAATAGAGAGATGTGCCTACAATTAACAATGGATTTTTAAGAAGTTTAATACACAAAATCCCTGCAAGCATCTATTTTCAGAATTTGTTTCTACATGGGGCACATGGTTTGAATCTTCTCCATGGTCACAATGCTACTAGTTTTTTATTGTAGAACAAGACATTCAACCATCATTTTTTTTCACAAATGTTGCATTAGATGTCTTGGAAATGAATCTTTGGCAAGCAAAATTGTGAAGGGAGTCTCTTTGATACCAGTATGAGTATTTTCAAAACAATTGAATATGCATATGTCTATTTTCAGCATTCTAGTAAGCTCTTCAATTTGGGGGAGAAGGGAAAATCTGGTTGAAGTTAACAACTTAATGAATAAATTGATTTTTTATTGGTCGCACAGTCTTTTTTGGGGCATCGCTTGAAGCATGAGGACATGCTATGTACTAAGTTTGGGGGATACTATGGAGATAACCAAGCAACATATTGTGTAGCAGCTTGAAGCATGCAGCTTGAGTGGTCACAATATTCATCTACTAAAGATTTGTTGCAATGACCTTGAACCTAAAATTGGTAAATGAATGGTTTGCTGATATTTTTAGATTCATGCATCATTATCTCAAGTGTTCATGCAGTTCACATTTATTTTTATTCACCCATGTTTTTAAAAAAAAATGCAGAAGTTGAATTGAGGATATCTTTCAAACTATGAATTGGATATTCATGAAACTTGGAGAAGCGAAGCATTATGGTAAGGAGAATATACCCACCGAGTTTCAGGAAAAACTAGTGCACGGATTTCAAAAAAATGAGTATCATCACCTACATCCATTTTGAATTTTTCTCGATATGAGTGATGTGGGTTTCTTTGATTTTTGGTGTGGAGATGCATGGGACTAATAAAAACTTGCTTGCAATATTTCATCCAAACCTAGTTTGTAGTTTGTGATAAATAGTTTCAAAAAGGTTGCTGGAACAACTGCTGACACACCTGCAAAATTTGTTGATACAAACCTGTAGTGACTTATTTGATTATATCTTGAAATTGGTAAGCTTGTTTGATGTGGTTTTTGGTATGGGGAAGCATGGGATTAGTATAAATATTCCGACAAATTTTCAACAAAATCCACTTTGTAATTTGTGAGAAAATGTGATGTTTCAACACTATTTCAACAGTGTTTCAGCATCACTTGAGAACTGATTTTAGAAGTTTGTTGGATATGAAAACTGAGCATATGATTGCTATGATGATCTACAAGACCTTGTATTGAGAAATAATTACTTGTGGTGTTCTTGATTTTCTAATGATGACATGTTTTAAGATTGTCCTTTCATGAGAAGTGCAACAACCATTGTTTTTGAAGACATTTCAAGGTTCTTTTGGGCACTATTGTCTTTTATCAGTATTATTAGTTGGACAAGTAGAGAAGTGTTACAGAAATGGTTTTTGGTTAGTGTGCAATGAAAAATGGTATCCCTTACAGCTTGGTTGATACAAAGGTATTGGGTTGCATGAGGACATGCAACATATTCAGTTTGGGGTGATGTTGGGCCATGGAATTGTCCTTATTTTACACTATCTTTTCCCTACTTTTAATCCATTCTTGCGTTCCCATGACCTTGTATTAATGCTTATTAATCCATTTTTATGCTTATGTGTGGGATTTAAACCTAAGGCGGTTTCCATTTTCATTTCCTTAGTATTTCATGTGAATTATGATTAAACATTGGAAAAATAACATATTTCGCACTTATCTTTGAAACATGGATGAGTTTGATGATTTTTGCAGATGCATCTCCAGGCCAGTTGTTGTTACTCCAGGATATTTTCTGCAACTCATATGGTTGAGGATCAATAGAAGTGGATACTTGATATTTTTTATATGAGGGATTATTAAGCCATTACTACTGTCTTTACTCTTAATGTTACTGCTGCTGCCACTCCACGAAGCCACCTTGGAGGAATATATTCATTAGGGGTTATGGACTTTTATAAATCCATTATTTCTACGATTCTTTATGTCTCAAATTATGATGTAAATTTTTTGAAGATAAAAGAGACAAGTTGGTGGTGGATGAGAGTGCATATTTGGTTTATTTACAAAGATTTGAAGACCTCCATGTAACATATGATGGACCCAACAAATTAAATGCTATTAAAGGTCACTTGGGATGAGTTTTGGTCATGTTATGATGACCTACATCCCCAAATTCGAATTTGACGTCAAAGGCATCCTAAATAGCATGGAGGTTAGCAAATGATTTGGGATTAGATTTGAGTTGATTTTGAGATCCAATTTATTAGTAATTTGGTGAGGATATTTTGGATCTTCGTGAGCATATTTTGGATTTTCATTTATTATTTGTTATGCAAAAATCATGTATAAATAAGAGTTCATTCTCCATTCCAAGGGGAGGACTCTTAGAGAAATAAGTCCAATTTGTTATGGAACAAGAATTATATTTCTTTCAACCTCTTTTCTAATTTAGATTGCAGTATTTAATTTCTCTCTTTTGTTAATGTAGATTGTAATTCTTAGTTTCTCTAATTTGTAATTAGACTAACTTATTCTTATTCTGTAGATGTAATTTTAATTGAATTTTCTTTATTCATGCAAGTGTGTTACATTCGTAGATTAGCGTGGTTGCAACCATAGTGTGATTTATTTTTTGCAAGTGTGATTTACTTTTCCGCAAGTGTGTTTTAATTTATGCAAGAGTGGATTGATTTACTTTGCCGCAACGCATATTAGATTACCAATGCTAGAAGAGGAAATAGTGGCCTACATATATTTTGCATTATAACTTTGAAATAAACAGACATTACCATGGATTGATAATTTATGTTGTGAATTGATTGTTTTAAGAAGCAATTAATCCGCCCAACATCTTCCATAAGAGGTAGGCGTAGACTTCCAGTGCGTCAATCGGGCTGATCTCACCCTCGACTTGGCCTCGGGAAGTGCCACATGGGTGTCTGGGACAATGAAATGTTAGGTGCCGAGCTATGCCCATGAAATCTTATCTTAACACTACATGCTAAGTCTAGACTCTTCCTCAACATGAAATATCTTTCCCTCTTGAGGATTCTAAATCAATCTATTGATCCTTATGAAGTTACAACTAGTGTAATAAGTTACTAGCTACCAAATTTGTTATTCATTTTGATATTGACATTGGGAGGAGTTAAATACAACTACCAACACACACATTACAAAATACAAAATGTTGCATGCTTAATACAAAATGTTTTCTCTAATATTATTAATTATATTATAAAGATCATATTTTGATGTTTAATTGAGGGCTCTCACAGGAATATGATACCCAAAAGTGTTGCAATCGGTGCGTGCAAGTAATAAAAAATAGAAGTATGTGAACGGTCCTTAGACTACGTGTGCACTCTGTTTTGGTGAATCTCGAGCCACTAGTTAGGCTTCCATGTACGCATAGGAACACACACGCAATAGGAGCACACGAGATCTTTTTACGCACATGCATGTTAATAGTAGGTGTGCATGGATCTGTACATTAAAAATTGGGTCGAGGCCCATTTCTATCACATTCTACCCGACTTTACTAGTTTCTGAGCATCCAAAACCACCAATTGAACACACATGTGCACAGAATACACTACTAACACCTTCAAATCATCATCTAGGTAGGATTTTTATCCATTATTTGAAATTGTTTTTTTTTTCAATTATTTAAAAAATTACATTCTAAACATTCCAAAAAATTCAACCAAAATTGAAACAAATTCATTCTTTTAATTGCAGTTCATCTATTCTCTATCACAATGGTCGAAAACTAATACCCAAAAACCCAAACAAACAACCCAAAGAATAACCCAACCACACAAATCCACAAAGTAAGCATTAACCCCAACGAGAACCCAACCACAGAAGCCCCAATTAACCAACATTTACAACAGTTAAGAACCTTGGTTCAAGAGTTTAGAACCACTATGAAACCAACACGACTCTCCTTAGCCACATCCCTTGACAACATCATTTCCTCAGTTGACAATGCTCATGATCAATTGGTGACCATAACCGAGTATATGGCTATGATGAGAGCGTATTTTTCGACTGGTCTAAGTAGAGACCAAAATAGAGACTTGAATATCTCAAAACATATTATAGTTAGTTATTTCATTGAACCAAGGACCAACCGACCCCCTCATCCATGCAAAAGGAACCTTTGCATGGATTGGTTCACATATGAGCCATGTAGACAAAACTAGATGAGTCTATGGTTTATGGTTTTTGACAAACCTCCTTGCAATAATAAGGAGGTCCCACTTTATTTTATTTGAAAACTATATGTTGAGTTCATGTTGGGTCTACATGTCAACTATTTTGACATTAGCAAGTTTCAATGGGTTGGTATCGGATCTACCCAGGATTGACCCACCGCCAGGCATAACCCAATGATAGGGACACCTGCACCTAGGTGTATGCATAACCCCCCCCACAAACACCTTAGTTATTGGATTGCTTAGCCGATACTGCCACTTCCTTATCACAACTTACTCATAGTGTACTATAGCACAATACATTTGTGGCATCATCCAGGCGTGACACAACAGATAAGCACGGAGAACCATCATGTGTAATTCCTTCAGGCCCCATTGGTCATTGACCATCCATGACAATTAGTGGGGAAAATTATCCTTTTGACAGTTGAGTATTACCCCATCGATGCACTCGCTACAACCATACTTGCCATGGCCGTACATAGGATCTTGCACCAGATACGTTTATGTCCGATGTTACTACATGATTTGTAAATGGTTCTCAATGGTCGATTACATTCTTAACTATATATTTTACAATTGTTAGATGGACATTTATTAATGTATTTAATGTGTAATTGGTGTTTTTGGCATGTGCATTTGCTTTGAGATGAAACAACATAATCAAGGAGGGAGGACATTACTACTCCCAACCTTGATTCTGCCATGGCGGCAACAACAAATATTGCATCACCTCACATACATGTATCTAAAAGAGTGTTTGGTTGTAGGATTTAAAAATTGAGTTAGTTGCAATTATCCTATTTTATATGAGGAATCAATATTAATGTTGTTGTGTCTCCATAGGTGCATGCAGAAGATATTGAGCATAGGTCTCCACCTGGGCTGAGCATATCACCTATCATGTAGGTAACTTGTGTGAAATTAATTATATATATTTGAAGTGAAATTCATTGTGTTTGTATGGTTAACTTACATGTTTTTTCTTCTAATGAAATGTATTTCATATGTTTATGTAAGTTCCATCTCCTACCATATGATCACCATATGCACTCATCCCTCCATATATTCCACAAAGTTCATTTTTTCCACATTTCATGTCGAGTCCTGCGACTAGTAACTCTTCCCCTGTGATCGGCATACCCATGCCCCCCCCATATGCCGATCCCACTCATTATACATCCATTGGGGCTATATCACCGCCCACAACAATCCCCTCACGTGTTTTCCCCACCTGTCCAACATTTGGCTCCATATGCTCCATCCACATCGGCTCCATCCACGTCATCTCCATCAATTTCCCTTACATCCACTCCCTCCCATTTACATACATCACCCCCTTACACTACCATTTTCTCGGAGCAAGTTGTCTAGCCTAGTGCTCCACTTCCTCGCCAGGAAGGGAAATCTCCCACATCACCTCAAATATTCATGGTGAGATTTATAAGTTCATTAAAATCTTATAAAGCATGAATGAATTTCATAAAAGAATGCATTTTAGTATTATGTATTAATGATTTTTGTAATTGTTGTAGGGAATAATTACTGAGAGACTTGGATCGAGGAGACAGACACCCCCATCATGATATGTTGAATTGTCTCAAGTGCGTACTCAATATTTGAATTCTAATTGTATTTTTTTAAGTGTATTAATTGATATAATTGTGGGAAAACTAACATGTTGTTGTTTCCCCTTGAGAGAGAGGAGAACACTCCACACCTAGCCATAGGGGGGCTCAATCTTCCTGCAGCTCAAGGAGGAGGAATATTGATTTTGGAGATGAGCTTCGAGATGTTGATGATGGATAGGATGATTGAGACACACACTATGCACATTAGCCACGATGTGGCAGTTTTGGCAGGAGATGTTTATTTTTGTATAGGCCATGAGACGCCCTTATTCCATTTTTGGGAATGAGAATCCATTATTTTGAATGATGTTTCATTTTGTATAAAATTGTAATTTTGGACATATTTCCAATACAAATTTATGAATCTCATCTGGTGTATATGACATTGTGTTTATGGGTTTTTACATTATTTATGTGGATTTGATGTTATATATTATGACTGTTACAGAGTTCATGGGGAATGTGATTGGTTCATGGTGAATGTGATGTTATATGTATTATGACTGTTACATGCAATATATTTTAGATCACATACATATTCCATTCAAAATGCAAGTGTGTCATGATGAATACAATCTTATCCAAAAAAATCAATCAAATAACTAGATCACCATATATGGCATGCATGCATTTATTATCCCTCTTCCAATACACATCATAACATCTTATTAAATAGAGTTATGATTGAAAATTATGATATCTTAGGGCCTAAGACATTTTTTTCATTGTTGGACCATATCACAACTTTGAAATTCTTTCCTTGTGTGCATGGCCCCAAAGTATCCCTCTTGTAGGCCAAAAATTCACTTTATAGGATTGTCAATGGTTCAGGGCCTACTCTTTCCTAAACCATTGGCCCATTGTTTTATCCTTAGGTGTTAAATTTTCAAAATTTACTTCAATCTGATCTAGGATCTTAACTGAGAGAACAACATGTATAGCAAATCTACAGCATATCAATCATGGACACAATAATGCAAGCACACAAGAGACACAAAGTTTACTTGGGGAAAACCATAAAGGTGAAAAACCCCAATAACTTCCTCAGAGATAGATAGAGCAATGATACAACCCAAGCATAAGAGATATACATCTCCTAGCAGCAGCTTCTCCTCCTCCACAAGTGCGCCACTCTCCCAAGATTGTGAGAGAGAATAGAATGTGTGTAATGAGAGAGACACACTCTCTATTTATACACTAACTTGACTTAACCTTTACTCAACTAGGTCGGCCTCAACTTAACCACTTAACATAATGCTGATTGGGCCGACACCCAATAGGGTGGTCTAATAACCCTTTGACCCACATGGACGACCCCCAATAGGGTGGTCTAATAACCCTTCGACCCACATGACTTATACAGGGCCGACCCCAACAAGGTGGTCTAATAACCCATCAAGTATAAGTTACGACACTTACAATATAAATGACGACACTTCCATATAGAGGAATAATAACATCTCTATAGGAATACAAACACTTCCGTATAGAGGAATAATAACATCTCTATAGGAATACAATATACATATATGTGAAATACATTCCAAAGTTACATATACATCAACAATCCCTCTTAACTAGGAAGGTATTTCTCGACACAGGTCTGCTAGCACAAGTCTTCTTCTCTAGATCATCATCAGCGAATCATCATCCTCGAATCATCATCATCGTCACTGCTGCTGCTATCTCAATCAATCTTTGAATCTACTCGTCATAGGAATTTCTACAGAGCCAATCCTTTTTCATATTGGATGTAGGCCCACCACCTGGAGGTCTTCGTCATCACTAGCCATACTGTGGAATCCTCAGGTCTTATTACGTGCATCACAAAACCTTTAAAGAGTCTCTTGCCTAGCAAGAACCCTAAAGAGCATCTGAGGCCTTTTTCATCCTGTCCAGATCTCCAGGACTTATTACATGTGACCCCATCACAAAACCTAGCAAGAGCATCTCAGGATGTTACGGGTACACAAATCCAACCTGAAATCTCCCTAGGGCACAAATTACATGTGGTCACCACAAAACCGATAAAGAGCATCTCAGGATGTTATGGGTACACAACTTCGACCTGAAATCTCCCTAGGGCACAAATTACATGTGGTCATGGAAAAACCTCGAAAGAGCATCTCAGGATGTTACGGGTACACAACTCCGACCTGAAATCTCCCAGGGCACAAATTACATGCCATAGGACAAAACCTCGCAAGAGCATCTTAGGATGTTATGGGTACACAACTCCGACTTGCAATCTCTCAGGGCACAAATTACATGTCCTCCCAAAGCAATGTCTCGAAAGAGCATCCCAGGCTGTTACGGGTACACAACTCCGACCTATAGGATCTCCCAGACATGCTCATCTGTACAACCTAATCCACTGCCACAAAGTATCATCCTGATACTCACCATACATCATCCTGATTTACACATGATCATCCTGATCATCATCACTACAACATCCTGCTGCATGTCATCTGGAGAAGCTCGTCATCCACGATCATCTTGATCATACAATGCATCCACCTCATGCATACCAAGTATCTACCTGATACATATCATCATACATGATCTACTTGATCATACAATGTATCCACCAAATACATACACAGATACATGATCCACACAATGTATCCACCTGATACATATCAACATACATGATCTCAGTATCCACCTGATACATATACAAATGCATGGTCCAAGCATCCAACATGATGCATACATACATAAATGATTCAACTGATCATATCCAGCATCCAACATGATGCATATATACATAAATGATCCAACTGATCATAACAAGCATCCAACATGATGCATATACATATACAGAGTAGTAATTGGAGCATCATCCTGATGCTCATCATCCATGATCCTCCTGATCATCATAGCATCGTACTCTTTATATCATCTCATCGTCCATGAAGGACATCCCAGATGCACATGATCTAGCACTTACACCACCGACATGGGAGAACACATCTACCACCATTCGAGGAAGGCTCCATCCCTTACTTTTTCACCATGGGAGAACAAATCTACCACCATGTGAAAAATGGCTTAGCAATTACATCACGACCAAGGGAGAACACATCAACCATGTCAGAAAAGCTCATGTGCATCTGCATCTTCCGGACTCATCACTTCCCTTTGGAAGGAACCTCGATCTGAAGTGCACCAAGCCTCTCTATGAAGTACTCAAACTGCACTCTAGCCAACGGCTTGGTCAATACATCCGCAACCTGCTCATCCATCGCAATATACTCTTCTTCGGCTGTATTGAGTGCTACGTAGGACTGCTTCTTGCTAAACCAAGAGATCACACTTGATCCCTATCTGCAGCACTACCTGCCCAATCTGAATCAACATAACCCTGCAGGTTAAACTTTTGATTCGCATCATACTTGAGCCCATAATCAACTGTACCCTTCAGGTACCTCAGAATATGATTTACAACAACCCAGTGAACACTCCTCAGATCCATCAGTAACTAGCTCAATGTGTTCACCGCAAACCAAATATATGGTCTCGTGTTCGTCAGATACATCAAGGACCCAATCATTTGACGATACATAGTGATATCAACCGGCTCAGATGAAGCATCACACAGAAGCTTCAGGTTTGATGCCAAAGGTGTGTCCATGGCCGTGAGTCCATCATCCCAAACCTCTTTAGGATCTCTATTGCATACTTCCCTTGTCTAAGGAAGATTCCATCTGTACTCTGCCACACCTCCATGCCAAAAACAAATAGTGCATCATCCCCAAGTTCTTCATCTCGAACTTGGCAGCAAGCTTCCGTTGCATGTCGGCAATCAATCTATCCTCACCTGTTACAAATAGGTTATCCACATACAATAGTAGTATCACTGGATTTCCTTCCTCAACCTTGTAGTAAAGGTTGGAATCATCTTTACTCTTGGTAAAGCCCAAACTGGATAGAAAGTTGTCTATCCTAGCATACCAAGTTCTGCACATATATTACTCCCTGTCATGTGTCTCCAAACCAAGTAGCTTCTCCACATACACTTCTTCTTCAACTACACCATTCAAGAAGGCTGTCTTGAAATCCATCTGGTGTATCTTCCACTTCATCACTGCAGCCAGAGCAAGTACGGATCTAATGGAAGTGTATCTGGCTACGAGAGAAAAAGTCTCTATGCTACCACTTGCAGCATGCTTGATCTTGTAGATCCTCTTGGAAGTCACTATAGACTACCCTTTTGGGACTGCATCCCAAACATCTTCATGATTGACTGATGCTCCTCGATCATGGCATTCTTCCTAGATCTTGGGAACTTCAATATTTTCAATAGATAACTTTGTTGCTGAACAAATGTTGTAGTCCTTCTTTTATAGGTGATGGTATATGATCTTTCGTACACAGAAAGTTAACTTGCATGATTAGAAAACATCTCATAGTTTTCAGAACAAATTCTTACATGTAAAGAAATATGTCATACAGTCATGCAATTATCTTAGCCAATGCTTCAATACAACATTTATCCATATTCTGTAACTTTCTAGATGCCTTCCAATCTCTACCAGAACATTGTCAAGAGTGTTCACAACTCCTAACATGTCAGCAAAGAGGTTTCATTCTAGATAAGTAGCAATGGAATGTTGTACAGTGCCATAGGCCACTTACCCATGTATATTAGTAGTATACTATTCATCAATGCAACTATTCTAATATGCATAATACACAACCTAATTCTAGGAACATAAGCATATACACCATTGAATAACATTATGTAAGAAATGACAATTCAAATACTTATCTTTGTTTGATTGTTGGGTTGACTCCCTCTCAATCTTTGCTTCTTTTCTGCAACTTCATTCTGATGTGGATTGTGAGAAGTGGTCAACTCCCTCTGAATATCTGCATCCTTGCAAAAACTATTGGAGTGTGCTCCTTCTTGATCTTTGCTTCCTTACAGGAACAACTGGAGTGTCCTCCCTCTTGATCTTTGCTTCTCTGATTACCTGTCCTTGAACTTATATCCATCCTTAATCACTATGCATGCTTATTAGTATCATCATTGTGTTATCTTTGAGGTCTCATACATAATCATACATTCATTAGTACATTCTTAATACTATCAAAACACAATAATCTTAAGCATGTATAGTCATGATAATTTCAAACAAAAATAATAAGCATTAGTATTCAAGGTTTATATAGGACTCTTATGGTTAGTCATATCATAAATTAAAGTAAGAAACATAATATGCCTAAACCCGCGATTACTCAAACCTATACCTTCATGATTCTTCTGGTTAGTCATATCATCAATTATGGTAGAAACATAATATGCATACAACCATGACTATTCAAACCTATGACTTCATGAATAATCATTATAACCAACACAACAGTATAAGATCCTAACACAAGGTAGGATTCTAGCTTGATATAGGAAAAACATACCTGGATTAGCATGCTAGCTAGTTATGTCTAACATACCCTCATAATGTCTTTTGGTTCTCTTCAGTGACTTGTGCTAGTAACCTGCATGTCTCATAAGTTAACCATTGTAGAACCAAGTTATACATACCTCGTAAGTAGATCTTCTATGTGATCCATGACAATGGATGAATCTTTGTCTTCATGTCACCATGATCATATGTTCTTGAAGTAGAACATGATTTGTCTTTCTTAGTGTACCTTTTATGTTAGTGAACAACATAAGCCTCATACAACATCACAATGCATTAGTACAATCATAAGTGTCAAAACCTTAATCAATGAATATATTCTATTAAGGTGATACAACAAGTCTAGTAATTAATCAAGATTGTACTGTAATGATATGAAGACAAACATATCATAAACTTAACCATGAACAGAATTCGAAACATACCTGTAAGCCATACCTGTCAAGATTGCTTGTAATCTTCTTATGGAAGGCCTTCGCCTCATCTCCATTTGAGACAGGAACTTCTTCACTTATGCAGGTGACTGATCCATCTTCTTCTATGATTAACCCAATCCACTTGATTTGCAAGAACTGGACCTGGAGCTGGATTAGGGTTTGTCAGAGAAAACCCAAAGATTCAAACTTTGAATTTCAAACTTCTGAAAGGATAGAAATATGTGCCTTGATGAGCTGATCGAGCTGGCATATTCAGAATTTAAAACTGCAAAGTTTCACTCCTCAAATTTGCCTTTGAAACTTCCAGATTCACTGGACATGACCCAGAACTAGGGTTTGATGAAGCCCACTCATATTCCCAATCAAAAGGTTTGATCCAAAGCTCTAAGCTTCTTTTTTTATGAGGAGCTTCTAGCCGTGGTCACAAATTTCAAAAATTCCCATTTTTGCAGAAGCCCTAATTTTTCACTTTTCCAATCAAAGTCCCGAACTAGGGTCTGATCAAGCCCTATCTTCTTCCCAACCAAAAATTTTGATCTTGGTCTCTAGATTTCTATTTTGATGAGTGGCATTCAGCCGTAGTCCCTGATTACAAAAATTCAAACTTTCTCCGAAACCCTAAATTCCGAAAGCCATGAATGAAGGTGCTCAAAAATAATTCTGTTATGACAGAAATATGTACCTGATTGTTTCTGGTGTAACTCCAAACTTTTCGATCCACAGGTTTTGAACACTTTTTCTAACATATCCCGACCTGTCATCTTTCCATCCCGACAGGTCTGACCTCAATTGGATTCTCTGAGAGAGAGTTATGCTAAGTGTCGCAATGTGACCTGTTTATGGGATAAAACAGGAGAGCGAACTTGTATGGCGTGCCATGCATCACTGGTTCAACGTCGACCACTAAAAAAGTTTCTTGAGCTAGTATAGTTTGTGTACTACCTGTCACTTTTTACAAAATTTCATTTGGAGCTTCCTATCCCATGTTATGACCTTTTTTCCAAGGTCACCTGTTTATGACTGAGATCTGGAAGAGGCAGGAACCCTATATTGTATAGATTGTAAATCAGAAAGTACAACAAATTAGAGGTTTTCCTTTGGACACAAGGTACATGGGGATCTGATCTTCGACCTGTAAAAGTTTTAGATACGAAAAATTCGCGAAAATGTATTTATAGCGAAAGTGCTACGATGACTGGTTTTTGCTATATCAAGCCCTAGGATTGTAAGTGCAACAAGTCTCATACATGCCATATCATGCCTTCTTTCAGGTTAGCTCTGAAACCATGTTAAATTTTTAGAATTTACTTCAATTTGATCTAGGATCTTAACTAAGAGAATAACATGTACAGCAATAAATAGATATGCACACAAGTCAAGTCAGCATATCTATTTATACTTGAATTGACTTGCCTAATAAACTTACTAGGTTGGCCTCAACTTAACTACTTAACATAATGCTGACAGGGCCAACCCCCAATAGGGTGGTCTAATAACCCTTTAACCCACATGACTTATACAGGGCCGACACCATCAAGGTGCTCTAATAACCCATCAATTATAAGTTACGACACTTACAATATAAATGACGACACTTCCGTATAGAGGAATAATAACATCTCTATATGAATACAATATACATATATGTGAAATACATTCCGAATTTACATATACATCAACATTAGGGATCGTAGAGGTTACTAGTAGTACATCATAGAAATATATATAAGATCACATGAGCATATAATATACATGAAAAAGATATAAGAGTAAGTGGGACAATGGTAACAAACCTTTTGTATTAACATGTATATAAGTATTGTACAATAATTTCTCTGATTCCCGGCTCACCAGCCTGTATATACTTTTTACAGGTAGTTTTTCAGTTAAAATGACAGTTCGGTCGGCTAACCCACCGATTGGACTGACCCGACCATAGTTGCTCAGAGGACTTAGTCAGCCAGTCGACTAGGATCCTCCAACATCCCCCCCACCAACACAACGTTTATTCATCCCAAAGAAAATAGAAAGAGGAAAAAGTGAAAGATTGTTAATACAAGTGCTTGTTCAAACTTTCTTATGGTTGCAGCAGACTGTCAGTTTTTCAGAATTTACTTCAATCTAATCTAGTATCTTAACTGAGAGAACAACATGTACAACATATCTACAGTATATCAATCATGGACACAATAATGCAAGCACACAAGAGACACAGAGTTTACTTGGGGAAAACCATAAAGGTGAAAAACCCCAATAACTTCCTCAGAGATAGATAAAGCAAAGATACAACCCAAACATAAGAGATAGACATCTCCTAGCAGCAGCTTCTCCTCCTCCACAAGTGTGCCACTCTCCAAAGTGTGTGAGAGAATAGAATGATGAAATAGAGTGCCTCCCGCACTCTTATTTATACTTGAATTGACTTGCCTAATAATCTTTACTAGGTCGGCCTCAACTTAACCACATAACACAAAGCTGATTGGGCCGACACCGAATAGGGTGGTCTAATAACCCTTTGGCCCACATGGCCAACCCCCAATAGGGTGGTATAATAACTGTTTGACCCACATGACTTATACAGGGCCGACCCCAACAAGGTGGTCTAATAACCCATCAAGTATAAGTTATGAAACTTACAATATAAATGATGACACTTCCGTATAGAGGAATAATAACATCTCTATAGGAATACAAACACATCCGTATAGAGGAATAATACCATCTCTATAGGAGTACAATATACATATATGAAATACATTCTGAAGTTACATATACATCAACACTCCCTCTTAACTAGGAAGGTATTTCTTGACACAGTTCTTCTACCACAAGTCTTCTTCTCTGGATCATCGTCACTAGATAATCATCATCGAGTCATCGTCATCGTCACTACTGCTTCTATCTCAATCAATCTTTGAATCTACTCGTCATAGGAAGTTCTACAGAGCAAGTCCTTTTTCATACTAGATGTAGGCCCACCATCTACAGGTCTTCATCATCACTGGACATAATGTGGAATCCTCATGACTTATTATGTGCGTCACAAAACCTCGCAAGAGCATCCCAGGACTGATTACGGGCACACAACCCAACCTATCGAATCTCCCAAGGAGCTATTACATGTGACTGTCACAAAACCTTAAAAGAGTCTCTTGACTAGCAAGAACCCTAAAGAGCATCTGAGGCCTTTTTCATCCTGTCCAGATCTCCAGGACTTATTACATGTGACCCCCCACTACAAAACCTTAAAAGAGTGTCTTGTCAAGCAAGAACCCTAAAGAGCATCTAAGGCCTTTTTCATCCTGTCCAGATCTCCAGGAATTATTACATGTGGTCATGGTAATGCCTCAAAAGAGCGTTTACTAGATCTCCCAAGGAGCTATTATATGCCAGCAGAAAAACCTAGCAAGAGAATTTGCAAACCTCCCAGGGCACTATTATATGTCCTCCCAAAGTGAAACCTCGAAAGAGCATTTGCCAGATATCCCAGGGAGCTATTATATGCCAGTAGAAAAACCTAGCAAGAGAATCTGCAAAGCTCCCAGGGCGCTATTATATGCTTATTTGCACAACCTTTCCACGGCCACAGAGTATCAACCTGATACTCACCATACATCATCTTGATGTACACATGATCATCCTGATTATCATCACTGCATCGTCCTGATGCATGTCATCTGGAGGAACATCCTGAAGCTCATCATCCATGATCATCATGATCATACAATGCATCCACCTGATGCATACATAGTATCTTCCTGATACATATCATCATACATGATCTACCTGATCATACAATGTATCCACCTAATACATATACAAATACATGATCCACCTGATCATACCTAATACATATCAACATACATGATCTACCTAGTCATACAATGTATCCACCTGATACAAATACATACACATGATCCGTCTGATCATATCCAACATCCAACATGATGCATACATACATAAATGATCCAACTGATCATATCCAGCATCCAACATGATGCATACATACATAAATGATCCAACTGATCATATCCAGCATCCAACATGATGCATACATACATAAATGATCCAACTGATCATATCAAGCATCCAACATGATGCATATACATATACAGAGCAGTAACTGGAGCATCGTCCTGATTCTCATCATCTAACGCTTACATCCATAACCATGTGAAGGATCCTCATTCCAACATGCTTGGAATGGCTTTAGCAAATGTCTCCATCACTTCTTCTTCGAAGTGTCATCAATCTGAAGAACACCAAGTCTCTCTCTTAAGTACTCGAACTTCACTCTGGCTAGTGGCTTCGTCAACACATTTGCAGTTTGCTCATCCGTCGCAACATACAGAAGCTTCACTGCTCCTCTCTGCACCATATCCCTGATACAGTGATATTTGATCTCTATGTGTTTCGACCTGTCGTGGAACATTGGGTTCTCAGACAGCTTCACACAACTCTGGTTGTCACAAAAGATACCAGTAGCCTCCAGCAGGAGATCAAATAACTCAGACAGTAGCTTCCTAAGCCATACTTCCTCACAACTAGCCGAACAAGATGCAACATATTCTGCTTTGGCTGTACTCAGTGCTACACAGGACTGCTTCCTGCTAAACCAAGAGATCACACTTGATCCAATACTGAAGCAACACCCAGAAGTGCTCTTCCTATCTCCAACACTGCTTTCCCAATCTGAATCAACATAACCCTGCAGGTTAAACTTTTGATTCGCATCATACTTGAGCCCATAGTCAACCGTACCCTTTGGGTACCTCAGAATATCCTTTACAGCAACTAGGTGAATAACTCTGGGATCCATCAGGAACTGGCTCAATGTGTTCACCGCAAAGCAAATATTTGGTCTTGTGTTCATCAGGTACATCAAAGACCCAATCATCTAACGATACAAAGTGACATCAACTGGATCAGATGAAGCATCACACAGAAGCTTCAGGTTGGATGCCATAGGTGTGGCCATGGCCTTGCAATCCATCATCCCGAACCCCTTCAAGATCTCTACTGCATACTTCCCTTATCCAAGGAAGATTCCATATGCACTCTGCCACACCTCCATACCTAGAAAGTAGTGCATCATCCCCAAGTCCTTCATCTCGAACTCGGAAGCAAGCTTCCGTTGTGTGTCAGAAATCAATCTATCCTCACCTGTAACAAACAGGTTATCTGCATACAAAAGTAGTATCACTAGATTGCCTTCCTCAACCTTGTAGTAAAGGTTGGAATCCACTTAACTCTTGGTAAAGCCCAAACTGGATAGAAAGTTGTCTATCCTACCATACCAAGTTCTGCACATATATGACTCAAACTCGAGTGGCTGCTCCACATACACTTCCTCTTCGACTACACCATTCAAGAAATTTGTCTTGAAATCCATCTATTGTATCTTCCATTTTATCACTGCAGTTAGAGCAAGTACTAATGGAAGTGTATCTGGCTATAGGAGCAAAATTCTCTTCATAATCAATTCCTCTTTCTGGGAGAAGCCACGAGCT
Source organism: Larix kaempferi (assembly GCA_027924585.1). NCBI lineage: Eukaryota > Viridiplantae > Streptophyta > Pinopsida > Pinales > Pinaceae > Larix > Larix kaempferi. The sequence continues at coordinate 12,125,291 of BSBM01000407.1, forward strand.
ACAAATCTCACTTTGTATTTCTCTATGCTACCATCTGCAGCATGCTTGATCTTATAGATCCATTTGGAAGTCACGGCAGACTTCCCTTCAGGTCTTGGGACTAAATCCCAACCATCATTCTTCATGATCAACTGGTACTCCTCGATCATGGCATTCTTCCTGAATCCTGGAAACTTCAACATTTTTAATATCTTCAATAGATAACTTTGTTGTTGAACAAATGTTATAGTCTTTCTTTTGTAGGTGATGGTATACGATCTTTCCTACAAAACAAGTTAAATTGCATAATTAGAAAACATCTCATAGTTTTCAGAACAAATTCTTATAAATAAATATGTCATACAGTCATGCAATTATCTTAGCCAATGCTTCAATACACATTTATCCATATCCCGTAACTTTTTAGATGCCTTCCAATCTCTACCAAAACATTGTTAAGAGTGTGCACAACTCCCAACATGTCAGCAAAGAGGTTTCATTCTAGATAAGTATCAACGGAATGTTGTACAGTTCCATACGCCACTTACCCATGTATATTAGTAGTATACTATTCATCAATGCAACTATGCACAACCTAATTCTAGGAACATCAGTATATACGTTATTGAGCAGTATTATTTAAACTATCAAATATGCCAAAAATGATAATTCAAATACTTATCTTTGTTTGTTTTTTGGGTTGACTCCCTCTCAGTCTTTGCTTCCTTTCTGTAACTCCATTCTGATGTGGATTGTGAGAAGTGGTCAACTCCCTCTGAATATCTACATCCTTGCAGAAACTATTGAAGTGTGCTCCCTCTTGATCTTTGCTTCCTGGATTACCTATCCTTGAAATTATATCCATCCTTAATCAATATGCATGCTTATTAGTATCATCATTGTGTTATCCTCGAGGTCTCATACATAAGTACACATTCATTAGTGTAATCTTAATACTATCAAAACACAATAATCTTAAACATGTATAGTCATGATCATTTCAAACACAGATAATAAACATTAGTATTCAAGGAAGACTTCTTTTACTCATGCATATTCTTATTTGATCATAGGACTCTTCCAGTTAGTCAAATCATCAATCAAGATAAGAGACATAATATGCATAAACCCTTGATTACTTACATTTCTAAATTTATGAATAAACATAACCAATCATACCAAGTATACTTATATAATGGATCTTAACACAAGGTAAGATTCTAACTTGATATAGGAAAAACATACCTGGATCACTATGTTAGCTATTTATGTCTAACATACCCGCATGATGTCTTCTAGTTCGCTTCAATGACTTGTGCTAGTAACCTGCATGTCTCATAAGTTAACCATTGTAGAACCAAGTTATACATACCTCGTAAGTAGATCTTCTATGTGATCCATGACAGTGGATGAATCTTTGTCTTCATGTCACCATGATCATATGTTCTTGAAGTAGAACATGATTTGTCTTTCTTGGTGTACCTTTCATGTTAGCGAACAACATAAACCTCATACAACATCACAATGCATTAGTACAATCATAATTGTCAAAACCTTAATCAATGAATATCTTCTATCATGTATTCATAATTTTATTAAGGTGATACGACAAGTCTAGTATTAATTAATCAATATTGTACTAACCATAATGATATGAAGACAAACATATCATAAACTTAACCATGAACAGAATTCGAAACATACCTGTAAGTCATACCTGTCGAGATTGCTTGTAATATTCTTATGTAAGGCCTTATCCTCATCTCCCTCTGAAATAGGAACTTCTTCACTTATGCAGGTGACCAATCCATTTTCTTCTAGGATTAACCCAATCGACTTGATTTGCAGGAACTGGATTTGGAGCTGGATTAGGGTTTTTTAGAGAAACCCTAAAAGTTCAAACTTCTGAAAGGATAGAAATATGCGCCTTGATGAGCTGATCAAGCCGGTATACTCAGAATTTGAAAACTGCAAAGTTTCACCCCTCAAAATTGCCTTTGAACCTTCTGGATCTTCTGGACATGATCCCGAACTAGGGTTTGATAAATTCCACCCTTCTTCCCAACCAAAAGGTTCGATCCAAAGCTCTAAACTTCAATTTTTCTAAGTAGCTTCTAGCCATGGCCATAGACTTCCAAAATTCCAACTTTTGCAGAAGCCCTAATTTTCCATATTTCCGATCAAAGTCCCGAACTGGGGTTTGATCAAGCCCGGTCTTCTTCCCAACCAAAAAATATGATCTTGGTCTCTAAATTTTGATTTTGATGAGTATCACCCAGACTTGGTCTCCGATTACAAAAATTCCAACTTTCTCCGAAACCCTAAATTCCCGAAGCCATGAATGAAGGTGCTAAAAAATAATTCTGTTTTGACAGAAATATGCACCTGATTGTTTCTAGTGTAACTCCGAACTTTCCAATCCACAGGGTCTAAAACTTCTACCTGTGGTAGCCCGACTTGTCATCTTTCCAACTCCATAGTTCTGACCTCAATTGGATTCTCTGAGAGAGAGTTATGCCAAGTGTCGCAACATGACCTGTTTATGGGATTGAAACAAGAGAGCGAACTTGTACGGCATGCCACGTGTCACTGGTTCAGTTTCGGCCTCTAAAAACATTACCTGAGAAATTAAAGTCTGCAATACCTGTCACTTTTTACTAAATTTCATTTGGAGCTTCCTAGCCCAAGTTATGACCTTTTTTCCTTGGTCACCTGTTTATGACTCAGATTTGGAAGAGGTAGAAACCCTAGATTGTACAGATCATAAAACACAAAGTACAACGAATTAGAAGTTGTCCTTTGGACACCAGGTACATGGGGATATGATCTTCGACCTGTAAAAGTTTTAGATCTGAAATTTTTCCAAAATGGATTTATAGTGAAAGTGCTACAATGACTGGTTTTTGCTATATCAAGCCCTAGCATCGCAAGTGCAACAAGTGTCATACATGCCATACCATTCCTTCTTTCAGGCTAGCTCTAATACCATGTTAGTTTTTTAGAATTTACTTCAATTTGATCTAGGATCTTAACTGAGAGAACAACATGTACAACATATCTACAGTATATCAATCATGGACACAATAATGCAAGCACACAAGAGACACAGAGTTTACTTGGGGAAAACCATAAAGGTGAAAAACCCCAATAAATTCCTCAGAGGTAAATAGAGCAATGCTAAAATCCAAGCATAAGAGATAGACATCTCCTAGCAGCAGCTTATCCTCCTCCACAAGTGTGCCACTCTCCAAAGTGTGTGAGAGAATAGAATGATGAAATAGAGTGCCCCCCGCACTCTTATTTATACTTGACTTGACTTGCTTAATAACCTTTACTAGGTTGGCCTCAACTTAACCACATAACACAAAGCTGACTAGGTCGACACCCAATAGGGTGGTCTAATAACGCTTTGGCCCACATGGCCGACCCCCAATAGGGTGGTATAATAACCCTTTGACCCACATGACTTATATAGGGCCAACCCCAACAAGGTGGTCTAATAAACCATCAAGTATAAGTTATGACACTTACAATATAAATGACGACACTTCCGTATAGAGGAATAATAACATCTCTATAGGAATACAAACACATCCGTATAGAGGAATAATACCATCTCTATAGAAGTACAATATACATATATGAAATACATTCCAAAGTTACATATACATCAACACAGACTAGATGTGGCGATCAACTATTTTGTGTTCGCTGCAGATTTTAACTAGATCTAAGTGTGTCGGGAAAAGATCTGGTACAAAAAAACACCTGGGTACTATGTCTAGTACTAAAAAACATCGTCCAATCATTTGATCTTGTAGGGAACCAACAAGATGGCCTCATGTTGTTCATAGAAGAAAAGAATCCAATAAAATAGATACTTGGCCTGCTTGAAGCTCAACACTCTCTCAATATTGCAAATCAATCAGCAGTGAAAGATGGGGGCTCAAGAACATGATTGGTGGGAAAGAACTAAGAAACAAATCCTAGTCATGGAACATCAAGGTCTCTCCAAATTATCATATATCATGAGTTCTGGTGCCCCTACCATTTGTGGGTCATTGAAATGCTCATATGTCACGAGAGATGATAGGTAATGATCAATGAGGTGTAATAGACGAGATTTGCAGGACTCAAGCAATTCTCATATAATTGTAAGGGGAAAGGAATAGGACTTGAAGAAGAAAATTCCATGGTTTCCATAGGATTTCGGTTTGGTGATATACATTGTTTAGAAAATGTTTTATAGCTGGGTGATCGAAGGAGGAGTGCGGTTTTGATATGATGTGGATTATACTGAGGGAGAAATAACAAATGTCTAGGTAAGGTGCGAGGGTTTCTGTGAATCTTTCTTCAAAATGCTGTATATTTCTCTGAGAATCATATGCATGCCAGTGAAGCGATGCCTTGGAACTCAGATGCGTGCCGATATGGACATGATTTTTTAATGAACACACAACAGATGCTGACAGTTTTAACTTCGATGGTGGTGATTGATAGATTCTTGACTCGTGTGGAAAAAGTTGTGATTCACACCTTGGATGTTGATTGTCATAACTTCTTCATCGGGGTCGAACATGGTAAAATGTACTATGTAGTGGTTGACTTATTCTATGCTGGTTTGAATGCTCCTTTGAATGTCGGTGGTTGGATTCCATTCATTGGTCAATTCTTGGATGGTTTTTCTTATTCATTCTCCTACTTTGATTTACCCAGTTCTCCTTATTCTAGTTTACTGTCATTGTGTTGCAATTATTCCTGCCACAATCCATGTTTTAGAGCCTAATTATATAAGTTTTGGTGTGAGTTAGTTTTTTCATAACTAGTTTTCTATACTTAATTTAGTTTATGTAATAAGGCTATTTAATATACAAACTAATTACAAACCTGGGGCACAATGATCAACCAAATGGTGATACATCCATTTGGTCGACGTTGTGTCGATTCTAATTTTTATATCTTTTTATTCTTGCACCGTTGACGAATTTTGAGAAAACAAATCCTTGTAACGTCTTTAGTCAAACGGACCCCTTGCTATTTAGATCCTAGACTATGTATGGTCTAAGCCTTGTTGTATGCAAATTTTTCCTTTTTCATTTTATTCGACTGTCATATAATAACGCTAGGTCACCGACTGATATATCTTTCTTTCTTATATTATGATCATGCCAAGTTTTATGTTTTTGTTTTTGAACTTCTTGATGGTGGATTGATATTTGGCGTTGCTCCTCTAGTCTTGTTAGATTGAACTTTTTATCTTTCGTGGCTTTGACAATATCTAAGTGAAGTATATCTGTAATGATTGGAGCCTACTGCTTAAAGTATAGCAGGACGATTGCTTCTTTTCCATAATCGATCTTGAAGGGTTTTGTCATGTCGACCATTTATAAGTTGATCGATAATACCATAAAATACTAAGTATCTTAATGTCCCAGTCATATTTATTCATGCTACAAAGTTGTGTTATTCCTTTAGTTAAATTTTTATTCAATGCTTCAATAGCATCAATCGGCTATGGGTTATATGATGAACTCTTCTAGTGGTCGATCATAAATATTGTAATGATATTTCCATATATAAATTTTGTCGCTACTTCATTGGAATATGCTTCGACAGGCTGAGATTCTACCCATTTGGTGACATATTGAATTGTTGTTTTTAATATATTGAGCTCCAATTCGTCGATTAGGAATTGGGAAGGGCCCGACGAATTCAATATCCCATATTTCAAATGTTAAGATAGGATTAACAGATATTAATGGAATCACATTTCGTGGTAGTGGTATACCTATTCTTTGGAATTAGTCACATTTATTTATCTAAGCTTTGCAATCTTTATGTAACGCCGACCACCATAGACCTGATTGTAATATTTTTCTTGCAGTTGTATCGGGATGATAGTGTCCTCCAGGAAGTCCATTATGTGCTTCGTCGATGATAGCTTATCATTTGTGCACTAAGATGGATCATTGAAGTACTTCATTTGGTCCTCATTTATATAGGAATCCATTTATTAAAGTGTATGATGCAGCAAGTATTTTATTTTTCTTTTATGTCATTCATTCTGGACCTTGACCTTTCTCAGGAAATTGTGCCATATATTCCAATTCAATTGGTACAACTTCTACTCTAAATAGGTGAGTGTCAGTTAATTCATCATCGATTCTGACAAGATCTTCTCCTATTTCTATTCTTGATAAATGGTTAGGTCCGACATTAATTTTTCTTGGTCGAATTACTATTTCAAATTCAAATTCTTGGAATAAGAGTAAACATTTGCACAACCAACCATGGTGAGGGGTTTGTTTACTAAATATTTGAGTGCTTGATGATCTGTGTAAAATACAAAATTATTAGCCAAAAAATAATGTCGGTATTTCTATAATGTGAAAATCATGCCTAGAGCTTCCCGTTCTGTTGTAGAATAATTTATTTCTTCCTTATTTAATTTTTGGCTTGCATATGCATTAGGGTAAAATCTATTACATCGTCTCTGATTTGATTAAGCACTACATCGACTGCGATACCAGAAGCGTCGATATGGACATGGAACTTGATTGATCAGTTTGGAAACCTTAGTATTGAAGCTTGAATGAGATTTCTTTCAAGTAATTCAAATGATTGTGCACATTCTTGTGACCACTTAAATTCTTGACTTTCCTTTAGTAGTTCTTCTAAAGGATATGTCACATCAGAGTAATATCTCATAAATTTTCAGTAGTATCCTGTATGCCCAAGAAGTATTCTAACCTATTTTGGGTTTACGGGTGGTTTTAAGTCGAGAATAACTTTAATTTTTGCATAATCGACCTTGATTCATTCCTTGCAAAAAAGACGTCCTAGTAGGATTCCAATTGGTGTTGCAAATATGCACTTTTTAATATTCAAAGGTAGTTGTATTTGTTTGCACTGCTCTAACATAAGTCGAAGGTATTAAACATGGTCTCTTAGTAGTGAGTATATTTTCCAATCGTTGAAGTAGAATGCCATGGTTTTATATAGATATTCTTGAAATTATTTTACTACTATCTTGGAAAATACTGCTAGTGCATTCTTTACACCAAATGGAATGACTTTGTAAGAATACGATCCAAACTCACAAAACATGTTGTTTTATGTTGATATTCTTTAGAAATAAGAACTTTGTTGTATCTGGAAAATCCATCAGTGAAGGAATACCATTCATGACCTGCAACTTCATTAATTATTTCATCGGTGAAAGGGGTGGGGAAGGGGTCAGTTAAAGTTACCTTCTTTAGTCCTATAAAGTCGACACAGATTCATAATTTCATTGGGTCATGTTTCTTTGGTTGAACGACCATGGGGCTATCCCATTCTGACTAGTCTAATGGATATGATTCCACCAGCTAGAATATTCTCGATTTCTTTCTTTACTATGTGTTTATACTTATGTGCCAATTTGTATGGTCGTTTCATGGTAGGTCTAGCATCTGGTTTTATATCGATTTTAATTTTTACTATTTTTTGTACTAACCCCTCTCCATATTTATAATCTCTTGCAAAGACATCTTGGTATTCTTTTATTAAGTTAGCTATCTCTATTGTTTGTTCGCCATACCAATAATATCCTATTTTTTCCATTTTTAGTCGATCATCATTTGGGATGTAGACTTCTTTTGTTTTTATTTGTGCATCAATCCATTCTAGTGCTCTTGCTTCATTAATTGATCTGTCTCCTTCCTTAAATTATGTGAATGCATGGGGGAAGTCTTTTTTAGTAACTCTTTCTTGTTCTATTTTTTCTTCTATGTTGACTTTCATTAGAGATTTTACAGGTTTCACTATGCCAGGGTGATTTCTTTTCCACCTAAAACTTTTTCCTATAGTTTTATCGTTTTCAAGTTCTAGTCGATCTAATCGATAAGTTGGTCTGATCATGATATTATTACATGTTGATTGTGGTTGTTTTTTCGATGTCTACTGATCATTGCTCAACAGTTACATATAATTTTTTGAATTTATTCGACTGCTTCTTTGATGCATTATTTTTCTTGAGTAAAAGAGAAATAATTTATAATTTTTTCTTTCAATCCTTGCCAATTAAATGTTTCTCATTTGGATTCTCCCATCTTATACCATGTTTTTGGTAAGTGTTCAAGTGTATTCAGAAATAGATGGGGATATAATCTTATGTCATTGTATCTTAATCGTTTCCATTCCTTTATTCATATATTGATGTGTGTGGATGTGTCTTGACCTTGTATAAATTTTGGTATTTCTATCTATGCTGTGAGTTTCTTTGCTCCAAAACGTTCGAAGAAATATGTTGATGCAGTAGTCCAATTTTGGAGGTAGGATTGATGTGTGTCCCACCATATTGTTGCTTTTTTGGTAAAGGTTTCAACCAAACTTTGAAGTCGACCTTGTTCTCCTACATTTTTAGAGACTTATTCAACATGTGCAACCATAGATTCTCATTCTTTGTATCATAGCAGTGGAATATTTTTTGGTTCCTTTTTTATTGGTATGACTGTCGGATATTCTCTTATTTTCTTCTCAAAGATATTTGGCATGATGGAAATAGTAAAACATTATTGCACTCTTTTTCTAGGGATGACCTCAATCGACCAACATTCACAAGCTTGTGCTTCATAATTTTCCATTCCCTAGTCATATAGTTTTGAGTGGAATTTGTAACTTACGGACATAGTATTTCCCAAGTGGATTTATGGTTTGACGGTATCTTCATTATTATAGACTATTCAGTATAGTTGATGGATGTCATCATCGTTATCGATTGATTCGGCCCAGGGTTTCCCTTGAGATGGATTAATAGGAACAATTACTTTGTTTCCCTATCCTTTGAGTTGAATTCTATCTTTTTCTAGTCAGATGGATGCTTTCATTATGCATCCCTATGATCGACCAAATAATTTTGGGAAGGATTTAGATCCTTCTCGTGGGTCGATGATTTCAAATTCGATGTATGTGTTGGTTCCTATGATTGTAATTTTAATGTTTTTCCACACTCCAATGGGTTTGATTAGTACTTGGATGGTAATATTAACATAGATTCCTGACTCCAATAGTCGTGGTCGACCCATGCTTTTCCAAGTCGATCTCATCATTATGTTATTTTGTGACCCGAAATCGAGGAGGACTTGTGCAATGCAAAATCCTTTCACTTCGAGGTCTACAAGGGGGTTGTTATCTGTTTTATCTTTTTCATTTAGGCTACAAATATTTTTAGTAAATTATCCTCGTATTTTTTGAACTACTTATGGCAAGATACATTAACTCAATCAATCATTCAACAACTTCTTCTTTTGTTAAGAGTTGTAGTAACTCGTTAACTATTTTATTATTATTCTCTGCATTACTTTCTTCAGAATCAATTTGAGTAAATATTTATGTTGAACTATTAAATATTTCCTTTTGCATCATTGGATTGGGATAATGATATTGTTTTATTTGTGTTCTTGTAACCTAGGGATTATACCCACAAATATTTGTGCCTTGTCTTGTAATGATTTGAAAATAATTAGTATTGAATGCTTCATTTTTAGGGACATAAGATAAGATGCAGACATTTTTTCTTTTGTTAAGCGCGTCTATCATTATGGGGCACTCTTCTAATTTTTTCCCCCCAATGCCATATTTTGTACAAAATTTTAAGTCTGTCCTGCCTTTCCATGGATAGTCAGGGCTTAAATTACCATCGCTATAACATTCAAAGTATCATGGCTTGTTTCGACCTAGTGGTTGGTATCCCTGGTTTTTATTTCTTATATGATCATTGTATCCTCCTCATTGATTGTTTCCATAGTTGCGTTGGTCATTGTTACGGCGATCCCAACCTTTTTTCTCGATCATTTTTGTCTAATATACCTTGTGGTAGTTTTCTTTAGTCTTTAAATTGTTTATGCATTCTGCAATCAAGTGTTGTGTTCATCAAATTCCACACCATTTTGGATTTACATTGTCGGCATTGTAGGGGAATTCTGTAGTTGAGTGAGGATCGAATCTTTCACATATGTCGCAAAAAACTGAGTTTTCCATCTTCTATAATTTTTATGGTTCCCATTCTTCTAGAAATATCCTCGGGCTCTCTTCCAGTTGTTTCATTTCCCGTTGGTATGCATTGGATTCATTGCGGTACCTTTAAATTTCATGATAGGGATAGCTATCTTTAGTATGTCCTTCTTGAGAGAATGTGGTACACCATATATCATTGCACCTCATTGTAAGATGCTACAGTTATTTCTATATAGATTTTCAATTTTTTCTTCAAGTCATTTGTCGACAGGTCTAGTCGAATCATCTGATTTTGACTTCACTCTCAAAATTTCTTCAAGGCGTCGTCATACACTCTATATATTTTTCATTAATAGTGGTTTCTTGATTCTCTGTTGGAGTCCTTTGACAAACAAATGGATCACTAGTGTAGGGTCCATCTTAGATGGAATCTGACTAAGAAGATATTTAAATATTTTGTCGTATTATTGTACATATTTTCCTATGCTTTTCTTGATATGATTTAATTTATGTCCATCCAGGTGCTCAGTGTCATCAAATTTGAAGAATTCTAGAAAGGTATCCTTTATTTGTTACTTTGTCTTTGGGCCTTCATCAAGAAATTTCCTGTACCGTGTAAGTGCTCTATTTCTAAGTCCTCCTAAAAACTGTGCAATCTATTGGTTCTCATCATCAACAAGGTTAGATTTCTAAAAGGATTCACACACAAACCATTGTTTCTTAGGGTCACCATCTCCCTAAAAAATAGGATTATTAACTGGAAGATGATAAGCCATATTGTTATATTTACAATTTTTAATACTTACCAAGGGAGACTGACTAACTGACTAACTTACTATTTGACAGTTAATGTTGACTTCTTATGATTGTGACCAATGCCATGAAATACGTACTTATTCTATAGAATTCTCGTCACCGGGAAGGATCTCCGATTGGTTTGTTGCTTCAATTAATAATGATGGTTATAGGGGGTACCTACATATGTTTTGAATAAAATTAATTAAAATAGTACCTTCCAAATTTAGATGTGAAGGTAATCTAGTTACCAAGTTTTGGGCATTGAATCATCAACCTATCTATAATTCGTCCACATTAGTCTAGTTGATTGCATATGCTATTATCGCCTAGTTTGAGTCCCATGTTGTGCTCGACTATTTGACTAATGGTTGGCCAAATCATCATTACATGGGTACAGAGTCAATGGGTGTTTATGCATCTGATATTGTAATACACAATGTTTCTGGGTTCAACACCATCGCATGTGACTGATACTCACGTATTGGCACCTCACCTTATTTTTCATCTAGCGACTTTCCCTCAAGTCAGTCAGAAATTTTGGCTGCTCAATCATATCACTTGGATTCATTATACTTATTTTAATGTGTAATGAAATAGAAATCTCTCTCATTTTTTCTCGTTTCCTGCACCTCTTTTCTCGTTCTGTTTTCTGTATATATGTTATTTGCTTGTGAGCAGCTGGGCATTTATCTCGTAAGAGCAGAATTGTCCTTTTAAGGCCTTCATTGTTTTCTTCTTTCGTTGACTAGCCTCATTCTTTTATTAATAACACATGGTTGGTGAACCCCCCCATTTTCAACCCAACCCTTATTATTCAAAGAAGGTGGGTGTAGCAATGGTCTTCATTTACTTAAGAAATATTCCCATTGATGTTCGTTGATGAAGAGCTCCCACTCTTTTTGCTTTTGTTCCTAGTCTGATGTAATAGGTACATACAACCAAGGTCGTGGTTTGACTATATGACCAACTCCATTTCCAATTAGGAATTTATATAACAGGCTTGGTAGAGAACAAAAGAAACCTTTTTGAAGGTCCAAGTAGAATCTTCATCGGACTTGGTTGGCAGATGATATTTCTTCTATAGTTTTTTCTTCACATAAATATTCACGTATCTTTTCAAGAAAATCACATAGATTTGTTCTGCCTCCGTTGTAAATATTATGCATTAGTAGTCTTTCATTCTGAGCATCTAATTCTGAATGATGTTCACGAGTTTCTTTATTTCTTGAGGCACATCCTCTATAAATGTTTCATGGGACTCAGTGAAGAACTTTTCCCTTGCCTGTACATTTGTTAGCTTGTTCCACCTTGCATAATTCTAGGTATAATTTGTTATTTTCTTGTCCCACGACTCACGAATCTCTCTTTTAGGTAACATCTAAACAAGGTCGTTATTTCTTCATGATTACATACTACCAGCAATGGAATCAATTTTGTTACCTTAGGGATCGTAGAGGTTACCAATAGTACATCATATAAAACTATATAATATCACATGAGCATATAACATACATGAACACGATACAAGAGTAATCAGGACAACAACAAAAAACCTTTTGTATTAATAGGTATATAAGTATTTTATAATGATGTCTCTGATTCTTGGCTCACCAGCCTATATATACTATTTATAAGTAGTTATTCAATTATAATGATGGTTCAATCGGTTAACCAACCGACTGAACCGAACCGACCATGGTCAATCGGAGGACATAGTCGACTAGTCGACCAAGATCCTCCAATACCATCCTTACCTTTCCCAATCCAACAAACCTACTTAAATCAACCTTACCCTATAGACTAAACCACTCCACTATTTAACTTACCCTACCAAAACTACCCAAACCTAGATCATATTTAGCTTATCCATCCATAGCTTAGCCTACCATAAACAAACCCACACTACCATCCACCCTCCACTAGCTAGCGTACCCTACCATGCCTACACTAACCACATAACCTACCGTAAACAACCATACCTTGGCCTAAACCACTCTAATCTAATGTGGGCTTACAGTAAACTTAAACTACCATAACCTACTTTATCCTACATTTACCATAATCTATCCTATACACTACCATATACTACCCATAATATAACCATAATATAGCCTATACACTACCACATACACTACCTACAATCCTAATATAGAAACCTTGAAACCAAATTTACAATCCTAGAAACCTAATCTAGCCCTAGAAACCATAGAAACCTAATATATAGCCCTAGAAACACTAATCTAACCCTAGACCTTCATCGATAATAATACCTTACGATATTTAAGGTGTACCATAGTTCCATTAGATGGTGCTATTTTTAACCATGTACTTTTTTCTTAGCATTTGCTACAATCTTCCCTACATTTGTCAAATTTTCATTATGGGGCAAGCAAAACCAGTTTTCCCCTCATATTGTTGTAAAAAAAATCTAAAGGACTTTCAATGTGTAATAACTCCAAAGAATGTCAATGATTATTTTCAAGGAGCACAATATTGACTACTTTTGGTCATTGTCACTATTATATTTCAGTCTTCACATGGATGATTTTAGTAGACCCTAACACAAACAATTTATACATTTAAATTGCTGCTCACTTCAACAATTATGAAAGCACATGGTGATGCTCAACCTTCCTCTCATTTCTTTCTAAGATGGTGTTTATCCAAAGGGTATTCTCAAAAATAACCATCATGATATTTTTCAAAGGTGCCTATTTCTATGCAACACCACCTTTACAACATGTGCATGGTGATCTATGTGGTCATCAACCCACCAATTCCTTTATGGTCATAGGTGTTTCCCAATTGTTATTGATGATTTTGAAGAGGCATTTGGTTCATTTGTTTCTTTTGATCTAATGATCAAGTGAGAGCATCCAACCCTTTTCAATGCAAAAGGTCAATTGAGTTGTACAATACACATGGAACAATTGGGAAGCTAACACTAACAAAAAGGAAGATTCTACTTTGTGCATAGGTAAGTGACAAATATATACACATTTAGAGGATTACACCCTTTAATTAAGTCCATAAAGATCTTGCATTGAACATCTTCACCCTTATTGCCTCATAATGGCATGCACTTTTTAGTTTAAAACAAGCTAGATGTAGAGAACATAGATAACACTACTCTATTACTAGTGAGTATAAGATGGAACTTAGATACTCCTACTTGTAGGACCCTCTATGTGTTTGATCATTGCATCTTCAGATACTAGCATGTATGCAAAAATAAAATGATTTTTTTTGGAGATATCAATAAAAAGGATACACTGAAGTTCTCTAGAAAAAATATGTATTTGTTGCACCTTAATGGGACAGAAGGAGACATTGGTCTACATGTAATTTGTGCAAATTCGTTGTACACACGGTGTGCATTGATTTATGTTATGCTTCATCAATAAAAAACCCAAGAGATGTATGATTAAGGTGGGTGTTAGTAGGTGCCACAATAGGAAACTAAAATGAACCAAATAATAGAGTTGTAAGGGGAGATTTGTAATCCTTGTATCCTAACCTCGTCTAAATGAGTGTTAAACCCTGGTTGCTATTTTTACCATAATTTGGTCCATCATAAAGAACACTAATATTCTTTGGTAGAATCTAAAGTCATACACCAAGTTACATTTGAGGTGTTAATATCAGTTGTACTAATGCAAACATCTACTACAAAAACACTAATATAGGTTCAATGCCTAAATTTGATGGAAAACTAAGGATTAGGGATAATTGAGGGTTACACATACATGCTAAAGTTACTATCTACAATATCTAAACAAACATGAATAAAGATCGCATAGTTACTTAAGAGAGTTTAAAGAGAACAAGGTCACATGAAACAACAAATCTCATCACTAAAATGAGAGAATGCATAATACTTTTTGAAGTTTGTAGGATCGAATTCAAATGTTAGAGATATGCATTCTCTAATTTAGAATAATCTAAGAGTGGAATGAGTGAACATGAAACAACTCAGACAACATTTTATCTAAAAATATGTAGATGTGACAAATCTTCTAGAAATATACCAGAGCATTTATTGGCATGGTAGAAGCTACCTTTAGAGTCTAATGCCTAAGTTCCATATGATGTCCCCACTTAGAGGCAGAGGGTACCCTTAGGAAATCATGTGTGGTGGTCCAATGTGATGTTTTTTTTTCTTGGATGCATAAAAGCTTTATTTAGGTCCTAAGGCCTAGGCTTCCTCACATAACCATTCCTAGCTCCCCATGAGATATCCATCGTGCTAAAAACCTTCTAATGTAGCCCATATATCCTTCCAAAAGCTAAATATTCGAAAATAGGTGCTATGCGGTAGTTTGAGGTCTCATTGATGGAACTTGAGCATTATGAGCTATGTTTAGGGGTAAGGTTTGAGTTTCCTCCCTTAAATCTAGTTAAGTCATTGAGACGCATACCATGTAGTGAAAACATCCTAATGGTCCCCATATCTAGAATTGGAGGAAAATCATACCTAGATATGAAACCTAAAAATGTCAACAATATTCCCGCTCAAAGGGTAGCCTCCATGGGGGTTTCACTAAGTAGGCAATATTATAGCACATGAGTTCATATAGGAGGATTCAATACTTTAAAAAATTTAAACAATATATTTCCTACTATATAAGGTTGAAGGGGCATCTTTAATATATTAAAAACATGTAGATATTAGGGGTAGTTAATAATTATGTCTCTAGGGGCTTGCATAGGGTATTGGGGGGTTTGATTTGGTACTTTATGTCTAAATTTGGTCTAAATATGACTTTGTGAAGCTAAATTAATGTTTGAATAAATATGTTTCTATGTGTGAAGGTGTTGTGAATCCAATTGTACTTGGATTTAGAGCATGGTGTTTGAATAGATATGATTTGTCAGTGAATGTGGTGTGAAATTGATTGAAACAACTATGTATGAATTCAATCTATGTTTAGAGGGTTATTCATCATCTTGAAATATTTTCTCTTGCTAAGATTTCATATTTCACTTTGTAAGGTTTCTTGAGGTTTTAAGATTTGTTCCAAGTCTCCATACTAAGGGTAAAGATAACAAGGACTATAAAAATTTTGATGGAAAAATGGATACATAGAATATCTAATTAAAATAGGGATTTTAAATTGGAAAAGTGTATTGGGAGGGGGGGTTCAACAAAAGGATTTTTTGTAGGAATTCCTTAATATCTAGTGAAACCAAAGGTATTCTTTAATATCCCATGATCGCACATTTTATGTCATAGGTTCATAGACTGAACCCCCCGAGGTAACCACTATTGGTTAACAATTGCTTCCAAGGGTGATTTGCATGCCATCAATATGATAGTTGTGCACTAGAAATGTGTCTAGAGTTCTTTCCATTGTCATAATAGGACAATACTGTTCCTTATGTTGTAAATTCCACTTCTTGGGCTCAATCACCATGACCAACACCTACAAAATATAGTATAGACCCTCTCTTGGGTTTCCTTGGCATCAAGGTTGGATATAGATGCCACTGAGAAAATTTTCTCATTGAGGATGGGTCTGAGGAAATTAAACATGGACGAGGAAGGAAAAAAAGCACCTCAAGGATATTGTTGAATATTTTCAAACTCAAGAGCCTTGAATGATTCTTTGAACATTCGCAAGACTTGAGTGGGATACACTTGTCATTCATCAATTAGAAATAAATTTACACTATACCACATCGTCAATGAAAAAAACCCTAAACACAATAAGAACTTTCATAAAGGGTCTTTACCAATTAAACATAAAATTGGTATATATATTTTTTAATTTTCTAAAATAAATATATATATATATATATATATATATAAGTTTTGATATTTATAAAAGGTATTTTCTTTATTATTATTTTTAAAATATCTAATAGTATTCATATCCATATTTACTATTATACTTTATTATTTTTAAATATCTAATTATACTAATAGCATTTCATTGTGTTGAAGTTGTATTTTAAAGTGAAAGTCCACCCATCATAGATTTGTGATTTGTGACAGATACACTTAGTCTTTACTTTACAGTTAGGTCACAATCGTTCACTATTATCCGCAGACAGCGCCATAACAATATGAAAGTAAGACTATGTTCGTCTTTACTATTTTTGAAACAAACTTGAACAATAATGAGCTTCAGCAACTGTAATGATAATGACTTTCAAAATTTATATTAGCGCTTTAGTAATTTGTGAAAAAAATAAAACATCTAAAAGGAAAGGTCCGTGTTTGTTAAAACACTATTCTGAAATCAATTTCAGGAATTATGAGTTTCAGCGGCTACGGCTGGCCAAAAAGCAATTGTAGAAGGAACGTAAAGAAAGGGTTAATTTTTAGTTTGTTTGAAACTAATTGATTCATTTGATAAATCGAATGTACTATTTTTTTTACTCTTTCGCAACGACACTTACCATTTTATACGATTAACCAAAGTCAATTTTTACACATATGATTGGAAACATGGTATACCATAGAACAAAGTCAAATTACACAAAATATTGAAAGCATGTCGAAATTAATATGATTCCCTGATCAAATGTTATATTGTGATACAACAATCTAGAGGTATACATTTTCAACGTAAGGCAAATGCTTGGGAAGAGTCCAATGGAGCATGGCTTATTCGTCAAAATTTTCAACGTTTTCAACGCTAAGCTCGATTAAGAGCTTTCATTGTTGCTTGTTTTACATGTGTTGTGCAGAAGAAATAAGTTTATAGGCACTGAGCTTTCATGGTTACTTGTTTCACATATGTTGTTGTGCAGAAGAAATAAGTTATGCACTGAGCTTTCACGTCGACTAAGCTTGAGTTCAGTGCCTAACTTCACCAACTTTAGACTTTTCTAACGACTTCAACTTCACCAACTTTTGCCTTTTTCTAACGAATTTAACAACTTGAACATAGACTAATCACTAAACTAAATTGAGTGCAACTCGTAACTTGCATATATAAATACTTAGCTCGGTACTTCTGTGATCCATGTCTATATTGCCCCTTCCTAATCTGTCATATCTTTAAATTGAAACACCAGAAATCCACTGAGAAGTTCAGCCAAGCTTTAAATTGCAGGTTTCTCGAATGGAGGTCGCCTACTCCATTGAAAATATTTATAGGAATTTCTATGGAAAGCAAGGCGGAGAGCCGACTTGACTCCCAATGATTTTCACAGAAGCCCACACATACGAGAGGATTGCCATTAATGGCTTTGTAGAGATTGAATGACTCAAAATCCATGTAAAAGGCCATCTCATACAATTGAAAATCAATTTGCAGTACTTGCTCAGCAGTGCGGTACAACCAGAATTACTGCCTTCAGCACGGAGGCAGTTATGTGTAAGGAAGCAATGATAGAAACAAATTGTGTAAACTGGCATCAGAATAGTGATTGAGGGCATAATTTATTGGAGGCATGACGTTACAGGGCGTTTGGCTGACCCCTACCTTGTGTCATCCTCCACTACCATCCCTTCAAACCAGCCTGCATCTGTTCAAATAGTACTGTCATGATGGTTGATAGTACTTTCATGATGGTTGATAGAGGTGTAGACGACAAAAGCTAAGCATTGAGTTGCAGAGTATTAAATGCGGCAGCTCCACTACCGTCCCTCCAAACGAGCCTACATCTGTTTGAATAAAAGATGCCGCCAACGTTCAGCGACTGACAAGGACAATCTAAAACATTGAGAAACTTTAGCCTTTGAAAGTGTCAATATCAACCTTTCTAAAGTGCAAAAACAGGTTCTGAAAGTGGCAATATTGTCTTTGAAAAGTGTGTTTTTCAATTCAAATAGTGTGTTTTTTGACTACCTATGAACCTTAAAATTGCAGTTTTTTGTTATAAAACTATGAATTTCAATTTAGAAAGTGAATTTCAAATAAAAAAATGCAAATTTTGATTTGAAAAGTGTGGATTTCAAATAAAAAAATGCAAAATTTGATTTGAAAATGGTGAATTTCAAATAAAAAAATGACAATTTTCATTTGGAAACTGTGAATTTAAAATTACAAAATGCAATTTATGATTTGAAATGTATGGATTTCAAATCAGAAAATTCAATTTTTTATTTGAAAATTGCAATTTGCATTTGTAAATGTTCAAAATGTAAGGCGAAAAGTTATAAAAATGGTTGTCCCAACTTCCATTTTCCTACAAGAATGATCGGCTGCCTTTTCTTTTCGTAGTTAGTTGTGAAAACATTTATCCAGCAATTCAGCTATATCCATAATGGATAACACAAGAAGGATCGAGCGACCCTTCTTGCAGTGTCGAGCTAATATGAAAATAATATTGGGAATAAGAAGGGTCAGTCGACCTTTTTGAGAGTGCCGAACTATTATAAAAATAATATTGGGAATAAGATGGGGCGGTCAACCCTTCAATTACCACTAGTACATGTGGACATTTTTCCCACGGAAAATCGTTGCTATTGCAACACTTTTTCGTTGCTATAGTGACAAACACAACTCCTTGTTTTCATGGCACTAATTTCATCGCTGTAGCAACACTTTCCAACATTCGTGGCTATAGCACCGAACGTTCATGGCTATAGCGATGGATGTTTATATTTAAAAAAAAGTAAATGAAGCGATCTATGTACCTCTAGCCACAAACGTTCATGGCTATAGCACCGAAAGTTCATGGCTAGAGCAACGACTGGTCATATTTAAAAGAAATAAGTGAACTGATCTTTGTCTCTCTAGCAACAAAATTTCGTGGCTATAGAATCGAAAGTTCGTGGCTATAGCGACAGATGTTCATATTTAAAAGAAATAAGTGAACCGATCTCCGTCTCTTTAGCAACGAAAGTTCGTAGCTATAGCATCTACTTTCACCTCCAATTGTAATCACGTCAATCTATCCTTAAACTAAAAATTTGTACTCAAAATAGTGATTGTTGGTCTAGGGTGGAGCTCATAAGTAATACTAGGATGCAGGTTTTTACTAGGAATATATGACATATCATCTCATTGAATTTCTAAAAATTGTTTCTACTAGAAGTATCCCTATGAATACACTTTCATTTGCCTTTGGAATCACTCAAATCAGACAAAGAACGACAAATTTATGATCAAAACACTAATGGTTAGTCTAGCTGGCCACCGCTTTCCAACAAGTATAAAGTGAATTTTGTTTCATTCATTTTTCTTTGGATTTGTTTTGTAAGTACTACTTGTTGATTTTTTGCATAAGTTTTTGATGAAGAGAGACTTCACACCTCTCTTCTTCCATGATCTCATGTTTTATTGCAGGAAAGTGCTAGTTTTTGCAGGTCCTCAGAAGATTGAAGAAGGTCAATACATGTATATGTGATTCTTCAAGACAAAAAATCATGCCATATGCGCATACTCTTGAGATATTCAAGATTCAATATGTTCCAGTTGTTTCCTACATAGAAGAATACATTTTCTCGAACTGAGCACACAATAAACAAATAATTGATGTGCCAACCATATGAAGACCAATGTTTCAGAAGTCAAGTCCCATTGTTACATCACCATCCCACTACTACCAAACATTTCTTCAAGAAGACCTCATGATTATCGTGCTCATTCACTAATACTATGGTATTCATATGCATTTTCTTCTTCCCATTTCAATATATATGCATGCTAAAAGTATCATTTGCTTATGTGGTTATCTCTGAAAGACAATGACCTTCACTAGTATATCATTCATGTAACCACTACATTCAGGTCAATTCTAGCCTCCACTCCTCCACTTCCATGCCTTCCTACTCCACACATCCCTAACTCACACCATACATATATCTGGATCACTTACAATGCCAAGTTTCCTCCATTTCCAAATAAAATTTGATGGTAAAAACCTGTCTTAGGCACCATCAGACCTTGGAATGCTTGAAAACCAGCTTGTTGGAGGGTATTCCTCGAGAGTAATAAAATTCTGATTGTGAAAACCCTCTGGGCGCAGTCAGACAAATCTTGTTTGAAAACCAGCTTGCTGGTGGACAAGGTTTGCAAATAAAGTAAGAAATAAGTAATTCCATCCAAGTTGCTCTCTGAATAAATATTTCCAAAGTTCCTCTCTGAATAAGGTTTCAAGATTCATTGCTACATCAGAAGAATGTTCCAGATCTACATTATGTTGCATGTTTAAAGCTCCACACTACTCTTTCTTGCCAATTTTGACATCATTGTGGGAACATCACATCTCTTTCCTCTCAGATGTTGCTACATATATCAAGGATTTCATAGGTGGGTGCGGGTATGTTTTTTTTTCCTTTATTTAATCACAGTTCATTAAAGGGTATGGGTTTGGATTTGGAAAATCACTTGGGTCTTTTTCCATACTTCCTTCATATTTGCCAAATTTACAAGGGTATTAAAAGCCTTCAGTTTGGGGGGGAACACTATAATCCATCACCACTCTTTCCCATCCCTCACAATACTGGTTATCATCCCATTACCTCACATCTACTTCATACATCATTAAGTCTATTCCCACACCCCCTAACTATCCCAACAACAAAACTCCTTGTTGATGCCACACAAGAACCAACAGTAGGAAGTCTTACTATTGTAACACAAGAACCAATAGTGGGAAGAAAGGGAGAGGCATCATTGTTGCTCCACAAGAACCAACAACAAAAGAAGTGAAGCAGAATCCTTGTTGCCACCACACAAGAACCAACAGTAAGAAAGGAGCAGTTGCTACACATGCACAAGCCAAGGTCACTACTAAGAGAAAAGAGATATGGACAGGCTAAATAATCTATGGGAAGAAGAAGTATTGTTGCTGTCACACAGTAAAAAATAAAAAAGAGACGGGGAAGGATACGTGACATGGACAGGCCAAAGAGACTTTTTGCAAGCAAGGAATAGGTTTCCATAGGAACCTATAGTAAAAGAAACTATTGTAGAAGCCATCTCTCCATGATAGTGTGTTGTTATAAGGATAGAGAGACAAAGTTATGAAATTCTTTGATTTATTTTCCATGTTTTTCTTGATGTATAAATTAGTTCACCCCTTCTAAAGCTACCATCAAATATTTGTCAAGCTGAGATTCATTGAAGGCTGCATTATATATTGCATGTGGATTGTGGAATATTTCATACATATTATGTCCACGTTGTCAAGGTATTTGATGGTGAAACTCATGGTTCATAAGAAATAGAATATTCACGGATCAATCATATTTCTAGCCTCTTCCTTAATGAATGGCACTCCCACATGAACATCATGCCTACTTATTGCCACAAATGGAAAACAAAATCAGCCCTTGTGTTCAGACCTATAGAAATTTATGTGATCTAATCAGTCAACCTACTTATTGCATGAGTCACAATCCTTAACGATTGGTATTACTATTGTGCAAGAGAGCATAAAGTAAATATACATCAGCTGGTGGAACAAGATGGCATAATGGTTGCTTGTTGCCCATGTATTTCTCTTCATAAACAAGGTTATGTTATCATGTGAAGAATGTGTTTGTTCTTGCAAAATCAACAAGTTTTTAATATATGATCTTGTTTAATGACAATACCAACAAATATAAACACAATCATTCTTGAGGTTTTATGGGTAACATCAATCATCTTCAACGATACTATTTGCAAATATCTAGATGGGTATGCTTCAACACAGGGTTGATCTCAATTAGGATTCATCCTTAAATGTACAACAACTTGCAATAAGAGGTAAAAATGGGCATATGCACTTCATATATAGAAGATAAAGACTATTGGATTGCTTGTGCATATAAACTAGTTCAAAGATCATTGCCTAGATAGAGATTAAGAGAGAACATGCATTTGATGGCTCTGTTTTTTTAGTAGAGAGATGTGCCTACAATTAGCAATGGATTTTTAAGAAGTTTAATACACAAAATATTTGCAGGCATCTATTTTCAGAATTTGTTTCTACATGGGGCACATGGTTTGAATCTTCTCCATGGTCACAATGCTACTAGTTTTTTATTGTAGAACAAAACATTCAACCATCATTTTTTTTCACGAATGTTGCATTAGATGTCTTGGAAATGAATCTTTGGCAAGCACAATTGTGAAGGGAGTCTCTTTGATACCAGTATGAGTATTTTCAAAACAATTGAATATGCATATGTCTATTTTCAGCATTCCGGTAAGCTCTTCAATTTGGGGGAGAAAGGAAAATCTGGTTGAAGTTAACAACTTCATGAATAAATTGATTTTTGATTGGTTGCGTAGTCTTTTTTGGGACATCGCTTGAAGCATGAGGACATGCTATGTACTCAGTTTGGGGGATATTATGGAGATAACCAAGCAACATATGGTGTAGGAGCTTGAAGCATGCAGCTTGAGTGGTCACAATTATCATCTACGAAAGATTTGTTGCAATGACCTTGAACCTAAAATTGGTAAATGAATGGTTTGCTGATATTTTTAGATTCATGCATCATTATCTCAAGCCTTCATGCAGTTCACATTTATTTTTATTCACCCATGTTTTAAAAAAAAATGCAGAAGTTGAATTGAGGATATCTTTCAAATTGTGAATTGGATATTTGTGAAGCTTGGAGAAGTGAAGCATTATGGTAAGGAGAATATACCCACCGAGTTTCAGGAAAAACCAATGCACGGATTTCAAAAAAATGAGTATCATCACCTACATCCATTTTGAATTTTTCTCAATATGAGTGATGTGGGTTTCTTTGATTTTTGGTGTGGAGATGCATGGGAATAATAAAAACTCGCTTGCAATATTTCATCCAAACCTAGTTTGTAGTTTGTGATAAATAGTTTCAAGAAGGTTGCTGGAACAACTGCCGATACACCTACAAAATTTGTTGATACAGACCTGTAGTGACTTATTTGATTATATATTGAAATTGGCAAGCTTGTTTGATGTGGTTTTTTGTATGGTGAAGCATGGGATTAGTATAAATATTGCTACAAATTTTCAACAAAATCCACTTTGTAATTTGTGAGAAAATGTGGTGTTTCAGCACTATTTCAACAATGTTTTAACAGTGTTTCAGCATCACTTCAGAACTGATTTTAGAAGTTTGTTAGATATGAAAACTGAGCATATGATTGCTATGATGACCTACAAGACCTTGTATTGAGAAATCATTACTTGTGGTGTTCTTGATTTTCTAATGATGACATGTTTTAAGATTGTCCTTTCATGAGAAGTGCAACAACCATTGTTTTTTAAGAGATTTCAAGGTTCTTTTGGGCACTATTGTCTTTTATCAGTATTATTAGTTGGAAAAGTAGAGAAGTGTTACATAAATTGTTTTTGATTAGTGTGCAATGAAAAATGGGATCCCTTATAGCTTGGTTGATACAAAGGTATTGGGTTGCATGAGGACATGCAACATATTCAGTTTGGGGTGATGTTGGGCCATGGAATTGTCCTTATTTTACGCTATCTTTTCCCTACTTTTAATCCATTCTTGCGTTCCCATGGCCTTGTATTAGTGCTTATTAATCCATTTTTATGCTTATGTGTGGGATTTATACCTAAGGTGGTTTCCATTTTCATTTCCTTAGTATTTCATGTGAATTATGATTAAACATTGGAAAAATAACATATTTCGCACTTATCTTTGAAACATGGATGAGTTTGATGATTTTTGCAGATGCATCTCCAGGCCAGTTGTTGTTACTCCAGGATATTTTCTGCAACTGATATGGTTGAAGATCAACAGAAGTGGATACTTGATATTTTTAATATGAGGGATTATTAAGTCATTACTACTGTCTTTACTCTTAATGTTACTACTGCTGCCACTCCACGAAGCCACCTTGGAGGAATATATTCATTAGGGGTTATGGATTTTTATAAATCCATTATTTCTATGATTCTTATATGTCTCAAATTATGATGTAAATTATTTGAAGATAAAAGAAACAAGTTGGTGGTGGATGAGAGTGCATATTTGGTTTATTTACAAAGATTTGAAGACCTCCATGTAACATATGATGGACCCAACAAATTAAATGCTATTAAAAGTCACTTGGGATGAGTTTTTGTCATGTTATGATGACCCACATCCCCAAATTTGAATTTGACTTCAAAGGCATCCTAAATAGCATGGAGGTTACCAAATGATTTGGGATTAGATTTGAGTTGATTTTGAGATCCAATTTATTAGTAATTTGGTAAGGATATTTTTGATTTTCGTGAGCATATTTTGGATTTTATTTATTATTTGTTATGCAAAAATCATGTATAAATAAGAGTCCATTCTCCATTCCAAGGGGAGGACTCTTAGAGAAATAAGTCCAATTTGTTATGGAACAAGAATTATATTTCTTTCAACCTTTTTTGTAATTTAGATTGTAGTATTTAATTTCTCTCTTTTGTTAATGTAGATTGTAATTCTTAGTTTCTCTAATTTGTAACTAGACTAACTTATTCTTATTCCTTAGAATGGGATATATTTTACATTGATTTATTTATTTCTGTAGATGTAATTTTAATTCAAGTTTCTTTATTCATGCAAGTGTGTTACATTCGTAGATTAGCGTGGTTGCAACCATAGTGTGATTTATTTTTCGCAAGTGTGATTTACTTTTCCGCAAGTGTGTTTTAATTTATGCAAGAGTGCATTGATTTACTTTGCTGCAACGCATATTAGATTACCAATGCTAGAAGAGGAAATTGTGACCTACATAGATTTTGCATGATAACTTTGAAATAAACAGACGTTACCTTGGATTGATAATTTATGTTGTGAATTGATTGTTTTAATAAGTAATTAATCCGCGCAACAACTTCCATAAGAGGTAGGCGTAGTCTTCCAGTGCATCAATCGGGCTGGTCTCACCCTCAACTTGGCCTCGGGAAGTGCCACATGGTTGTCTGGGACAATGAAATGTTAGGTGCCGAGCTATGCCCATGAAATCTTATCTTAACACTACATGCTAGGTCTAGACTCTTCCTCAACATGAAATATCTTGCCCTCTTGAGGATTCTAAATCAATCTATTGATCCTTATGAAGTTACAGCTAGTGTAATAAGTTACTAGCTACCAAATTTGTTATTCAATTTTATATTGACATTGGGAGGAGTTAAATACAACTACCAACACACACATTACAAAATACAAAATGTTGCATGCTTAATACAAAATTTTTTCTCTAATATTATTTATTATATTATAAAGATCATATTTTGATGTTTAATTGAGGGCTCTCACATGAATATGATACCCAAAAGTGTTGTAATCAGCGCGTGCGAGTAATAAAAAATAGAAGTAAGTGAACGGTCCTTAGACTATGTGTGCACTCTAGTTTGGTGAATCTCAAGCCATCAGTTAGGCTTCCACGTATGCATAGGAACGCACACGCAATAGGAGCACACGAGATCTTTTTACGCACATGCATGTTAATAGCAGGTGTGCATGGATCTGTACATTAAAAATTGGGTCGAGGCCCATTTCTATCACATTCTACCCGGCTCTACCAGTTTCTGAGCATCCAAAACCACCAATTGAACACACATGTGCACGGAATACACTACTAACACCTTCAAATCATCATCTAGGTAGGATTTTTATCCATGATTTGAAATTGTTTTTTTTTTTCAATTATTTAAAAAACTTACATTCTAAATATTCCAAAAAATTCAACCAAAATTGAAACAAATTCATTTTTTTAATTGCAGTTCATCTCTTCTCCATCACAATGGTTGAAAACTAATACCCAAAAACCCAAACAAACAACCCAAAGGATAACCCAACCACACAAATCCACAAAGTAAACAATAACCCCGATGAGAACCCAACCACAGAAGCCCAAATTAACCAAAATTTACAACAGTTAAGAACCTTGGTTCAAGAGTTTAGAGCCACTATGAAACTAGCAAGACTCTCCTTAGCCACATCCCTTGACAACATCATTTCCTTAGTTGACAATGCTCATGGTCAATTGGTGACCATAACCGAGTATATGACTATGATGAGAGTGTATTTTTCCACTGGTCTAAGTAGAGACCAAAATAGAGACTTGAATATCTCAAAACATATTATAGTTAGTATTTTCATTGAACCGAGGACCAATTGACCCCCTCATCCATACAAAAGGCACCTTTGCATGGATTGGTTCACATATGAGCCATGAAGGAAAAACTAGATGAGGGTATGGTTTATGGTTTTTGACAAACCTCCTTGCAATAATAAGGAGGTTCCACTTTATTTTATTTGAAAACTATATGTTGAGTTCATGTTGGGTCTACATGTCAACTAATTTGATATTAGCAAGTTTCAATGGGTTGGTATCGGATCTGCCCCAGATTGACCCACTGCCAAGCGTAACCCAATGATAGGAACACTTGCACCTAGGCATACGCCTAACTCGCCCCCACCACATACACCTTAGTTATTGGATTGCTTAGCTGATACTGCCACTGCCATATCACAGCTTACTCATAGTGTACTATAGCACAATACATTTGTGGCATCATCTAGGCGCGACACATCAGATAAGCATGGAGAACCATCAAGTGTAATTCCTTCAGGCCCCATTGGTCATGGACCATCCATGACAACTAGTGGGGAAAATTATCCTTTTGACAGCTGAGTATTACCCCATCGATGCACTCGCTACGACCATACTTGCCACGGCCGTATGGAAGATCCTGCACCAGATACGTTTATGTCTGATGTTAGTACATGATTTGTAAATGGTTCTAAATGGTCGATTACATTTTTAACTATATATTTTACAATTGTTAGATGGACATTTATTAATGTATTTAATGTGTAATTGATGTTTTTGGCATGTACAGTTGCTTTGAGATGAAACAACATAATCAAGGAGGGAGGACATTACTACTCCCAACCTTGATTCTGCCATGGCGGCAACAACAAATATTGCATCACCTCACATACATGTATCTAAAAGAGTGTATGGTTCTAGGATTTAAAAATTGAGTTAGTTGCAATTATCCTATTTTATATGAGGAATCAATATTAATGTTGTTGTGTTTCCACAGGTGCATGCAGAAGATATTGAGCATAGGTCTCCACCTGGGCTGAGCATATCACCTGTCATGTAGGTAACTTGTGTGAAATTAATTATATATATTTGATGTGAAATTCATTGTGTTTGTATAGTTAATTTACGTGTTTTTTCTTCTAATGAAATGTATTTCATATGTTTATGTAAGTTCCATCTCCTACCATATGACCACCATACGCACTCATCCCTACATATATTCCACATAGTTCATTTTTTCCACATTTCATGTCGAGTATTGCGACTGGGAACTCTTCCCCTGTGATCAACATACCCATGCCCACCCATATGCCGATCCCACCCATTGTACATCCATTGGGGCTATATCACCGCCCACAACAATCCCCTCATGTGTTTTCCCCACCTGTCCAACATTTGGCTCCATATGCTCCATCCACATTGGCTCCATCCACGTCATCTCCATCAATTTCCCATACATCTACTCCCTCCCATTTACATACATCATCCCCCCCTACATACATCACCCCCCTCCACTACCATTTTCTCGGAGCAAGTTGTCTAGCCTAGTGCTCCACTTCCTCGCTAGGAAGGGAAATCTCCCACATCACCTAAAATATTCATGGTGAGATTTATAAGTTCATTAAAATCCTATAAAGCATGAATGAATTTCATAAAATAATGCATTTTGGTATTATGTATTAATGATTTTTGTAATTGTTGTAGGGAAGAATTACCGAGAGACTTGGATCGAGGAGACAGACACCCCCATCATGAGATGTTGACTCGTCTCAAGTGCGTACTCAATATTTGAATTCTAATTGTATTTTTTTAAGTGTATTAATTGATATAATTGTGGGAAAACTGACATGTTGTTGTTTCCCTTTGAGAGAGAGGAGAACACTCCACACCTAGCCAAAGGGGGGATCAATCTTCCTGCAGCTCAAGGAGGAGGAATATTGATTTTGGAGATGAGCTTCGAGGTGTTGATGATGGCCAGGGTGATTGAGACACACACTATGCACATTAGCCATGATGTGGCAGTTTTGGCAGGAGATGTTTATTTTTGTATAGGCCATGACACGCGCTTATTCCATTTTTGGGAATGAGAATCCATTATTTTGAATGATGTTCCATTTTGTATAAAAATGTAATTTTGGACATATTTCCAATACAAATTCATGAATCTCATCTGGTGTATATGACATTGTGTTTATGGGTTTTTACATTATTTATGTGGATTTGATGTTATATATTATGACTGTTACACAGTCCATTGTGAATGTGATTGGTTCATGGTTCATGGTGAATGGTGAATGTGATGTTATATGTATTATGAGTGTTACATGCAATATATTTGAGATCACATACATATTCCATTCAAAATGAGAGTGTGTCATGATGAATACAATCTTATCCAAAAAAATCAATTAAATAACTAGATCACCATATATGACATGTATGCATTTATTATCCTTCTTCCAATCCACATCATAACGTCTTATTAAAAAGAGTTATGATTGAAAATTATGATATATTAGGGCCTAAGACATTTTTTTCATTGTTGGACCATATCACGACTTTGAAATTCTTTCCTTGTGTGCATAGCCCCAAAGTATCCCTCTTGTAGGCCAAAAATTCACTTTATAGGATTGTCAATGGTTCAGGGTCTACTCTTGCCTAAACCATTGGCCCATTGTTTAATCCTTAGGGATCGTAGAGGTTACCAGTAGTACATCATAGAAATATATATAAGATCACATGAGCATATAATATACATGAAAAAGATAGAAGAGTAAGTGGGACAATGGTAACAAGCCTTTTGTATTAACATATATATAAGTATTGTACAATAATGTCTCTGATTTCCGGCTCACTAGCCTATATATACTTTTCACAGGTAGTTTTTCAGTTAAAATGACAGTTCGGTCGGCTAACCCACCGATTGGACCGACCCGACCACAGTCGCTTAGAGGACTTAGTCAGCCAGTCGACTAGGATCCTCCAACATCCCCCCCACCAACACAACGTTTATTCATCCCAAAGAAAATAGAAAGAGGAAAAAATGAAAGATTGTTAATACAAGTGCTTGTTCAAATATTCTTATGGTTGCAGCAGACTAGATGTGGCAATCAACTATTTTGTCTTCGCTGCATATTTTAACTAGATCTAAGTGTGTTGGGAAAGGATCTAGTACTAAACAATGCCTGGGTACTATATCTAATACTAAACAACATCGTCCAATCATTTAATCTTGTAGGGAACCAACAAGATGGCCTCATGTTGTTTCATAGAAGAAAAGAATCCAATAAAATAGATACTTGGCTCGCTTGAAGCTCAACACTCGCTCAATATTGAAAATCAATCAGCAATGAAAGATGGGTGCTCGAGAACGTGATTGGTGGAAAAGAACTAAGAAACAACTCCTAGTCATGGAACATCAAGGTCTCTCAAAATTATCATGTATCATGAGTTCGGGTGCTCCTACCATTTGTGGGTCGTTGAAATGCTCATATGTCACGAGAGATGATAGGTAATGATCAATGAGGTGTAACAGACGAGATTTGCAAGACTTAAGCAATTCTCATATAATTGTAAGGGGAAAGGAACATGACTTGGAGAAGAAAATTCCATGCTTTCCATAGGATTTCGGTTTGGTGATATACATTGTTTAGACAACGTTTTATAGCATGGGGATCGAAGGAGGAGTGGGGTTTTGATATGATGTGGATTAGACTGAGGGATAAATGACAAATGTCTAGGTAAGGTGCGAGGATTTCCGTGAATCTTTCTTGCAAATGTTGTATATTTCTCTGAGAATCATACGCATGCCAGTGAAGCAATGCCTTGGAACTCAGATGCATGCCGATATGGCAATTATTTTTTAATGAACACACAACAGATGCTGACATTTTTAACTTCGATGGTGGTGATTGATAGATTTTTGACTCATGTGGAAAAGGTTGTGATTCACACCTTGGACATTGATTGTCATAACTTCTTCATCAGGGTCGAACATGGTAAAATGTACTGTGTAGTGGTTGACTTATTCTATGTTGGTTTGAATGCTGCTTTGAATGTCGGTGGTTGGATTCCATTCATTGGTCATTTCTTGGATGTTTTTTCTTATTCATTCTCCTGCTTTGATTTACCCACTTCTCCTTATTCTAGTTTACCGTCATTGTGTTGCAATTATTCCTGCCACAATCCATGTTTTAGAGCCTACTTATATAAGTTTGGTGTGAGTTAGTTTTTTCATAACTAGTTTTCTATACTTAATTGAGTTTATGTAATAAGGCTATTTAATATACAAAGTAATTACAAACCTGGGGCAGGATGATCGACCAAATGGTGATACAGCCATTTGGTCGACATTGTGTCGATTCTAATTTTTATATCTTTTTATTCTTGCACCATTGATGAATTTTGTGGAAACAAATCCTTGTAACGTCTTTAGTCAGACGGACCCGTTGCTATTTAGCTCCTTGACTATGTATGGTCTAAGCCTTGTTGTATGCAAATTTTTCCTTTTTCATTTTATTCTACTGTAATATAATAACGCTAGGTCACCGACTGATATATCTTTCTTTCTTATATTATGATAATTCCAAGTTTTATGTTTTTGTTTTGTAACTTCTTGATGGTGGATTGATATTTGGCGTTGCTCCTCTAGTCTTGTTAGATCAAACTTTTTATCTTCCATGGCTTTGACAATATCTAAGTGAATTATATCTGTAATGATTGGACCCTGCTGCTCAAAGTGTAGCAGGATGACTGCTTCTTTTCCATAAACAATCTTGAAGGGTGTTTGTCCTGTTGACCATTTATAAGTTGTTCGATAATACCATAAAATACTAAGTATCTTATCGTCCCAGTCATATTTATTCATGCTACAAAGTTGTGTTATTCCTTTAGTTAATTTTTTATTCAATGCTTCAATAGCATCGTTCGACTTTGGGTTATATGATGAACTCTTCTGGTTGTTGATCATAAATTCGTTTAATAAAATCGATATAGTTTGTTAATGAAGTGTGTTCCTCTATCACTGATGAAAGTTAGGGGGCATCCAAATATTGTAATGATATTTTCATATATAAATTTTGTCGCTACTTCATTGGAATATGCTTCGACAGGCTGAGATTCTACCCATTTGGTGACATATTGAATTGTTTTTTTTAATATATCGAGCTCCAATTCATTGACCAGGAACTGGGAAGGGCCTGATGAAGTCAATATCCCATATTTCAAATGTTAAGCTAGGATTAAGAGATATTAATAGAATCAAATTTCGTGGTAGTGGTATACCTATTCTTTGGAATTAGTCACATTTATTTATCTGAGCTTTGCAATATTTATGTAACGTTGACCACCATAGACCTGATTGTAATATTTTTCTTGCAGTTGTATCGGGATGATAGTGTCCTCCAGGAAGTCCATTATGTACTTTTTCGATGATAGCTTATCATTTGGATCATTGAAGTACTTCATTTGGTCCTCATTTATATACGAATCCATTTATTAGAGTGTATGATGCATCCTTCATTGCAAGTATTTTATTTGTCTTTTATGTCATTCATTCTGGACCTTAACCTTTCTCGAGAAATTGTGCCATATCTTCCAGTTCCATTGGTACAACTTCTACTCTAAATAGGTGAGTGTCAGTTAATTCATCATCGATTTCGACAATATCTTCTCCTATTTCTATTCTTGATAAATGGTTAGGTCCGACATTAATTTTTCTTGGTCGAATTACTATTTCAAATTCAAATTCTTGGAATAAGAGTAAACATTTGCACAACCAACCATGGTGAGGGGTTTGTTTACTAAATATTTGAGTGCTTGATGATCTATGTAAAATAAAAAATTATTAGCCAACAAATAATGTCGGTATTTCTATAATGCGAAAATCATGCCTAAAGCTTCCCGTTCTGTTGTAGAATAATTTATGTCTGCCTTATTTAATTTTCGGCTGGCATATGCATTAGGGTAAAATCTGTTACATTGTCTCTGATTTGATTAAGCACTACACCGACTGCGATACCAGAAGCGTCGATATGGACATGGAACTTGATTGATCAGTTTGGAAACCTTAGTATTGAAGCTTGAATGAGATTTCTTTTAAGTAATTCAAATGATTGTGCACATTCTTGTGACCACTTTAATTCTTGACTTTCCTTTAGTAGTTCTTCTAAAGGATATGTCACATCAGAGTAATATCTAATAAATTTTCAGTAGTATCCTGTATGCCCAAGAAGTATTCTAACCTATTTTGGGTTTACGGGTGGTTTTAAGTCGAGAATAACTTTAATTTTTGCATAATCGACCTTGCAAAAAAGATGTCCTAGTAGGATTCCAATTGGTGTTTCAAATATGCACTTTTTAATATTCAAAGGTAGTTGTATTTGTTTGCACTGCTCTAACATAAGTCGAAGGTATTGAACATGGTCTATTAGTAGTGAGTATATTTTCAAATCGTTGAAGTAGAATGCCATGGTTTTATATATATATTCTTGAAATTATTTTACTACTATCCTGGAAAACACTGATAATGCATTCTTTACACCAAATGGAATGAATTTGTAAGAAAACGATCCAAACTCACAAAAAATGTTGTTTTATGTCGATATTCCTTAGAAATAGGAACTTGGTTGTATCTGGAAAATCCATCAGTGAAGGAATACCATTCATGACCTGCAACTTCATTAATTATTTCATCGACGAAAGGGGTGGGGAAGGGGTCGGTTAAAGTTACCTTCTTTAGTCCTATAAAGTCGACATAGATTCGTAATTTCATTGGGTCATGCTTCTTTGGTTGAACGACCATGGGGCTATCCCATTCTAACTAGTCTAATGGATATGATTCCACCAGCTAGAATATTCTCGATTTCTTTCTTTACTATGTGTTTATACTTATGTGCCAATTTGCATGGTCGTTTCATGGTAGGTCTAGCGTATGGTTTTGTGTCGATTTTAATTTTTACTATTTCTTGTACTAACCCCTCTCCATATTTATAATCTCTTGCAAAGACATCTTGGTATTCTTTTATTAAGTTAGCTATCTCAATTGTTTGTTCGTCATACCAATAATATCCTATTTTTTCCATTTTCAGTCGATCATCATTTGGGATGTAGACTTCTTTTGTTTTTATTTGTGCATCAATCCATTCTAGTGCTCTTGCTTCATTAATTGATCTGTCTCCTTCCTTAAATTATGTGAATGCATGGGGGAAGTCTTTTTTAGTAACTCTTTCTTGTTCTATTTTTTCTTCTATGTTGACTTTCATTAGATATTTTACAGGTTTCACTATGCCAGGGTGATTTCTTTTCCACCTAAAACTTTTTCCTATAGTTTTATCATTTTCAAGTTCTAGTCGATCTGATCGATAGGTTGGTCTGATCATGATATTATTACATGTAGATTGTGGTTGTTTTTTCGA
The DNA here is from genome assembly GCA_027924585.1 of Larix kaempferi. Taxonomy (NCBI): domain Eukaryota; kingdom Viridiplantae; phylum Streptophyta; class Pinopsida; order Pinales; family Pinaceae; genus Larix; species Larix kaempferi. The sequence goes on from BSBM01000407.1 coordinate 12,159,417, forward strand.
TGTCTACTGATCATTGCTCATTAGTTACATATAATTTTTATAATTTATTCAACTGCTTCTTTGATGCATTATTTTTCTTGAGTAAAAGAGAAATAATTTATAATTTTTTCTTTCAATCCTTGCCAATTAAATGTTTCTCATTTGGATTCTCCCATCTTATACCATGTTTTTGGTAAGTCTTCAAGTGTATTTGGAAATAGATGGGGATATAATATTATGTCATTGTATCTTAGTCATTTCCATTCCTTTATTCATATATTGATGTGTCTGGATGGGTCTTGACCTTGTATAAATTTTGGTATTTCTATCTAAGCTGTGAGTTTCTTTCCTCCAAAACGTTTGAAGAACATGTTGATGCAGTAGTCCAATTTTGGAGGTATGATTGATGTGTGTCACACCATCTTGTTGCTTTTCTAGTAAAGGTTTCAACCAAACTTTGAAGTTGACCTTGTTCTCCTACATTTTTAGAGACTTATTCAACATGTGCGACCATAGATTCTCATTCTTTGTATCATAGCGGTGGAATATTTTTTGGTTCCTTTTTTATTGGTATGATTGTTGAATATTCTCTTATTTTCTTCTCAAAGATATTTGGCATGATGGATATAGTAAAACATTATTGCACTCTTTTTCTAGGGATGACCTCAATCGACCAGCATTGACAAGCTTGTGCTTCATAATTTTCCATTCGCTAGTCATATAGTTCCGAGACAAATTGTAATACCCCCATTTTTACCCTTATAATATTTTGGGATATCATGTAAATATTGTATGCATATTATGTATGGTTCCTAGCATGGAGCTCAAGGCCAAGGTCCCACTAGTGAACACTCGACCTTGAATAGGAAATTATGTTGGTATTATTTAACCCATGTGCTAGTGAGCCATGGGAATTGTGAAGATGCATTTTGATATAAATACCCACAACTAGCTATGCAATGCAACACGAGATGGGGGCATGATATTACAAGGAATTGGGAGGGAAATATTTAAACCCTTGAGCCAATGAAGTCAAGCCAAGTGTCAATGAGAGAACCCATCAACCATCAACTACCCATGTTGACTTTTGTGCCCAATCATTCATTTCTCCCAAGAGTTGGGTGAAGTAGTTAATGCCTTGGGGATTGGGGAGGTATGGTTGTTCAAATTCGAGTATGGGAAAGCCACCCTCATGGAAAAATCGTGTTTTTTCTTCTTGGGCAAGAAAACAGCCACGAATTGCCTTCCGAAGCCATTATGCAGGATCATACTTCACTCTCTCACGTTTTGGAATCTTGATGGGCATTTCTCTCAGGAAGTTCACTGTAAATTCACTGGTCTTCAAGCTGAGAATCCCTTTTTTGTGATGGCTGGACTGTGGGGAAAGAAGAGAATCCATTGGGAGCTCAATAGATAAGTTGATAGCTTGTTGTTTCCTCTTATTGTTAAAAAGCAAAAACGTTTTTGTGAACTTCCAGATTTGGTTTTCATTATAGAAAAAATCATTTTTGTGAACCCAGTAGTTATCTCCTACCTCAGGAATCGTTTTGGATGTTTCCATCAATTGTGTGACTGTTATTTGTCAATTTTGGGTGCCAACCTACCACGTTTTTTCCCAAAAATTGTGTTGGTTCCCTGTTTCCAGTGAATGACTATGTGAAGGTCGTTTTGGCCCTTGAATGCCCAAACCTTTTCCCTCTCACACATTTTGAGCTAGCTAGGGCTTTTCCCATCACGTTTTTCATCTATCTCCTACATTTTCCATGCCTGGGAACTCGTTTTTGTATTACACAATGGATGGGAGGAAGGGAGCCACAAATTTGGGGTTTATGGAGGCCGTTTTTGCTCCTTGAGTGTCCACAAATGTTTTATGGAAACGGTTTTGTTCTCCCAGGGTGATTCCCCAATTGCCATTTCGTTTTTGGTTGCCCAACATTTTTCTTCATGCCCAGAAATTGTGATTTTGTGGTTATGTGAATCCATGCTCAGTTTTGAGTTGTTGTGTGTTAAGAAATTTTGGGGTTGAGATGGGTATCCATTGCTTTGGGCTGTGATGAGCTTGAGAGTCCCCTTTTCCATGTAGATATCATTTCCAGCTCGGGGGTGGTTTATGAGTGCTGAAATAATATAGGCTGGGCAGAGACCTACGGTTGGGAGGAACGTTGCAGCAACATAGCTAGTTGTTTGGGGGCCATTTCACCATAAAGATAAGTGTCTTGCTGTCTATGCATTTACTTCTGCAATGTTTAGATTGATGACTATTTTTGATATGCTGTATGCATATAAAATACGTGTGTGGATGAGTTTTTAATTCCACTGTGCATAATTGTTTAAATGGTATCTGCACACTCTTAATTTTATTGTTGTGAATCTAATGATTTGGCGGAGCTTATGAAAATCCCCATAGATTGGTAGCATATTCCCTTCTAGGAGTTGGGTCCACGGGAGGGGACATTACACGAATTTGTAACTTACGGACATAGGATTTCCCAAGTGGATTTATGGTTTGATGGTATAATCATTATTATAGACTATTTAGTATAGTTAATGGATGTCATCATCGTTATCGACTGATTCGGCCCAGTTTTTCCCTTGAGATGGATTAATAGGAAAAATTACTTTGTTTCCCTATCCTTTGAGTTGAATTCTATCTTTTTCTAGTCAGATGGATACTTTCATTATGCATCCCTATGATCAACCAAATAATTTTGGGAAGGATCTAGATCCTTCTTGTGGGTCGATGATTTCAAATTCGATGTATGTGTTGATTCCTATGATTGTAGTTTTAATGTTTTTCCACACTCCAATGGGTTCGATTAGTACTTGGATTGTAATATTAACATAGATTCCTGACTCCACTAGTCGTGGTCGACCCATGCATTCCCAAGTCGATCTCATCATTATATTATTTTCTGACCCGAAATCGAGGAGGACTTGTGCAATGCAAAATCCTTTCACTTTGAGGTCTAGAAGGGGGTTGTTATCTATTTTATCTTTTTGATTTAGGCTACAAATATTTTTAGTAAATTATCCTCGCATTTTTTGAACTACTTCTAGTAAGATACATTAAGTCAATCAATCATTCAACAACTTCTTCTTTTGTTAAGAGTTGTAGTAACTCGTTAACTATTTTATTATTATTCTCTGCATTACTTTCTTCAGAAGCAATTTGAGTAAATATTTATGTTGAATTATTAAATATTTTTTTGCATCATTGGATTGGGATAATGATATTGTTTTATTTGTGTTCTTGTAACCTAGGGATTATCCCCACCAATATTTGTGCCTTGTCTTGTAATGATTTGAAAATTATTAGTATTGAATGCTTCATTTTTAGGGACATAAGATAAGATGTAGAAATTTTTTCTTTTGTTAAGCGCGTCTATCATTATGGGGCACTCTTCTAAATTTCCCCCCCCAATGCCACATTTTGTACAAAATTTTAAGTCTATCCTGCCTTTCCATGTATAGTCAGGGCTTAAATTACCATCACTGTAACATACAAAGTATCATGGCTTGTTTCGACCTAGTGGTTGGTATCCCTGGTTTTTATTTCTTCTACGATCATTGTATCCTCCTCATCGATTGTTTCCATAGTTGCGTTGGTCATTGTTACGGCCATCCCAACCTTTTTGCTCGACCATTTTTGTCTGATATACCATGTGGTAGTTTTCTTTAGTCTTTAAATTGTTTATGCATTCTGCAGTTGAGTGTTGTGTTGTTCATCAAATTCAACACCATTTTGGATTTACATTGTCGGCATTGTAGGGGAAGTCTGTAGTCGAGTGAGGATCGAATCTTTCACATATGTCGCAAAAATATGTGGTTTGCATCATCTATAAGTTTTATGGTTCCCGTTCTTCTGGAAATATCCTCGGGCTCTCTTCTAGTTGTTTCATTTCCCATTGGTATGCATTGGATTCATTGTGGTACCTTTAAATTTCATGATAGGGATAGCTATCTTTGGTATGTCCTTCTTAAGAGCATGTGGTACACCATATGTCGTTGCACCTCATTGTAAGATGCTACAGTTATTTCTATATAACTTTTCAATTTTTTCTTCAAGTGATTTGTCGACAGGTCCAGTCGAATCATCTGATTTTGACTTGACTCTCAAAATTTCTTCAAGGCGTCATCATACACTGTATATTTTTTGCATTAATAGTGGTTTCTTGATTCTCTGTTGGATTCCTTTGACAAAAAAATGGATCACTAGTGTAGGGTCCATCTTAGATGGAATCTGACTTAGGAGATATTTAAATATTTTATCGTATTCTTGTACATATTTTCCTATGCTTTTCTTGATATGATTTAATTTATGTCCATCCAGGTGCTCAGTGTCATCAAATTTGAAGAATTCTAGAAACGTATCCTTTATTTGTTACTTTGTCTTTGGGCCTTCTTCAAGAAATTTCTTGTACCATGTAAGTGCTCTATTTCTAAGTCCTCCTAAAAACTGTGCAATCTGTTGGTCCTCATCATCAATAAGGTTAGATTTCTAAAGGGATTCACACACAAACCAATGTTTCTTAGGGTCACCATCGCCCTAAAAAATAGGATTATTTACTAGAAGATGATAAGCCACATTGTTATATTTACAATTTTTAACACTTACCAAAGGAGACTGACTAACTGACTAACTTACTATTTGACAGTTAGTGTTGACTTCTTATGATTGTGACCAATGCCATGAAATACGTACTTATTCTATAGAATTCTCGTCACCGGGAAGGATCTCCGACGGGTTGGTTGCTTCAATTAATAATGATGGTTATAGGGGGTACCTACATATGTTTTGAATAAAATTAATTAAAATAGTACCTTCCAAATTTAGATGTGAAGGTAATCTAGTTACCAAGTTTTGGGCATTGAATCATCAACCTATCTATAATTCGTCCACATTAGTCTAGTTGATTGCATATGCTATTATCGCCTAGTTTGAGTCCCATGTTGTGCTCGACTATTTGACTAATGGTTGGCCAAATCATCATTACATGGGTACAGAGTCAATGGGTGTTTATGCATCTGATATTGTAATACACAATGTTTGTGGGGTCAACACCATCGTGTGTGACTGATATTCACGTATTGGCACCTCACCTTATTTTTCATCTAGCGACTTTCCCTCAACTCAGTCAGAAATTTTGGCTTCTCAGTCATCTCACCTGGACTCATTATACTTATTTTAATGTGTAATGAAATAGAAATCTCTCTCAGTTTTTCTCATCACCTGCACCTCTTTTCTCATTTTGTTTTCTGTATATATGTTATTTGGTTGTGAGCGGCTGGGCATTTATCTCGTAAGAGTAGAATTGTCCTTTTAAGGCCTTCATTGTTTTCTTCTTTCATCGACTAGCCTCATTCTTTTATTCATAACACATGGTTGGTGAACCCCCCCATTGTCAACCCAACCCTTATTGTTCAAAGAAGGTGGGTGTAGCAATGGTCTTCATTTACTTAAGAAATATTCCCATTGATGTTCGTTGACGAAGAGCTCCCACTCTTTTTGCTTTTGTTCCTAGTCTGATGTAATAGGTACATCCAACCAAGGTCGTGGTTTGACTATATGACCAAGTCCATTTCCAATTAGGAATTTATATAACAGGCTTGGTAGAGAACAAAAGAAACCTTTTTGAAGGTCCGAGTAGAATCTTCATCGGACTTGGTTGGAAGATGATATTTCTTCTACATTTTTTCTTCACATAAATATTCATGTATCTTTTCAAGAAACTCACATAGATTCATTCTACCTCCGTTGTAAATCTTATGCATTAGTAGTATTTCATTCTGAGCGTTTAATTTTGAATGATGTCCACGAGTTTCTTTATTTCTCGAGGCACATCCTCTATAAATGTTTCATGGAACTCACTGAAGAAATTTTCCCTTGCCTGTACAATTGTTAGCTTGTTCCACCTTGCATAATTCTAGGTATAATTTGTTATTTTCTTGTCCCACCACTCATGAATCTCTCTTTTAGGTAACATCTAAACATGGTCATTATTTCTTCATGATTACGTACTACTAGCAACGGAACCAATGTTGTATCCTTAGGGATCGTAGAGGTTAGCAATAGTACATCATAGAAAAATATATAATATCACATGAGCATATAACATACATGAACAAGATAGAAGAGTAATCGGGACAAGAACAACAAGCCTTTTGTATTAATAGGTATATAAGTATTTTATAATGATGTCTCTATTTCTTTGCTCACCAGCCTATATATACTATTTATAATCAGTTATTCAATTATAATGATGGTTCAGTCGGTTAACCGACCAACTGAACAAAACTGACCATGGTCAATCGGAGGACGTAGTTGGCTAGTCGACCAAGCTCCTCCAATACCATCCTTACCTTTCTCAATTGAACAAACCTACTTAAATCAACCTTACCCTATAGCCTAAACCACTCCACTATCTAACTTACCCTACCAAAACTACCCAAACCTAGATCATATTTAGCTTATCCATCCATAGCTTAGCCTACCATAACCAAACCTACACTACCATCCACCCTCCACTAGCTAGTGTACCCTACCATGCCTACACTAACCACATAACCTAACTTAAACAACCATACCTTGGCCTAAACCACTCTAATCTAATGTGCGTTTACAGTAAACCTAAACTACCATAACCTACTTTATCCTACGTTAACCATAATCTATCCTATACACTACCATATACTACCCATAATATAACCATAATATAGCCTATACACTACCATATACATTACCTACAACCCTAATATAGAAACCTTGAAACCAAATTTACAAACCTAGAAACCTAATCTAGCCCTAGAAACCATAGAAACCTAATATATAGCCCTAGAAACACTAATCTAACCCTAGACCTTCATCGATAATAATGCCTTGGGATATTTAAAGTCTACCATAGTTCCATTAGATGGTGCTATTTTTAACCATGTACTTTTTTCTTGGCATTTGCTACAATCTTCCCTACATTTGTCAAAATTTCATTATGGGGCAAGAAAAACAAGTTTTCCCCTCATATTGTTGTGAAAAAAATCTAAACGACTTTCAATGTGTAATAACTCCAAAGAATGTCAATGATTATTTTCAAGGTGCACAAGATTGACTACTTTTGGTCATTGTCACTATTATATTTCAGTCTTCACATGGATGAGTTTAGTAGACCCTAACACAAACAATTTATACATTTAAATTGCCGCTCACTTCAACAATTATGAAAGCACGTGGTGATGATCAACCTACTCAACCTTCCTCTCATTTCTTTCTAAGATGGTGTTTATCCAAAGGGTATTCTCAAAAATCAGCATCATGATATTTTGCGAAGGTGCCTCTTTCTATGCAACACCATCTTTACAGCATGTGCATGGTGATCTATGTGGTCATCAACCCACCAATTCCTTTATGGTCACAAGTGTTTCCTAATTGTTATTAATGATTTTGAAGAGGCATTTGGTTCATCTGTTTCTTTTGATCCAATGATCAAGTGATAGCATCCAACCCTTTTCAATGCAAAAGGTCAATTGAGTTGTACAATACACATGGAACAATTGGGAAGCTAACACTAACAAAAAGGAAGATTCTACTTTGTGCATAGGTAAGTGACAAATATATACGCATTTAGAGGATTACACCCTTTAATTAAGTCCATAAAGATCTTGCATTGAACATCTTCACCCTTATTGCCTCATAATGGTATGCACTTTTTAGTTTAAAACAAGCTAGATGTTGAGAACATAGATAACACTACTCTATTACTAGTGAGTATAAGATGGAACTTAGATACTCCTACTTGTAGGACCCTCTACGTGGTTGATCATTGAATCTTCAGATACTAGCATGTATGCAAAAATAAAATGATTTTTTTTGGAGATATCAATAAAAAGGATACATTGAAGTTCTCTAGAAAAAATATGTATTTGTTGGACCTTAATGGGACAGAAGGAGACATTGATCTACATGTAATTTGTGCAAATTGGTTGTACACAGTGTGCATTGATTTCTGTTATGCTTCATCAATAATAAACCCAAGAGATGTATGATTAAGGTTGGTGTTAGTAGGTGCCACAATAGGAAACTAAAATGAACCAAATAATGGATTTGTAAGGGGAGATTTGTAATCCTTGTATGCTAACCTTGTGTAAATGAGTGTTAAACCCTGGTTGCCATTTTTACCATAATTTGGTCCATCATAAAGAACACTAAGTTTCTTTGGTAGAATCTAAAGTCATACACCAAGTTACAATTGAGGTGTTAATATCACTTACATACTAATGCAAACATCTGCTACAAAAACACTAATATAGGTTCAATGCCTAAATTTGATGGAAAACTGAGGATTAGTGATAATTGAGGGTTACACATACATGCTAAAGTTACTATCTACAATATCTAAACAAACATGAATAAAGATCGCATAGTTACTTAAGAGAGTTTAAAGAGAACAAGGTAACCTGAAACAACAAATCTCATCACTAAAATGAGAGAATGCATAATACTTTTTGAAGTTTGTAGGATCGAATTTAAATGTTAGAGCTATGCATTCTCTAATTTAGAATAATCTAAGAGTGGAATGAGTGAACATGAAACAATTGAGACAACATTTTATCTAAAAATATGTAGATGTGACAAATCTTCTAGAAATATACTAGAGCAGTTATTGCCATGGTAGAAGCTACCTTTAGAGCCTAATGCCTAAGTTCCATATGATGTCCCCACTTAGAGGCAGAGGGTACCCTTAGGAAATCATGTGTGGTGGTCCAATGTAATGTTTTTTTTTTCTTGGATGCATAAAAGCTTTATTTAGGTCCTAAGGCCTAGGCTTCCGCACATAACCATGTCTAGCTCCCCATGAGATATCCATAGTGCTAAAAACCTTATAATGTAGCCCATATATCCTTCCTAAAGCTAAATATTCCAAAATAGGTGCTATGCGGTAGTTTGAGGTCTCATTCATGGAACTTGAGCATTATGAGCTATGTTTAGGGGTAAGGTTTGAGTTTTCTCCCTTAAATCTAGTTAAGTCATTGAGATGCATACCTAGTAGTGAAAACATCCTAATGGTCCCCATATCTAGAATTGGAGGAAAATCATACCTAGATATCAAACCTCAAAATGTCAACAATATTCCCACGCAAAGGGTAACCTCCATGGGGGTTTCACTAAGTAGGCAATATTATAGCACATGAGTTCATATTGGAGGATTCAATACTTTAAAAAATTGAAAGAATATATTTCCTAGTATATAAGGTTGAAGGGGCATCTTTAATATATTAAAAACATGTAGATATTAGGGGTAGTTAATAATTATGTCTCTAGGGGCTTGCATAGGGTATTGGGGTGTTTGATTTGGTACTTTATGTCTAAATTTGGTCTAGGTATGACTTTGTGAAGCTAGAGTAATGTTTGAATAAATATGTTTCTATGTGTGAAGGTGTTGTGAATCCAATTGTGCTTGGATTTAGAGCATGGTGTTTGAAAAGATATGATTTGTGAGTGAATGTGGTGTGAAGTTGATTGAAACAACTATGTATGAATTCAATCTATTTTTAGAGGGTTATTCGTCATCTTGAAATATTTTTTCTTTCTAAGATTTCATATTTCACTTTGTAAGGTTTCTTGAGGTTTTAAGATTTGTGCCATGTCTCCATACTAAGGGTAAAGATAACAAGGACTAGAAAAATTTTAATGGAAAAATGGATACATAGATTATCTAATTAAAATAGGGATTTTAAATTGGAAACGTGTATTGGGAGGGGGGGTTCAACAAAAGGATTTTTTTTAGGAATTCCTTAATATCTAGTGAAACCAAAGGTATTCTTTAATATCCCATGATCGCACATTTTATGTCATAGGTTCATAGAGTGAACCCCCCGAGGTAACCTCTATTGGTTAACAATTGCTTTTAAGGGTGATTTGCATGCCATCAATATGATAGATGTGCACTAGAAATGTGTCTAGAGTTCTCTCCATTGTCATAATAGGACAATAATGTTCCTTATGGTGTAAATTCCACTTCTTGGGCTCAATCACCATGACCAACACCTACAAAATATAGTATAGACCCTCTCTTGGGTGTCCTTGGCATCAAGGTTGGATATAGATGCCATTGAGAAAATTTTCTCATTGAGGATAGGTCTCAAGAAATTAAACATGGATGAGGAAGGAAAAAGAGCACCTCAAGGATATTGTTGAATATTTTCAAACTCAAGAGCCTTGAATGATTCTTTGAACATATGCATTAGTCCTTTGTAGAGGTTCTATGCAAGACTTGAGTGGGATACACTTGTCATTCATCAACTAGAAATTAGTTTGGACTATACCACATAGTCAATAAAAACCCTAAACAAAATAAGAACTTTCATAAAGGGTCTTTACCCACTAAACATAAAATTGGTATATATATTTTTTAATTTTCTAAAATAATATATATATATATATATCTATATATATATATATATATATATATATATATATATATATATATATACGTTTTCACATTTATAAAAGGTATTTTCTTTATTATTATTTTTAAAATATCTAATAGTATTCATATCCATATTTACTATTATACTTTATTATTTTTAAATATCTAATTATACTAATTGCATTTCATTGTGTTGAAGTTGTATTTTAAAGTGGAGAGTCCACCCATCATAGAAGGATTTGACAGGGATATATAATCCTATTCATAACCATATAATTTACCACTATGATTTGTGACAGATACACTTATTCTTTACTTTACAGTTAGGTCACAATCGTTCACTATTATCCGAAGACAGCGCCATAACAATATGAAAGTAAGAGGATGTTCGTCTTTACTATTTTTGAAACAAACTTGAACAATAATGAGCTTCAGCAACTGTAATGATAATGACTTTCAAAACTTATATTAGCGCTTTAGTAATTTGTGAAAAAAATAAAACATCTAAAAGGAAAGGCCCGTGTTTGTTAAAACACTCATTCTGAAATCAATTTCAGGAATTATGAGTTTCAGCGGCTGCGGCTGGCCAAAAAGCAACTGTAGAAGGAACGTAAAGAAAGGGTTAATTTTTAGTTTGTTTGAAACTAATTGATTCATTTGATAAATCGAATGTACTATTTTTTTTACTCTTTCGCGACGACACTTACCATTCTATACGATTAATCAAAGTCAATTTTTACACAAAATATTGGAAACATGGTATACCATAGAACAAAGTCAAATTACACAAAATATTGAAAGCATGTCGAAATTAATATGATTCCCTGATCAAATGTTATATTGTGATACAACAATCTAGAGGTATACATTTTCAACGTAAGGCAAATGCTTGGGAAGAGTCCAATGGAGCATGGCTTATTCGTCAAAATTTTCAACGTTTTCAACGCTAAGCTCGATTAAGAGCTTTCATTGTTGCTTGTTTTACATGTGTTGTGCAGAAGAAATAAGTTTATAGGCACTGAGCTTTCATGGTCACTTGTTTCACATATGTTGTTGTGCAGAATAAATAAGTTATGCACTGAGCTTTCACGTCGACTAAGCTTGTGTTTTCATCTTTCTGGAGTTCAGTGCCTAACTTCACCAACTTTAATCTTTTCTAACAACTTCAAATTCACCCACTTTTGCCTTTTTCTAACGGCCTTAACCACTTGAACATAGACTAATCACTAAACTGAACTGAGTACAACTGCTAACTTGCATATATAAATACTTGATCCCGGTACTTGTGTCATCCATTGTTATCTTGTCCCTTCCTCATCTGTCAAATCTGTCGCTTCCTTTTGGCTTCTCCGCAGTTTGAATTGAAATCGAAAGAGTGCAGCCACTGCCATATTCAATGGAAGCTTTTAATCAACAAGTGTCTGCACAGCCATTAGCAACCAGCTTTGTTCGGCTGGTTATATGCCTGACCTTGCTCATTGCTATGGCGTCGGCGAAGCTACACACTCACATATTCGTTGTACGTCTTCTTACTTTCAATATTCTCCATTTCAAATGTTTTTTTAGGGTGTTGTATGGCGGGGATGTTGGTTACTTGGAATTTTAAATCCAGCTAGCATACATCCTTTAAAGTCAATATTTATCAATGGTATAGATTTTTTTATTTCCCTGTTTTGTCTAAGAGTTGCAAACGAGCAATCGTATATAGACATCGGAATCCCTTAACCTCCGGTCTATTACCTGTGTGTAATAATCGTATATAATTATGGTAAGCACCCAAGGTCTAATAGCTTTTTTAAATAAACTTTATACAATACGCATAGTATTATACAAAAGCTCTCTGGGTTAATGTCGAATGCCCTTTACTTTCTCCATGCCAAAAACACTAACGAGCAAACCATTTAAAATTAATAGTTTCTTATATTTTTGATCCTCTACGCACTTCCCTGACTTCTCTGGGAAACGTTTAGTTAGTTAAATATGTATGACTACTATATGATATGCGTATATGCCAATTTCTCACTTATTAAGCTAATGTTTTGTGGCCGGTTAATCGCAAATTCAGCTTCGGTCTACACCTGTGAAAAGGCTATGTGGAACACACAATATCATCACTGTCAACGGAGAGTTCCCAGGTCCGACTCTCCATGTTAGAAACGGAGACAAACTTAAAGTCAAAGTGCACAACCAGGCACAATTTAACGCTACAATTCACTGGTACCTCTCTAACTGAGTAAATCATATTGATATTAATGCATTATAGTATTGGTAAATGTCAGAGCAGCATATACTTGTATTTGCAGGCATGGAGTGCGCCAATTCCGCACAGGGTGGTCTGACGGACCTGAATTTATAACACAATGCCCCATTCGCCCAGGGCGAAGTTACACATATAAATTCACCATCACTGCTCAAGAAGGAACCCTCTGGTGGCATGCGCACAGTTCATGGCTTCGAGCTACTGTCTATGGAGCATTTTGGCATGAAAGGAGTATTCTCCATGGACTTCCCCGATAACCCTTCCGTTCAATTTGACTATACTGCACAGAACATAAGCAGAGGGCTCTGGTCCCCAGTGAAAGGGACAAGAGTGAAAGTGCTTAATTATAACACGACGGTGCAAGTGATTCTTCAGGGAACGAATATCTTTGCGGGAGAAAGCCATCCTATCCATCTGCATGGTTATGACTTTTACATCGTGGGAGCAGGGTTTGGGAATTATAATTCACAAACAGATCCTCAGAAGTTCAACCTGGTCGATCCTCCTATGCGCAACACTGTGAACGTTCCAGTCAATGGCTGGGCTGCAATAAGATTCGTAGCAGACAATCCAGGTGAGCATTTATACCGCAATTGAACATTATCTTTCTGTGTTGTCTCTTATTCTGAATTGGGCATAATAATAGTAATGGTGATTATCTGTTGTTGCAGGAGCTTGGTTGATGCACTGCCACTTGGACGTGCACATAAAATGGGGGTTGGCCATGGTGTTTGTGGTGAATAATGGACCTGACTCTCTTTTGAGTCTCCAGACACCTCCTAGAGATCTTCCGCAATGCTGAGGAAACGGACTGCATACAGATCGATTGATTACAGAGATATATAGCGATCTTTCTTATATACCAATCTTTCTTGTATTGTTGCCACTCAATTTTTTTCCTTGTAATTTTCCTCTTTCACTTGTAATTTTCCTCTTTCACTGAAAAAATCATGGAAATTGTCATATGTGATGCAGTTACAGAAGTGTAACGTGGGAAATGTTCTATGGGTGTAAGACCGTACATGAAAAAACGGTTTTGTATTGGCCGAGTGGGTTCTCATTAATTCTCATTTACGTTTAATCAAAACTTTTTAATAATGACCAAAAACACATTGAACTTTAAGTGAATAGAAACTAATTATATATTAACACAGTTATTTAATTTGTGGATGGTTAACATTGATGGATTACAAGTTAAGTGTTACAAATTTAAGTAATAAGTTGTATGTTACTTGTTGTGGAAACTTCTTATCCATGTATTAGCTAAAACTTATTTATATATTAGCTAAAACTTATTCATGTATTAACTATAAGTTATTTTTATCAATACACTTGTTTTATACTAATTCAATCTAAAAAAACATAAATACTACTCTAACCCAAATTCTAACAAATAAAAATAAACACCTATCGATATAATTAATATTTTATTTAATAATTTTTATTTTTTGAAATATATTTCATTTAATAATTTTTATAATTTTAAAACAAACATCATGGTTCAAATTGTTAGTAGTTGTTAAAATAATTCGAACATTTTTAAGATAATTGTGCATTCAAAGAAGTGTTTAACAATAATATTTTTGAAATAAAAAAAAAATATATATATTCATTACAATAATTTAGAAAATGGTTTTAATTATATAAAATCTTAAATTATAATGATTAATATACTTATGTAAAATGTTTGTATCAACAAATATATTAAATAATAATATATTTCAAAGATTTAACTAAATTTACATATTACATCATAACTTCTATATATCTATTTTCTATTATAACATTGGTATATATATGTTTGTATAAACAAATATATTAAATAATAATCTAATAAAAAGATTTAACTAAATTTACATATTACATCATAACTTCTATATATCTATATTGTATTATAACATTGATATATATAGCTTATATATATATCTACCATTTTCACAATCCAATATTTCTTATTAAGTTTGCTATTTTGATATATGACAACCCAACTATATATATATATATATCCAATATTTCTTATTAAATTTGCTATTTTGATATGTAGCAACCCAAATTTACAATATATTACATCATAACTTTTATATATCTATCTTGTATTATAACATTTATATATCTAACTCATATATATCTACCATTCTCATAATCCAATATTTCGTATTAGGCTTACTATTTTGATATATGGCAATCCAAATACTATTATCTCGTATTATAAAAAAGTTTAACAGTAAGTTTGTTTCATACCCTTTGCATTTCACCTTTACGATAATTTTTTAACAAATTATTTATTTAAAATTAGATATGAAATATTTAAAATACAGCAATTTAATAAATTAAATTATTTATTTTGTAATTTCAATTTTCACTAAGAAATAATGTTTACTACATAATTTAGTAAATTCAAACCCATTATAATGATAATATTATTTAAATTATATAAAAAAATTATGTATATAATGAGAATATTGTTTAAATTATATTAAAACTTTACAAGTATAGAGTATTTCTACATATTGATTCAAAATTCATTATAATAATAATATTATTTCAAATAGGTTAATATTTTATTTATTTAAATTCAAAATACAAAATAGATGCAAAATATATTATAACCATAATAGTGTACCAAATATGTTAAGATTTTATTTATTTAGAATATTTTGATATGTGTAAAATTAAGTTGAAAACTATAATATAGATATAGTAAAAATTATATTAAGATTTTATTTATTTAAAATATTTTATATTTTTATTAATGCATTGTTGTATCTTTTATATTAATAAATTTTTTAAATTAAAATGATATTGTCTTTTAAATTAGTTTTTATTTTATGAGAAAATATTGAAAAATAATATATTTTTCTCTAAATTATATAAACTAGCAATAATAACATTTTAAATGTGGTTGGTAGATCAATATATAGTAACCACATTTAAAAATGTTGTTATGGCTGGTAGACTACCAAAACTATAATGAGATGAGAAACCTATTATTAAATGTAATTAATGTAATTTATTAAATTAAAATTATTAAATTAATTTATAATGTATTATATTAAAATATTATATTATTATGAAAATGTTATTAATTTAATTTACTTATTACAAATATAAATTAAATGTAATCAAATTTAAAATTTAATTTATATTTTTAATAAGTAAATTCAATTTAAATTAAATTAATAATATTTTAATAATAATCTTAATTATGAAATAAATATTATTATAAAATACTATATTTACATAAAATATTAAAAAAAATTATGAAAATAAAATAAAAAACTTTGATAAAAATAATTAATTATGAACATTTATTAATATTATTATGAAATAATAGTATTTAATAATATTAAAAGATAACATATATAAACTTAAATTTTTTTTATATGAAATAAATTTTTATTAAAAAAAATTAAATTTGATTCTTACAATGTCCATTTTTCATATGGTTAAAAAGGAAAAGTTGGAGAGATGCTCAACCCATTTACTAATTTAACACTTCAAATGACATTTTATAATGGTATTTGATATTTTCAAAGCATGTAAGTGAAAAAAGATATAGTGTATTCATTGAAGAAAAACATGAACCTAAAAAGTTATTTTTTTTGCAATTCAAATTTTTATTGAACACAACAAAACAATATGTACAAATTAATTTTATTTGGAAGGAAATGTACTCTACAAAAAGATTAGAAAAGCCTACATAGAAAATTTTTCTAATAAAATTATTTTTATATGAGGAGCAACTTAAACTTTGCTAAATACACACGGGGTGAATTGGTAGGCAATATCCTATCACATCCATTCATATTGGGGAATAAACTATGATATGGAAAAGAAAATATATGTTGCCCCATATTAAGGGGCCAAGAGGGCTTAATTATTCTATATGACAACACAAATATTTCGGGTATATTTTATTACATTTCGTGTAGAAGTGATGGAGGGCGGGCGGGGGGGGAAATCAGGGGATAAGGGCATGATGTATTGAGTTTGATGGCCAACAAGGGATACTCAATCAAGATGTAGGATAGTTGATTCTAATGTTCTATTGAAGGGTTTTCATGTTTCTCATGTGCTTGGCTGGTTAATGGATCTTCAAATTGTTAATGGAATTGAGGTAATCAAGGATTATGCTTTCTATATTTGATGTGAATATTTTGTATCTAGAAAGCGTGTGTTTTTTATGCCTTTCAATGTAGCTTTCCTCTTTGAGTCGAATTGAATTTTTTGTGTTCTAGAAATTTATTTTTGTGTGATCTCTAAAATAAATCTATCCACTAGAAATCATCTAGGTTTGTGCATTGTGACCCTATCCCTTTCTAATCTCCCTAAATAAATCCTCATGCAATCCTTGGTTGACCACATTTTCCCATTGTATAAAGAGCTAGACTCCAATTCCTTCACGACTCTTATATTTTACAAATGCAAAACACTTTGTTTTTCTAAAGTTACTCTTCATTTTCACCACATACTTCATTGTTAAACTCTAGTAATACTACCCTACTGACTCCACCTTTGAGCTAGAGAAGATATAGCCTAAAGAGACAAAAAAGGTTAGGTGTGGTGACGATGGCCTCCCTCTTGTTTGTCCATTGATTTTAGGAATTCAACCTTAAGATGCTAGTTTGTGTGCTAACATGGAATAACAAGAATCTGTAAGAAGGTTTCTTGCACCAACCACACATGGCCTCCTAAGAGTCTCATTGTCCTATGATTGAGTATGGTGGTGCCATTAAGCGGTTTTGAGAGATGTGTACATGTATCAAGTGCTTGGCAATGGCTTTCTAAATAGAAAGACCATGCCTTTGTCCCTTAAGAAACCATTGAGGCATACAAACCAATGAAAAAAGCCTCAAAGAACCACACATGACTTTATAGGGGTAACGATGGAAGTATTTATCCAAGTGTAGGGGACTTTGGGGCATCGACATGATCATGGGAGAAGACATAAAGATCAATCCCTAAAGGAATATTCTAGCTATCCAAGGATAAGAAGGTTTCCTCTAAAAACCATACATGGCCTTATGAGGGTATCATTGACCTATGATTGAGGATGTTTGTGCCAGTAGGTGGATTTGAGTAGTACGTACGTGTCTTAGGTCCTTCAGAATGGAAATGTAGGGAATAAGACCATGCATTTATCCCTAAATAAATTATTTAGGCATTAAGAACCATGAAAAATGCAATGGATTACTTCACAAGGGTATCCAAGGCACTATGTATCTAGTTCTTATGGCCTTGGGAGCTTCAACATGGTGAGTGGAAGAGACCTTAACCTAGCAACCTAAAGGAGGCTTCTAGATATTCATGGCTAAGAAGGCTTCCTCCATAAACCGCACGTGGAATCCTAAGGGTACTATTGGCCTATGATTGGAGATGCCAATGCCATTAGGTGGTTTTGAGCAATATTTACATACATATCCATGCATTGGGACTGATATTGCATTAAAAAATACCATGCCTTTGGCCCTAAAGAAACCATTTCGGCATCCAAACCCATTAATAATGCCATAAATTAGCACACATAACTTTGAAGGCTATACATGGAACCATGTATCAAAGCTTGGGGAATTGGGCTCTTGGACATGGTCAAGTGAGGAGACCTGAACCTCAAGTCGTAAAGGAATATTCTTTCCATCCATGGCTAAGAAGGTTGCCTCCACCATCCACATATGGCCTCCTGAGGGTATCATTGGCTTATAATTGAGGATGGAAGTGCCATTATGTGATGTTGAGTAGTGTATATGTGTCCCAGGGTGTTTGGAATTATATTTTAGGGAAGAATGACATGTGTTTGGCCCTAAATAATTTGTTGAGGTATTCAAATCCATGAACAATGCCTCAAGGCACCATGCGTAACTTTGTAGGGGTATTCATGGCACTATATATGTAGGTTTCTTACCTTGGGACCTTGGACATGGTCAGTGGATGACACTTGAACCTCAATCCCTAAAGGAATCGTCTAGCCCTCTAGGGCTAAGGAGGTTTTCTCCACTAACCACACATGGTGTCCTACGTGTATCATTGAACCATGATTGAGAATGTCAGTTACATTAGGTGATTTTGAAAAGTATGTAGGTGTCTCATTTGCTTGGGAATGGTGTTTTAGAGAAGAGTACCATGTCTTTGGACCTAAAGAAATATTTGAGGAATCCAAAGCCATGGATATTCCCTTAAAGCACCATGCATGGAATTGCAGTGATATCCATGTCATTATGTATATAGATCTGACAGCCTTGGGGCATTGGACATGGTTACTGTAGGAGACTTGAACCTCTTACTCTAAAATTATATTCTAGACATACAAGGTTAAGTAGGTTGCCTCCACCAACCACACATGGCCTGCTGAGGGTGCCATTGGCCTATGATTGAGAGTGTGGGTTCCATTAGTTTTTTTTTTAGAATTATGTAGGTGTCTTTGAGTCTTGGGAAATACATTTCAGGGAATAAGATCATTCCTTTGGGCCTAGATAAACCATTGAAGCATCCAGATCCATGAATAATGCCTCAAAGAAAAAAAATGACCTTGCATCGGTATTAATGGAGATATACATATAGGTATTGCAGTCTTGGAGACTTGGACATGGTTAATGGAGGAGAGATAAACTTCGATCCCTAGTGGAATATTCTAGCCATCTAAGGCTAAGAATTCCTCCACCAATAACACATGGGATCTTGAGGGTATCATTGGCCTATGATTGATGATATATGTTCCATTAGGTGGTTTTGAGAAATATGTACCTATCCTAGGGCATTGGGACCATTGAGACATCGAGAGCCATGAAAAATGCCTCAAAGCACCATGCATGACTTCGCAAGGGTAAGCCTCCCCATCCCAGTTGTTTCTCTAGATAGGGTTTAACACCAATTGGGCTATGTCAATCAATCCCACCTCTTCCTACTTGTGAGTAAAGAAGTTTGATAACGGGATCCACCTATTCTTTGATCACAATATCTACCAACAAGGTTTTTCTTGCCAATTTGTAATACTTTTTTTAATTTAACTTCAACTCCAATCACCAAATTCATGCAAGATTTATGCATTTTCACTGCATTCAATTTTTTTTAGTCTCGTCACATTGATAGCTTTCCACAACTTGTATAGAGGGGGATGTATCTAGCGTTTGAGTGAGAAGAGGAGTATTATAAGGATCTATACCATGGATTATTTCTTTTCCAAGAATCATGAATGTATGAATATTAATGTTACATGCCCCCCGATCTTAGTTTCCTGGAAAAATGAACTGCTAGAAATAACAGTCCTAGACTCTATTATTGGCTTTGGAATGTAAGTTTTAAACCTTAACAGTGAAGTATAAACTTATATTGATTCTTAAGCATTTAACAAAAAATACACAATGGCACACACATTACACAGAGATTTTCACCTGGAAACCCTTAACCGGGAAAAAACTAGCAAAACTTAGAGTTGCACTGCTCCTTTTCATTATATGTTTACAATATATGGTATTCCGCAGCATCTAAAACCCTAATGCGTTTACCCGAAATTAGGTTACAACCCTAATCCCTTTTACCGGGATTATATAGAGTACAATGGGTTGAAATCGCAAAAAAACAAAAAGCAACCCAAAAGAAATAGAGTACTGGGCAAGGGATCGTGTTGTACACGCAGCCACCATGTGAAGAGATATAACATTCCCAACATTCTCCCACTTGTTGTTCTCTTCACATACAGGAGAAATTTATGACTTTAACAATTCAGGGAAACAATGCCCATGTTCTCTTTACACCAAGAGAACTTCTGAGTACTCACAGACTTTGTCAAAGAGTCTGCAACATTTACCAAAGTGTCAACCTTCTCCAGCAACAATTTGTTTTGTTCAACCATGTCTCTGACGAAATGGTACTGCACATCAATGTGCTTTGTCCTCGAGTGATAAGTAGGGTTCTTTGCCAGAAAAATTGCACTTGAGCTATCACAACCAATCTTTACTGCATTCTGAATAAAACCAATACCTGAACACAATCTTTGCAACCATATAGCTTCCTTACTTGCATGGTGTTAAAATTCAATATGCTAAGACAGAAAATAGCAGCATTACATTCCATTTCACAATAATAGCATATACAGGATCACTGAAGAAACAACAAGCATAGCATAAACACAAGAGACATAGATTTATCCTGGGAAACCCTCATGGGGTAGAAAACCCAGCAAAGCTTTCCTCAATAAGATGATAAACCAAAATACAAGATGTGCTCCCTCCTTCTAATCCTCCTTAGCAAATATCCCAGACAAGTGCGCCTCTTTTCATAAGTGAGTGAGTGTATCAAATGAGGAACACACCTCCTCTATTTATACACTACTCTGACATATATTTTACACAAGTACATGTAGGCTCGTATTTAACCATTAGGTTAAATACCCTATTATAATTGACTGGGCCGACCCCCACATGGTGGGTCTAATAACCCTAGTTACCACAACTTCTCGGAGGAATAAACATCTCCGGATACATAATAAAATCACCTCGGAGGGACGGAACATCTCCGGAATAAATAATGTATAAATATAATATTCTTAGAAGTTACAATATTCAACACTCCCCCTTAATGAGAAGGATATTATAACAACATCTGCAGGAGCAGGGAGTCATTCATTATATCATCTATATATCATCGGAAGCTTTCTTCAATTCATCATCATCAGTAACTTGACTAGTTACTGGAACATCAACATCATCAGAGTTGATAGTACTCAATCATCAGCATCGTCATCACACGATCAACAACATCGTCATCATACGATCATCAGCATCGTCATCACACGATCATCAACATCATAATCAGCATCGTCATCATACTATCAACAGCATCATCATCACACGATCATCAGCATCGTCATCATACGATCAGCAGCATCGTTATCACATGATCAACAACATCGTCATCACACGATCAATCTAGTTCTCTTTAGGACCTATGTCCAAGGATGATGAAATCCAGTCATGTACCTTTTGAACCGAAGTCCAAGGACGATCCAGTCCTATCATGTACCTTTTGAACCGAAGTCCAGGGATGATCCAGTCCTATCATGTACCTTTTGAACCGAAGTCTAGGGACGATCCCACTCTATCAATTCTTGGAGACCTCATGTCTACGGCTCAGTTCACAGGACCAAAGTCCAAGGATGATCCAATCCTTACCGTACATTTAGGACTATGTCCAAGGATGAATTAATCCTCAACCGTACATTTAGGACCACGTCCAAGGATGACTTAATCCTCCACCGTACATTTAGGACCACGTCCAAGGATGACTTAATCCTCCACCGTACATTTAGGACCACGTCCAAGGATGACTTAATCCTCAATCGTACATTTAGGACCACGTCCAAGGATGACTTAATCCTCCACTGTACATTTAGGACCACGTCCAAGGATGACTTAATCCTCCACCGTAAATTTAGGACCACGTCCAAGGATGACTTAATCCTCCACCGTACATTTAGGACCACGTCCAAGGATGACTTAATCCTCCACCGTACATTTAGGACCACGTCCAAGGATGACTTAATCCTCCACCGTACATTTAGGTCCATGTCTAAGGATGACTTAATCCTCCACCGTACATTTAGGACCACGCCCAAGGATGACTTAATCCTCCACCGTACATTTAGGACCACGTCCAAGGATGACTTAATCCTCCACCGTACATTTAGGACCATGTCCAAGGATGACTTAATCCTCCACTGTACATTTAGGACCACGTCCAAGGATGACTTAATCCTCCACCGTACATTTAGGACCACGTCCAAGGATGACTTAATCCTCCACCGTACATTTAGGACCACGTCCAAGGATGACTTAATCCTCCACCGTACATTTAGGACTACGCCAAAGGATGACTTAATCCTCAACCGTACATTTAGGACTACGTCCAAGGATGAATTAATCCCCTCACATGTTCACCAAGAACTTCATTCTCGAAGACATACGTCTACGGCTCTTCTTTCGGACTGAAGTCCAGGGATGATCCAATCCCCTCACATGTTCACCAAGAACTTTATTCTCGAAGACATACGTCTACGGCTCTTCTTTCAGACTGAAGTATAGGGATGATCCAATCCCCTCACATGTTCACCAAGAACTTTATTCTCGAAGACATACATCTACAGCTCTTCTTTCGGACTGAAGTCCAGGGATGATCCAGTCCCCTCACATGTTCACCAAGAACTTCATTCTCGAAGACATACGTCTACGGCTCTTCTTTCGGACTGAAGTCCAGGGATGATCCAATCCCCTCACATGTTCACCAAGAACTTTATTCTTGAAGACATACATCTACGGCTCTTCTTTCGGACTAAAGTCCAGGGATGATCCAATCCCCTCACATGTTCACCAAGAACTTTATTCTCGAAGACGTACGTCTATGGCTCTTCTTTCGGACTGAAGTCCAGGGATGACCCAATCCCCTCACATGTTCACCAAGAACTTCATTCTCGAAGACATACGTCTATGGCTCTTATTTCGGACTGAAGTCCAGGGATGATCCAATCCCCTCACATGTTCACCAAGAACTTCATTCTCGAAGACATACGTCTACAGCTCTTCTTTCGGGCTGAAGTCCAGGGATGATCCAATCCCCTCACATGTTCACCAAGAACTTCATTCTCGAATACATACGTCTACGGCTCTTCTTTCGGATTGAAGTCCAGGGATGATCCAATCTCCTCACATGTTCACCAAGAACTTCATCAAAACATGTGTCAATCATGTATCCTCATCATCAAAACATGTATAACAAAACATGTATCCTCATCATCAAAACATGCATAACATCTATCATCAAAAGCATGTATACATCTATCATCAAAAGCATGTATATCTAATATCAAAAGCATGTATATCTAACATCAAAAGCATGTATACATCTATCATCAAAAGCATGTATATCTAACATCAAAAGCATGTATACATCTATCATCAAAAGAAAAAATATAAGATTCCTAAATCTAAATAATTCTAAGTAACTAAGTGCAACAAATTGATGGGATAGACTTGTTATCAGATACTATACTACTCCCCCTTTTGAGGAGGGTCCTTTTGGACTATACCAAGCTTGTCTCGGAAGTATTCAAACTTTACTCGAGACAGAGGTTTAGTCAAGATATCAGCAATCTGATCCTCAGTGCTTATATACTCGAGCTTGATAGCTCCTCTCTGCACCATATCTCGTATATAGAAGTATCGGATCTCTATGTGTTTTGACTTATCATGGAATACAAGATTTTCTATCTTGATGCAGTTTTGAATGTCACACATAATCACAGTGGAATCCATTTCTAAGTCAAATACTCCATATAATAGCTTCTGAAGCCACACTGCTTCACAGCTGGCAGAGTAGATAGCTATATATTCTGCTTCAGCAGTACTGAGAGCCACACTAGATTGTTTCTTGCTGAACCATGAGATCATGGCAGATTCAATACTATAACATCCACCTGATGTACTCTTTTTGTCTGAGGCACTTCCTGCCCAATCAGAATCTGAGTAACCATGTAAATGGAGTTCATGACCTCCAAGATAATATAGACCAAAATCTAATGTACCTTTTAGGTACCTCACTACATGCTTTGTAGCTATTAAGTGAACCTTTCTAGGTTCTACTAGATACTGACTTAGGGTATTTGCAGCAAAGCATATATCTGGCCTAGTATTTGTTAAATACATCAATGACCCAATCATTTGTCTATATAGGGTTAGGTCCACTAAATCTGATGAGTCATTAACTAATAACTTCAAGTTGGAGTCCATGGGAGTGGCCATGGCTTTATACTCCAACATATCAAATCTTTTTAGAAACTTCACAGCATACTTACCTTGATTTAAAAGATTCCTTTTGGATCTTGCCATACTTCTAGACCTAAGAAGTAGTGCATTAATCCGAGATCTTTCATTTTCATTTCTACAGCCATTTTCATGATCTATTTCTCATTCCTTGTCAGAAAGAGATCATCGTCATACAATAATGGTATGATAGGTTCATCATCCACAACCTTAAGGTAAAGGTTAGGATCAGCTTTACTTCTGGTAAAGCCCAAGCTTTGTCATGAAGCTGTCAATTGTCCATTATTCACACTCTGCATTGAGTGATCTTCTGCATATCTATCTGTGCCATCTCTCATCAGATGGGTCTACTAATATGAGCCTCAAAATAATTCGAACTCTGTGGTGAGTTCCTTCTTTCATCCATGTCATATGTGTATAGAAGCCATATTCAACCTTGTAGCAAAGGTTGAGATCCACATTACCCATGATGATCATTAAGCTCATCAATTGACTACCAATCCTAGGTACCCATACAGAACCTGATTCACACTTCTTCTTTAATTACACCATTAAGAGAATGGTCTTATCTAGCCACTTGGAGCAAAACATCTCATCATAATTCTCTTCCTCTTTCTAAGAGAATCTTCTAGCCACAAGCCTTCTATAGTATGTTTGATTTGTAAAACTTTTGTTGAACATCCATCGCTTGTTTAGTGTTCATCATTCATCATGATCTTTCCTACAAATCAAAATTAAGTACATGATTAGTAATACTTCATAATCATCAAATCATATTGACATGATAACCTATTATGCATACAGATATCATTTACATAGTTATGCAACTATTTTGACCAATACTTTGGCACAACACTTTCCCATATCCTGTATGAATACAGTGGCTATCTATATGCCTTCCATCTCTACCAGAACATACTATCGAGAGTGTGCACAGCTCTCAGCATGTCAGCAAAGAGGTTTCATTCTAGACAAGCAACAATGGAATGTTTGTCCAACTTACCAATCATATGCATATTAGTAGCATGATATATTCTAGGAATACAAATATGCATACAAGCAATATCATTTACTATTTCTAATAACAACTCAAATACTTATCTTTTATGTTTGTGTGGTTTCTTCCCGCTTGATCTTCTGTATGTCTTCTGAACTTCTATTCATTCTGTATCACTCGTAAGTGGATGATTCTTTGTCTTCATGTTGTCATGGTCATGTAACTTGATTTGTCTTTTGTGATGTACCTGTCAAGACTTCTTGTAGTCTTCTTATGTAAGGCCTTAGCCTCAACTCCCCCTGAAACTTGATCTGGAGCTTGATTGGGGTTTGCTAGAGAAACCCTAAAAATTCAATCTTTGCCTTTCATACTTCTGAATGGATGGAAGGATGTGTCTTGCTGAGCTGATCAAACTAGCATACTTCAATTTTGAAATTTCCAAAATTTGACCCCTCAAAATTGCCTTCAAAATTTCTGGATCTTCTCGACAGGAACCCAAACTAGGGCTTGATGAAGCCCACCCTTCTGTCCAATCAAAAGGTTCGATCCAAGGCTCTAAAATCTTATTTTTCTAAGGAACTTCTAGCCGTGGTTACAGACTTCAAAAATTCCAACTTTTGCTAAAGCCCTAATTTTCCATCTTTCTGATCAAAATCCCGAACTAGGGTTTGATCAAGCCCGATCTTCTACTCAACCAAAAAATTTGATATTGGTCTCTAAATTTCTATTTTCCTGAGTAGTATTCAGTCGTGGACTCCGGTTCCAAAAATTTCAACTTTCTCCGAAACCCTAAATTCCGGAAGCCATGAATGAATGTGCTCAAAAAAATAATTCTGTTTTGACAGAAATATGTACCTGATTGTTTCTGCTGTAACTCTGAATTTTTCGATCCACAGGGTCTGAAAAAGTTTACTGAGATAGCCTGGCCTGTTATCTTTCCATCCTGATAGGTCTGACCTCAATTGGACTCTCTGAGAGAGAGTTATGCCAAGTGTCGCAACGTAACCTGTTTATGGGATAAAACAGGAGAGTGAACTTGTACGGTATGCCATGTGTCACTCTTTGAACTTCGGCCTCTGAAACCTTTTCTTGAGATATCTCTCCCTGTTATCTTTCCATACTGACAGGTCTGACCTCAATTGGACTCTCCGAGAGAGAGTTATGCCAAGTGTCGCAACGTGACCTGTTTATGGAATAAAATAGGAGAGCAAAATTGTACGGCATGCCACATGTCACTGGTTCAGTTTCGGCCTCTGAAAACATTTCCTGATATAGTGTAGTCTGTGTACTACCTGTGACTTTTTACGAAATTTCATTTGGATCTTCCTAGCCCAAGTTATGACCTTTTTCCTAGGTCACCTGATTTTGACTAAGATCTGGAAGAGGCAGAAACCCTAACTTGTACTGATCATAACTCACAAAGTACAACGAATATGAGGGTTCCCTTTGGACACAAGGTACCTGGGGATGTTATCTACGACCTGTAAACTTTTCAGATGCTGAAACTTCGCATAAATGGATTTATAGCGAAAGTTCCATGATGACTGATTTTTGCTATATAAAACCCTAACCTTCAAATTGTCGCAAGAGAAGCAAGTGTCGTAAGTGCCATACATTGCCTTCCTTCAGGTTAGATCTGATACCATGTTAAAATTCAATATGCTAAGACAGAAAATAGCAGCATTACATTCCATTTCACAATAATAGCATATACAGGATCACTGAAGAAACAACAAGCATAGCATAAACACAAGAGACACAGATTTATCCTGGGAAACCCTCATGGGGTAGAAAACCCAGCAAAGCTTTCATCAAAAAGATGATAAACCAAAATACAAGATGTGCTCCCTCCTTCTAATCCTCCTTAGCAAATCTCCCAGACAAGTGCGCCTCTTTTCATAAGTGAGTGAGTGTATCAAATGAGGAACACACCTCCTCTATTTATACACTACTCTGACATATATTTTACACAAGTACATGTAGGCTCATATTTAACCATTAGGTTAAATACCCTATTATAACTGACTGGGCCGACCCCCACATGGTGGGTCTAATAACCCTAGTTACCACAACTTCTCGGAGGAATAAACATCTCCGGATACATAATAAAATCACCTCGGAGGGATGGAACATCTCCGGAATAAATAATGTATAAATATAATATTCTTAGAAGTTACAATATTCAACACATGGGTAGCTGCCATGTATTCAGCTTCTGTAGTTGAGAGTGCAACTATAGCTTGTCTTCTACTCATCCAACTGATTGCTCCTCCAAATAGATTAAAAACATAGCCACTTGTAGATCTTCTGTGATCAAGATCTCCAGCCCAGTCAGCATCAGCAAATCCTTGTATATCTATCTCTCTATTTAGACCGGGTCTTCCTTGGTAGCAGATTGCAAAATCTATAGTGCCACGCAAATACCTGAAGACCCTCTTCACTGCAATCCAATGTTCCTTTCCTGGTTTTGATATGTATCTACTCAAAACTCCCACTACATGGGCTATATCTGGTCTAGTACAGACCATGACATACATCATACTGCCAACTGCACTAGCATAGGGAACATGAGACATGTCCTCTACCTCTTCTTGTGTCGTGGGACACTGTTCTGCAGATAACCTTACACCTACAGGAATGGGCACCTTCACTGGTTTGCTTTCCTGCATATTAAATCTCTTCAATATTGTTTCAACATATTTCCTCTGATTTAACCAGAGTTTCCTGTTTTCACGATCTCTTTTTATTTCCATACCCAAAATAAAATTTGCAGCACCAAGATCTTTCATCTCAAATTCAGATGAAAGCTGATTTTTGACATCCTTGATGATTTCCTTGTTGTTTCCAATTAGCAACATATCATCAACATACAATATTACATAAATAACATGATCACCATTTAGCTTAAAATAAACCATATCATCAACATACAATATTACATAAATAACATGATCACCATTTAGCTTAAAATAAACACAGTGATCAGCTTTTCTCCTTGAGAAACCAAGTCCCAGTATATAAGTATCAAATTTTTGATACCACATTCTTGGAGATTGTTTCAATCCATAGAGAGATTTTTTCAGCTTACAGACAAGCTCCTTTCTTCCTTTCACCACAAACCATTCTGGTTGCTTCATATAGATCTCTTCATTAAGATTTCCATGTGGGAAAGCCGTCTTTACATCCATTTGTTATACTTCAAGGTCAAAAGCAACATAAATAGATAGAAGAAATCTAATAGAAGTCAATTTTGCAATAGGTGAAAAAATCTCACCAAAATCGATGCCCTCAATTTGGGAATAACCTTTCGCTATTAGTCAAGCCTTGTACTTCTCCACTTTCCCTGCTGCATTTAACTTCTTTTTGAATACCCATTTGCTTCCAATAGGATTTCTTCCTTCTGGCAACTCAACCAGATCCCATGCCTCATTTTTGTCCAAGGCATCCATTTCTTCTATCATGGCCTTCTTCCATAGTTTACTATCTTCTGAATCCATTGCCTCTTTAGTAGTTCTAGGATCATTATCAGTAATAGATAACACAAAATTAGAACGAAAATCAGGGGGACTGTACATTTCAACTTGCCTTCTTACTCGGTCAGATCTCCTTAATACCGGAGTCTGTGGATCCGCCTCTTCATCCGATTCAGACGATTCTTCCTCCTCATCTGATTCAGACGAATCTGGTTCCTCAAAAGAATCACCTCTTTCATCGTTGATATCAAAGTGTAGCTTCTCTGAATCCTTTTCCTTTGGTACATCCTCAATCTTGGAAGTGCTTTCAACTTCTCTAAAGATCACATCTCGACTGTAAACTGTTTTCCTTTTTACTGGGTTCCATAGCTTGTAACCTTTCACTCCATCCTTGTAACCAAGAAGATACATTTTTCTGCTTTATTATCCAACTTGCTCCTTTTCTCCTTTGGAACATGTACAAAACCATCACACCCAAACACTATGAGATGAGAGAGAGAGGGTTTCTTACCAGTCCAAACCTCATGAGGTGTCTTGTCAACCAACGTTGATGTGGGTGTCCTATTCACTAGGTAACACGCAGTGTCAACAGCTTCTGCCCAGAATTGTTGTATTAGCCCTGCATCACTGAGCATATTCCTTTCCTTTTCCATCAATGTCATGTGCATCCTTTCTGCAACCCCATTCTGTTGAGGTGTGTATGGAGTAGTCTTTTTCCTTGCTATTCCACATGTTTTACAGAACTCCTCAAAT
The DNA here is from genome assembly GCA_027924585.1 of Larix kaempferi. NCBI lineage: Eukaryota > Viridiplantae > Streptophyta > Pinopsida > Pinales > Pinaceae > Larix > Larix kaempferi. The sequence continues at coordinate 12,189,110 of BSBM01000407.1, forward strand.
TCACTTTCACAGAATTCTCCACCATTATCTGCTCTTAGTACTTTGATTTTCTTTTCAGTTTGATTCTCTATAAGATCCTTAAATTCTTTGAATCTTTTAAAAACCTCAGATTTCTTACGTAGGAAATAAATCCAAGTTTTCCTTGAGAAATCATCTATAAATGAAACATAATACATAGATTTACCAAGTGATGGAACATGCACAGGTCCAAAAACATCATTGTGTATTAACTCTAAGATTCCTTTAGCTCTTACAACACCAGATGAGAATCTTACCCGATTCTGTTTACCATATAAGCAATGTTCACATAAATCAAAATCTAATGTGAAATCAGACATGCCTTCAACCATACTTTTACCTTGTAATAGTCGAAGACCCTTCCCTCCAATATGTCCCAGCCTTCGATGCCATAGCGATGTCTTCTCACTAGAGACAGTAAGGACTCTGTCTCCTTCATTTTTACCCTGAGGAACAATAGTGCTGTTACATCCATTTTTAAAGGTGCTTCCCAACAACTTGTATAGAGTTCCAATCCGAACTCCCCTCATCAGCACCAGTGATTCTCGAACCATCTTGCATGTGTTCTTTTCAAATAAAGTTTTCACACCTGCATCATCCATTTTACTTACAGATATAAGGTTTCTAGCCAACTTTGGAATGTGTAGAACCCCGGGAAGAGTTTTAACCCTTCCATCTTTGAGCAATAGCTTTATCTTTCCTCGACCTATGATTTTCACCATCGAGTTGTCTCCCAGAAATACATCTCCTCCATCATACTTTTCATATTCAGAAAACCACTCCCTGTGAGGAGTCATATGATAAGACGCACCCGAGTCAATCAACCATGAATCATGCTCTGCATGTGTACTTGAAGATGCTAGATACACATCTCCTCCTTCCTCTGTATATTCTTTCCCATCTGCGGATGGAGCATCATTAGGTCCTCTTCTTTTATCAGTATTTTTGGATTTACAATCCTGCTTGTAATGCCCAGCTTTACCGCACTTCCAGCATTTTCTTACAGAAGGTCCTGGAGATTTAGATCTCCCTCTAGATTTAGATCTACTACCTGAAGACTTATTTTTAGATCTGTCTCCAGGGCGACCTCTTACAAATAAGGCATCCTTGGTTGAACTATCCATGGATATCCGCCTCATTTCCTCCGATAGAAGGGATGCAACCACATCATCAAAGTTTAGCATGGTTGCATTACTCCCAATAGCTATAACCCGATTATCCCATGAATCTGGCAAAGAGCACAACAGACTAATAGATTTTTCATCATAAGTAATTGTAATACCAACAGATGTCAACTGACTTACGAGAGTATTGAAGGCGTTTAGATGCTCTGACACAGAGTCTCCATCAGTTATCCTCAGAAGGTACAATTTCTTTCGCAGAAATAACTTATTTACCAGGGACTTTGACTGATACAGATTTCCCAGTTTATCCCATAGCTTCTTTGCACTGTCTTCTCCAGATACGTTCACCAATACCGAATCTGCGAGGCAAAGACGAATGGTGCTCCTTGCTTTTCTTTCCAGCTTTTCCCATTCTTCTTTTACCGCACCAGTGGGCATGGTACCTGGATCTACTGCGATCCATTGTTCTCTATCTACCAAAAGATCTTCCATTTTGAGCTTCCATAGCTGAAATCTCTGGCCATTAAATTTCTCAATCTCGAATCTAGAACTGCTCGCCATTCTTTAAAGAAAAATAAATCACCGCTGCAAAGCTCCCACTTAAACCAGGTTTATGACAAATCCAATATCGAGCCAAACCCTTGGAAACAAAGGCGTCCCTCTGAACCCAAAAAATGCTCTAATACCAAATGTAAGTTTTAAACCTTAACAGTGAAGTATAAACTTATATTGATTCTTAAGCATTTAACAGAAAATACACAATGGCACACACATTACACAGAGATTTTCACCTGGAAACCCTTAACCGGGAAAAAACTAGCAAAACTTAGAGCCGCACTGCTCCTTTTCATTATATGTTTATAATATATGGTATTCCGCAGCATCTAAAACCCTAATTCCTTTACCCGAAATTAGGTTACAACCCTAATCCCTTTTACCGGGATTAGATAGAGTACAATGGCTCGAAATCGCGAAAAAGAAAAAAGCAACCCAAAAGCAATAGAGTACTGGGTAAGGGATCGTGTTGTACACGCAGCCACCATGTGAAGAGATATAACATTCCCAACATGGAAAGAGCTCTTATCAATGTGTAAGATCAACATACAATATAACTAGGATGATGGAATCTTCTTGGACATCAACCCTCTACTAGTGCAAGCACAACTAGTAGGTGTTAACAAGCCTTAACATGGTTGAGAGAGGAAACCAAATCCTTATTCCTAAAGAAATATTCTAGGAATATAGGTCAAAACATGATGCCTAAAACCACGACACATGATTTCTTGGAGTTATTCTTCACCTACAAGTAGTGATATTGGTGCCATTATTATGGTTTTGAACTAGGTATGGGCCTCATTTCTTTATCTTTTGTGAAATTCATATATATATATATATATATATATAAAATCTACCTCTACCAATCACCAAGATGTATCAAATCCCTTGACCTGTTAGGTTTTCACCTCAATGGATTTGATCCCTCTCGGATCTTGGTAGAGCAGAGTTAAGATAGATCTATGCGAGTGATATTGTCAAACACTTTTAGTTTATTTAATATCAAACATAAATATTAAATGGTTTTAGGAAATATTTTGATTATATTTGAGATGATTATCTCTATTATCCTTGCAACATTTGAAAGGTGATAACGGCCAAGTTCATTCACAGTTACATGCATTTAACAACTGAAACTATGACAATGTAAACTGGGATTGGTATTCTCATTTTCTTGGTTACTTTTTTCCTTTCTCAATTTTCTTAAAGTTTTTCACGATGTCGCACTTTAAATCAAATTTATACATTTAGAAAGTCCAATTCTATTAGGTTTATTAGGTATTTGTACAACTCACACATAAAATAGAAAGAAAACAATGAGGAAAACATACAATAGAAAGAGGAAACTATTTAATTTTAACTATAATAACTTAGAGAAATGAGAAGTAAAATTTTTAGCCTAACTAAATATGACGTAAACATGGATAGAAGTGTCATTTAAAATTGATGTATATTTTTATTTTTTAAACAAGGTCAGTAGAATTTATATTATAAATGGGTTGTGGAAAACACAATTATCATAAAGATACATAGAGTTCTTGAAATACATCACTCTATTGAGTTGACATAGCATATATGGTTTTTCCAAAGAGAGAAAAAAAGCATGGCAAAAAACATTTCTACCAAACCTAAAACTATAGTGTCGTGGATATTCTCCAAGTAACCATATGCAAGTAAAAGCCATAAACACATGATAATTTAACTAAGTTTAAGCTTTGAGTGGGATTCCCCCATGGACGCACCATCTCAATCCATACCGGGATCTCCTTAAAAATTAGGTTTCTTTTTCAATGCTACAACTGTCACTTGTATTGTTTCACTTTCCTCCTCAATAGCCCTATCCTTTGTTGAGTCAATAAAGACAATTGGTGACTAACACTGGAAAAAAATTAATAACCATAAGCAAATTCCAAGATAATATTATAGTGTATTTATGAGTCCCTTACAATATTTTTCATATTTCAAATGTTGCTCTTTCAAACTTCTTTACATGCCCTCTTGCTTATTCTCTTGTTTTTACATATAGATGTGTAGATATTCTATTATTTGATTCATCCCTTCCAACTCGCTAGCCATTCTTCTTAGTATTTTTTTACTTTTTCATTTCACTCTCCTCTCCTCCACTCAAATTCTTGTTAGAAGGGTATGCCATACTAGGGAGTTAGGTGAAAACGGAAATCCCTTTCATCCACCAAATACCAAATTTAAACTAGAAATAAACCAAACACTACCTAAACTTCTTCGGCTCCATTTTCATTCAATTTGGAGATCCCTCGTGAAATCCCCTTCATGCACCAAATACCAAATTTGAACTAGAAATACACCAAACACTAACTAAACTTCTTCATCTCCATTTTCATTCAATTTCAAGCTCCCACAAACACTTTCGATGGTCTAGGATTCAATATTGCCGCCTTCCAGATTTCAATGGCATTTTCAGGCCCATGTCCAGAGCATTTCCCTATACATAGAAGCAATCCTTCTTCAATTCATTGAACTGGAAAAACTACGGATATTTGGTTCCTTCCCTATCAGTATTTATTCAACAAAAATTTGCAGCTATTAATGATATTGAATAAGATTCCCAAGAGACTCGCAAGGTGTTCAATAAAACGACCGTACCAGAAAATTCATAGGTCAGCTTCACAGTAGATGACAGTAAGATACTAAGGGTTCTTTATTTTGGATATAGGAGGCTTTATTTTGTTAAAAAAAAGTTACCCTAAAGTTTCTAGTTGTTGGGAGGGTTTGACCTTGTGACCTGTCGCTAGAAAATAAAATAAAAACCTATCAAATTGAACTTCAAATGGCTTTGTGAATTTATCTTGGTCAAAGTTCGTAGTGGAGCAGGGAAATACATGGATATAGAAATAGTGGTGCACTGCCAAAATAAACCCAAATGAAAAACCCTAATTTTCCCAAAACGCCTCCAAATCTTTAACATATCAATGATCATTCTTTCTCTTATCCATGAGCTCTTGCAATTCAATACACTCCATTCCAATGATCATACTCAAGTACTCGGAGTATGCATTGGAAAACTAAAATGGGCATGCTCATACATATATTTGCAATATATATTTATCATTCAAAACAGGTCATTGTAGTGGCCATGCTTTACATTGATGTGCACTCGTTGCTATATTCAAAAATGGGTTACACCTATACAATACAAAGGTTCAATTCTTTGAACATTATTTCACTATTTGTAGCTATGGACCGATCCAATACCAATGAAATAGTTCAAGGTTGACAGATGTAGTAATTATACTCGCCAAGGTTTGATACAATGAAACCAAACACCCTAAATTCGATTTCCAAGAGAATCTATGTTAATTGAAGGGGTATGCTTCATCCTCTCTTACAACGTTGTGATAGTAGTAGTCAAAGTTTGCAACATCTGTGTAATATTACTCATATGGGAATCCAAATTTTTCATTTTCCTATCAAGATGGCGATTCCCTCTATCAATGGTTCAATTCTATTGGGATCCTTGTCTACCATCTCTCTCTTTGTCTGTGTCCATGATTTAGAAGGTTTGTGCAGCAGAATTGCACCCGGCAAGAGTATATGGAAGAACTCATATTGATAAGACAGTCATGCATTCAAAGATAAACAATGGCATACATAAAACCATAGATTTCAATAATAGACTACAATGTAAAAGCATGGTGAACTTGTCATTTACAACCCATTTACAATGGAGGTGTCAGATAAAATGCTAATTCTATGGGAAAGTCAACCAGGTCAGCTTCTTGTCTTTCCAACTTCCATATTATAATATTAATGTTACAATTATTCATGTATATTTGGAAAGGGAGAAAGGAAGAGTTATAAAAGATGATCTATTGCACCATCAACAAATTCCATAGTTCTGATACTATCCCAATTTACCTTTTGCACCATCTATTGTGTTGAAATGTAACACTGTTTTCTATTACAAGGAAATTTGTAGCATGTTGTAGTTTCACTTTCTGAAGAAATTTATGTCTGAATTCTTGGACTAAGTCAAATCCCTGTATCTCCAGGATTACCTCATGTCTCATTGAGGTAAGAGTCATTAAATTTGTTGTCAAGATTGTTTATGTAGGATGGGTATCTCTCTGATGTATGCCAATTTTACAATTGATCTGTTTAGTTTTAGAGTATAAAACGATGTCTCGGGATTTTGAATAAACCATTTTGTTATTGGATAGAATTTTTTTTGGTTCTATTTAAGTCTTATATTTTTCTTGGTGAGATATTTGCATATGACCATTTCTTTTTCATTTCATATTACTTAGGGTTAGTTAGAGCAAGTAGAAAGTATGGGTGAGTGCATAAGTAACATTATCAATAGTGGGAAAATGCAGTCAAGACAACAATGTCACAGATGCAAATATGTTTTCTTATACAATTCCCACTCTTCATCGAGAAAATAAACATCATTCAGTTTTGGTTGTGCCAATTCCACTAGTAACATCTTTTGCTGATATTGCTAGAAATGTGGATGATAAGCGTAAATAGACAACAACTTGATAGGTTATGCTATGGTGACATTGGGTTTAACCCCTTCTGGGGTTACCATCACTAGCACTAGGTGTACATAACCTTGATTTGCAAAGGGGTAATAGTTCAATCAATTACATTCTGAAACAACAAAACGACGTAGAGTTGGAGAGGGTCTATAAATTGTTGAGAATTCCTTGGATGGGAGAAAAATTCAATGTTATTTGGCAAGAAGTAATAATATGCAGTGATCCAATTTCAGAAAACTATATAGAAGGGAAGAATCCTGATTCATTAGTCAGATGGACATATACAAGCAAAACTAAGGAAATACTTGATTGTCTGTGTTCTGTGTATCCAAGTTTCTGAATTTCCATTTACTGAATTGTATGTATCATAAATATATTGTTGCATCGAGATAGTTACTATTAGAGATATGGATCTAACTAAACTAGCTTACCTATCTATGCAGCAATAACATATCACAATAAATAAGAACATAAAGAGAACAAGAGAAAAGGGTACACCTGATATACCTGGTTTACCCAATTGGGCTACGTTCATAGGAAGGTAGTCTTCTATTATTTCCAGAATATCTCCCTCAAGTTTACAGAGAGAAATGCCAATAACCCCAATACAATATAGCAATACTTGTGAAATTATATATCATGATAAGTGATGGACCCCCTTGACTCTATTATATTCTAAGAGATGAGGATGAATTACTCTCACATATTACATGTGGGATAATATAATTCTCCATAATGACATGTCTTTATATAATAATGAATATCAAGAGTACATTTTACCATAATGAATATGGGATAAATGTATTAGTCTTTTACATAAGATTGTGGATATCTTCCGACATAATACAAAGACATTATTACCTTCCAAGGAATATAAAATATTCCAACACTCCCCCTTAATAATGGTTGGGATAAAATACCACTAACAAAGGAAGGAAGGAGTCATTGATGCTCCCCCTTGATGACAACTTCCCTCATCCCAAGTAAGGAATAAATATGCACATACTTCGTTGCTGTTAAAGATTTGGTGAAGATATCGTCTGCTTGCTACTCAGTAGGACAATACTAAAGAGAAAAAACACCATCTGCAACGAGACCTCGAATGTAATGAGCATTAATATCGAGATGCTTTGTCTTGGAGTGATATACCATATTATAAGCAAGTTGAATTGCACCCTGATTGTCACATTTCAACAGAGTGGACGATTTCAGAACTAGACCAAGCTTAGTGAAAACATGCCGTAACCAAACTGCTTCTTTTGCTACTTCTTTGGCTGCTCTATACTCTGCTTCACACGATGATAAAGAAAGAGTCTTCACGTTTTTGCTGGACCAAGAAATTGGACCTAAACCAAGTTGAAATATATAACTAGTAGTTGACCGTCGATAAGAACTTTCACCTACCCAGTCAAAATTTGTATAACCAGAAAGTGAAACTGTAGTATTGCTTGTATAAAAAACACCATAGTACAATGTCCCCTGTAAATATCGCAGAATTCTCTTTGGTGCTTGCCAATTACTTTCATGAGGTTGTTGCATGAATCATGAAACCATACTGATGGCTAAAGAGATATCTGGTATGTTGTGAATTAAATATATCAAACTATCGAAAAGATGATGATAAAGAGTAGCATCAACAAGAGGATTAGTACACTCAAAAAATAACTTTATACCGAACTGAAAAGGCGTAGGAGCAGGTTTACAATCACTCATGTGGAAACAAGCTAATAAATCTGTAGCATACTTCGGTTGAGAGAGAAAAATACCATCTTCCAGATGCCAAATTTGAAGACCCAAGAAATAGCAATATACCGAGATCAGTCATCTCAAACTGCTTATGAAGGTCACTTTCCACACTTTGAATGAGAACAGGTTGGCTTCCAGTGATAGTATGATCATCCACATATAAAGCAATAACAATGATATTATCACTAACATCCTTAACATACAGGTTAGGATCAGATATACAACGCTTAGAACTATTATTCAATAAATATGCATCAATTTTATCATACCAAGCCCTTGGTGCTTGTTTAAGACCATATAATAAAAGACTTGTGTAATTTACATACTAAACTTGATGATTCAGCATTAATAAAACCAGGAGGATTTTGCATATAAATATCTTCATTAAGATCACCATTTAAAAAAGCACTTTTAACATCCATTTGATGTATTTCCCATTTATAAGATGAAGCAATAGATAAAATGGTTCTTAATGTATTCATTTTAGCAACAGGAGCAAAAGTTTCGTTATAATCTATACCTTCAAGTTGATTAAAAAATTTTGCAACTAATCTAGCTTTATACTTTTAAATCTGTCCTTCTACAATAAATTTAGTTTTATAAATCCATTTAAAACCAACTAAATTATTTCCCAAAGGAAGAGGAACAAGAGACCAAGTCTTGTTCTTCATAAGAGAATCATACTCAGGAGTCATAAATTTTCCCCAATGAGGTTTACCCTTAGCTTTTGCATAAGAGTTAGGATCATATGTGGCCAAAACTTTGGTCATAAGAGCAAAGTTAGATATAGTTCTACGATTATCGGAAGGGATTCCGATATCACTTCCTGCAGATTCAAGAGTTTTCTGGGCCCAAACAGGAAGATTAGAAGGGATAGAAGTCACTTAAAAAGCTTCAAGAAATTCACATGGAATACTTGAAGAAGAGGAAAAATATGAATTAAGATCAGTCACGGAACTAGAAGGAGCAATTGATATAGGAGTAACAGGTGATAAGTGAATATTCAAAGTAACGTGAGGTTTTACAGACTGAGGTGGTGGAGAGACTTCAATAAATTGAACATCTATTGTAATGATGACACTTTGATTAGAAGGATCAAACAACCTATAAGCCTTAGAATCCTTAGAATAACCAATGAACATACACTTGTGAGACTTAGGTTCTAACGTTTTCCATTTTTCATCATAAATATGAGCCCAACATTCACAACCAAACACTTTAAAGTTACTAATATCCCATTTTCTACCATTCCATTTTTCCTCAGGGGTAACATGCCTAACAGATTTTGTAGGAACTCCATTTAAAATAAAGTTAGAACAACTTATGGCTTCGGCCCAAAATATCTTATGTAATCCTTTAGAATAAAGCATACATCTAGCAATTTCAACTAAAGTTTTGTTTTTCCTTTCAGCAACACCATTTTGTTGAGGTGTGTAAGGAACAGTCTTTTGATGTTGAATTCCATGCTTAGATAAAAATACTTCAAATTCTTTCTTAATGAATTCCCCCCATTATCAGTTCTTAAAATCTTAAACTTTTTACTAGATTCTCTTTCAACCAAGGATTAAAATACTTGAAATTTAGAAAAATTTTCACTTTTATGTTTCAAAAAATAAACCCATGATTTTCTACTAAAGTCATCAATAAAAGTAAGAAAATAAACTGCATTAGAGATAGAAGGAACTTCAAGAGGACCACAAATGTCACTATTAATTAATTGCAAAGATTCTTTAGCACACCAAGCTTTACCTTTATCAAACATTTCTCTATGATGTTTACCAAGAACACAACCTTCACAAACACCGTTAGTAGGCGAAACATTAGGCAAGCCAAGTACCATTTTAGTTAACATTTTCATTTTATCATAATTCAAATGACCTAATATTTCATGTGGTAATTTATTTAGTTCATCAGCATGAGCAACATAGGAATATAAAGGTTGTCTTTTACTTGAATTAAAACCAACAAATTTATATAAACCAACAGTACGATCAATAGGACCAGAAGAAACTACTTTGAAATTTTGATTGATATCTTTAAGAACATATTTATCAGGCCAAGCTTCAAATTTATCTCCTTTTTGACATGCACGATAAATAGAAAGTAAGTTGATGGGCATATTTTCAACATGAAAAACATCTTCCAATTGACCATTAGCAAGATTTACATTACCAGAACCAATTACAGAAAGTTTACCATCACCTATAGACACTTTCTGAGATGTGTTTTTATTATTGTCATAAGATGAAAATAAAGAAGCATTACCAGTCATATGTTTAGAAGCACCAGAATCCATTCTCCATTCCACATTAGAAGAAGAATTACGAGAAGAAACAACAGAAACACACAAAGCTACTTGTGGTTCATCAGAACCATTCTTTTTAGCTTTAGCTTTTAAACATTTCAATTTAAAGCAATTCTTTTGAAGATGATTAGTTTTACCACAATGCTTACAAGGACCATACACTTTCTTCTTCTTACTATTGTCATGATGTGCATTAGAAGCATTACCAGAGTTATTAGTAGGATTTGAAGTGTGTGAATTAGAACCTTTAACATTATTAAAAATTTATTAGGAGTCTTATTATGTGCCATAAGAGCCTTATTAGGTGTTAGTTGTCCTTAAACAATTAACCTTTCTTGTTCATTAATCAATCCTTTACAAAAATGATCAATAGCGGGTTTTGTGGTATTTGAAGACAATTCAAGAGCTCTATTCCTAGTTTGAATCAATAGGACAAAACAAGATGGCAATTTATGTTCTACAAGAATTATAAGGGCAATGTTTGTTTTCTTGTAATATGTACCACAATTATTTAGGTTTTCACTTCAGCAAGATATAATTCTACTCTATCAAAGCTAGTAGGATCTAGCTCATAAAACTTATTTTCAAGGTAATAAGCAAAAACATCATCATATTTATCAAATAAAGAAGCAAGAGTTTTCCATACCTCAATGGGGTTGTCTTCTGCCACCATACTTACCTGAAGACTATCTGTAATTGTTTGACCAATGAGCCCTCTTGCTTGATCACATTTATCTTCCCATATAGCCAAAGCTTGAGCATTAGTAGGTTTCATTTGTTCACCATTAACAATCCTCCATAGATTCTTACTCCTAAGAACATCAATCATTTTTCTCTTCTGGGCAAGATAGTTAGGACCAACAAGTTTAGGAACAGAAAAAAAAAATCTGAAGTCATAATGATAGAAATTTTGACTAGAAACCCAAATGCTAGAAATGATAAGAGAAAGATAGTGAATAATAGAAAATTGAAATACTTTACCCTACTGATCTAAATCTGCAAAAAGAACACAATTAGAAAAACAGTAAAGGAAAGAGAAACTTTTACTTACAACTCTTTTGATTGAGTGCCCAGACTTGCCCAGACTTTTGTTATGTTCACGTCGGTGGATCCAGAATAGCTTCTCCAGTTCCAAAAACAAATTATAATAAAAATTCTAGTAAAAATTGACTGATTTATGGTCATTCGCGGGTCTAGCAACAAGAAACCTATGAATATACACTAATACTCGTGGGTTCTGCTCAACAAAAGTCACAAGTACTCGCGGGTTGATAGTAGAGTCAGACGCGGGTTCGCGAGTTGCACTGTAGAGGATTTGCGGCTACTCGTGGGTCTCTGCACTGTGAAGTCACAGGTATTCCAAGGCATGTGCGAGTTCAGCACAGGAACAATCTTAAATGTCTAGTATAATGACGAAAACAGTATCGAATCTGTCGAAGATGAAAACATGCACAAAGTCTACCAAACCTGGAAGAAAATTGCCATTTTGACAACCGAAAGATAGATCTCCTTGAGGAGAATAAAAAAATCATATAGATCTACAAAAACAACATCAAGAAACCCATGAAACATTTTTGCAAAAATATACACAACAAAGTTAGGGTTAGAAATAAAAAACAGTAGAAATATGCCCAGATCTGAAGAGAATTCTAATGGCCATCAGATAGAAAGCAAATATATAAGAAATAATCAATGCCCAAATGATAAAACATTGTTTGAAAGCAATAGGTGTTAGATCATAGCAACAAGCTCTGATACCATGTCAGGGATATGGATCTAACTAAACTAGCTTACTTATCTATGCAACAATAACATATCACAGTAAATAAGAATAGAAAGAGAACAAGAGAAATGAGTACACCAGATATACATGGTTCACCCAATTGGGCTACATCCACGGGAAGGTAGTCTTCTATTATCTCCAGAATATCTCCCTCAAGCTTACAGAGAGCAATGCCAATAACCGCAATACAATATAGAAATACTTGTGAAAGTATATATCATGATGAGTGATGTAACTCCCTTGACTCTATTATATACTAATAGATTAGGATGAATTACTCTCACATATTACGCGTGGGATAATACAATTCTCCATAATAACATCTCTTTATATAATAATGAATATCTAGAGTATATTTTACCATCATGAATATGAGATAAATGTATTACTCTTTTACATAAGATTGTGGATATCATCCGACCTTATACAAAGACATTATTACCTTCCAAGGAATATAAAATATTCCAACAGTTAGTAGGAACTGGATGATATGCACCAATGTTAAATAATATTACTGTGTAGTTGTGTGGTGCACTTTTATGATCATGATATTAAAGCAGATTATAAGAATCCTTGTTGTAAACTTTTACCATTTTATTTTAGTTCACCCAAGTTGTCATTGAACTCCATGGATGATAAGTTCTCTGACATTCTAATCTCGTACCACTTCAATTTACTGGATTTGTGAAATATGTCCATTGTTCTTTTCAATGTTCTTATCCTTGTACCCATGAGCGGTACTCATAACTAATATAGTGACTGAAAAACAGATCAAGGATATGTAAACTCAAACCTCTCACGCTTTATGTGTGTTGAATTCCCATACTAAATGTTTACTGTTGATGTTATTGATTTCCTTATGAGCTAAGGTGTAGAGAATTATACTTCCTTTTGACATTATGTAGTTGTTCTTAGATCAGAGTGATCAGTTTAGTTTCTTTCTTTTATAGGAGTGACCTTCACACTCCCACTTTGTATTGCCACGTATGTATTGAGCAGTCCCGATGACCTACTTTTGGTCATTTTTTTGGACATTTATAAACTCATATTATCTTATCTTATAATGGAATCTTCTTTATGCATTTGCTACATGCTTGGTATATTTATGTGCATATGTTTCCATAATTGGTATTCATTTCTTTTATTCTTAGATGAAGCTATTGATTTCCTTGGAATGATGTTTTCTTCATGCATTTTATATTGCAAAGAATATCAGGGTTATGCAAAAGAGTCAATTGTGAAGAGGGTAAAGAAGGATCTAGAATATGTAGGAAAAAAGATTTGGGAACAACGATTCTTTCTAAGTGTCATGGATATGGAGGAACCTCAACTACCTGTGAATAAGGAAAAAATAGAACTAGTGGAACACATAAAGAGAGTCTCACAAAAATCAAGGGAGATGCAAGAAAAGTTGGACAATTTAATGAGAGATTTATTCAAGGAAGTTGGAGAAGAGAAGCTTCTACTTGTTTAAACACCAGAAGAGGAAGTTGTGAAAGGTTTAACTCCAATGGATTTGAAATGGCTCTTTGGTGGCAATGAGGTGAATGCTCCCAAAGCAACAAATTTTCAAATTGCAAAAGGATGAAAAAGGTGGTGTGAAGAATCCAAGGAAAATATCAAGAAAAAGTTGCTAGAAGATGTTGAACTTGGTAGAGAATACTTTGCTCAAAGACATGTAATTATTCTAATTGTTTCTTTCATGGTTTCTTGTTCGTGAAACAATAGAGGTAGTGGCCTCCTACATGCTCAGGTGTTGAATCATTATGCTTCCTCTAGAATCACTATGTTGACTTGTTGGTAACAGTGGGATATGAAGGGATTCCTAATATGTATGTAGATTCTACTTGTATATGGAATTTATATAAGATTGTTTAGACTCGGTACATTGAAAAATATTATAGTAGGTATTCAATTTCAAGTTAATAGCATTTATTCTCACCAGATTTATTGTTTATTGTTGTATTTATTGCTACTATCAAGATTTAGTGTTTATTGATGCCCTGTTTTCAAATTATAAAATGAAAAAGAAGAAAAGAAAGAAAAATGGAAATACTGAGATTGTTATCCATTTTTGGAGTTCAACATAGTTATTTTAGTTATTCTCATCATTGCAATTTCCTTTCATAGTTTGTAAAAGTTTGAATATGCCCTTCTTTTTCCCTTATCAAATATTGTTCTTCATAGTCCCATTCACCTATTTTGGTCACTTGTGGACAAAATATAATTTTTTGTCATTCTTTTTAGTTTGGGAAGAGCTAATTTAGTTGCCATGATTTTTTACACCAGTTAGAAAATTACCTTTTTCTTGTGCATTAAGAACTGAGAATTTATTTTCTTACACATAGGTCTAATGATGGGAACGCATCATTTTTTATTGGGATAGGGTAATGGCTAGAAAATGGTATAATGAAAATGAAAAGAGATGGGATATGGATCCTTTTGTTGCTTCATATGTAGTGTCTAAAGAACTAGTAGGACATGCACATATTTTACATGGCATGGTTGTGATACATATTGTTTCTTCAACCTTGTTAGCCCAAATGCTTACATCAGTTCTATCATCCCTTGTAGCTAAGGATGATGCTTCAATGACTATTGGTTTGAGAACCACCAATATTCCGGTTGAAATGTCATCTGGTCACCCTCCTGAAAAGAGGGAAAAACCATAACATCATTTTTCAAACGCAAATGGTGGCTTGTATTACATGGTTCCTCCTCGAGCACCACCTCAGGCCACTCCAATGCATCCTAAAAATATTCTACCACAACTATCTTTTATGCGGGATCAACCTGTTTCTGTGTAGCACCAACCACCCATTGACACTATGCATAACCATAATTGTTCTCTGATGCAGCATCCAACATATTATCCTATGCAACACCAACCTCCTTACCCTCCCCCACCACCACCACCACCACCTCCACCACCAATAGTATAGTAATTCCTTATAATAGAAATATGTTGGGTATTCCTAGTGGGTATGGTACTAGTTTTCCACGACCTCCCCTATTACCTGGACATCCAATCATGGGAGTTCCACGACATGGAATCTCACAAAAATCAGTGCCACCTAGTCCTTACCAACCTCTTGAACCTCTAGGAATGGGATTCTACAACCAACCACCTTGCCAACAACTCCACTAGTTCCTTGGCAATAAATTTCTCAATATTTTCATCTAACGTGTTTGTAGCAACCCTTGAAAGTTACTTGAGAAAGTTGGTATGAGTTTTCTTACTGCTTTGGTGATCATCAATATTAGATTATGTATTTTTTTATGCATAGAGCATCTATTTTTTTTTCCTAGCAGCTAGTCCATATCTGTACAAAATTTGGAGGTCCCATTTTGCACATATCATTGCAACAATCTATTTGATGCATGATGTAAAATACTAATTCCTGCCTATTGGACACAATATTGCGCCAACAAGATTTGATACATAATCATTTGCCCCATATTACAAACAAAGCAAAGCAAATGAGAGGGAAATTGAAGGGGAGTCTCACGCAAATAGAAACATCTGGGAGAATGAGTAAGCCTTCCACGCTCTTTTTCTGGAGTCTCCCATGCTCTTTTTGTTGGTTCTTTCACCTTTAAGTGATATCCACATCACCATTGGGTGGTTTTACACAAAGGGGATGGGTTTAGGGACCTTGCAATACATTGGTATTGACCCTCTGAAATTGATATTGTTTAGTTTGTAATTTTGTTTTTCTTAAACACCATGAGGTATATACTGTAACTAGGGTTTTCACCCTAGCTCGTGCTAAAGAGCACCTACTAAGGATTCAGGAATCCTTAGTAGCAGTTCAATGATAAGTTAAAAACAAGATTTAAACAAGTAAAAATAAAACATTAACATGTGCATCAAAACAAATCTAAGCTATAATAGTAAACAGTAAATATCCATGAGAACACAGTAAATGAGATTTATAATTTTTTATTGATTGGGAAAACTAGGGTTTGCAAATATTTTTACTTCAAATGAAGAGGTGGTTGGAGTCCTTGCAGCAGTATAGGAGTAGTGCACCAGTGCACCAATGTTATCTCTCTTCTCCAAGATGCTCCAAGGTTGGGCCAAAGGTTCACTCTAAATGGAGAACTCAAGCTCAAATGGTTGGGATAGGGTTCTGGAGTGATTTTGAAAGTATAAGGATAGGATGAATAGGGGATGAGAAATGGGGGGCCTCCATCACTTATTTATAGTGATTTTGGGAAATGGAGTGTTGACCCATGGTTTTGGGAAACTAATAGTATTGACAAATGGTATTTGGGATTTTCCCATCGTTTTGGGAAACTAATAGTATTCGATAATGGTATTTGGAGTTTTTCCCTCTTTTTGAATGTATTTTTTACTTTTTACCCCTTTTTATTTTATTTTTGATGATTTTTAGGCCGTTTTTGGACGGTTTTGACCTAATTTGAGGGATTTTCATTGATTGCGGAGGGAAATAATGATTTTTTTCCCTTTTGGTTACCATTTGATAGTTTTTTTATGGTTTTGGAGGCCAAAAATGTAGGAAAAGTGGACAAACTAGTTATGTGACTAGAGATATGAGCTAGTGAACCATTTTTGGGTGTTAACAGATTGCCCCTTGATGTGTGAGGGAAGGAGATCATTGTATGGCCGATAGGCATCATAGGTTCAGTCATTTTCCATGGGTATGAGCAATGTGACGGAGGAGAGAAAAAACTGGTTGGAGACCGGAACATTGGCTCCATTCAAACTGCAAAAACTGAAAATACATTGCCTCAATAATGAATGAGGAATAATCTCAATATATGGACGAGGTAGACATAACCATGCTCGTATCAAGATATACAAATAACAATGATCGGCCATCGTAAGCTCGTAGGGTGGTCGTGGATGGATGTAGTGTAGGGGATCCAAGATTCTGCCACACAAATGTGGACATCACGCATGTGGAGGAACCCTCATTGATGATGCATCAATGGATAACAAGATTCTGGATAGACACATAAACTTGGAATGGTAATGTGGAAGGCATGCATGGTTCAGATTGGTCCAAGTCAAATGCCATCATTCGTGAGTCGGAAGGGTCTATTGCCCCAATAGCATACAATAATGTCTTGTGTTGTGCAGGAAAAGTTTTTAAAACCTCGAGGGCTGACATAGCAACAGGGGACTGGGATAAGTCATCCACGATATTGTAATTAGGGGGAGCACGTGCGTTGGAGTTGTTATTAATGCATCGTAATGGGAAGGAGGGAGCTTTAGGGGCCCCATTGCAAATTGTCGGTGGTATGCGTAACGACTAATCGGTGGGAAGAGCATTAGCGGCCTTGTCAGCGGGGATGGTTTCAGAGGTGGAACCATACTGATTTCGGCGTGTTTGAAGGTTAACGTCAGTCGATGACATCATGAGAAGGTGATGGGTACCCAATTCCATGGGTTGACTAGCTAGTGCAGCATAAGCGATTTGTTGTTGGGGTGCCCCGGGTCCTTGAGGAGGAGCTATTGGTTGGGTGTTCACCACTCCTTGTGTGGGTAAGGGATTCTGTAACATCAAAGGTTGTGTTTGAGGTGGCAGGGGGTTAGGAAATGCCTGCGGAATAGCATGTCCTTGGCATTGGGTGTCATCGGTCCAAATTTGGTGAGCTCTCTCCAAATCAGGACAAGTGTGTGTGTAATGGTTGTATACCCCACATATAGAACATGGGTGGTTCGTTCGCAGATTAGGGTTATTCCCTTGACAAGGTGGTATGTCAAGGTTTTGATTGGCTGGGGAGGCGTTGTTGTTGTTTGGGGGATTGGGAGGTTGGTCGCCTTGATCTTGGGGTTGTTTGTTCTACGGTTACGTACTCTTCCCCAGTTTTGTTGGACTTGATAATTTCATTGGGAAGGTTGGTTTTGTTGGGCGTAGAGTTTCCCTTGGGGGTTTGGAGGATTTTTTGGTTGAGCAGGCATTGGTGCTACTTGTAATGGGTAGTAAGCGGGAGGAGGCTGAGGTTGTGTAGGATTCTCCTGCGGTGGATAATAAGTCAGAGGGGCTTGTGGTTTTGTAGGTGCCACCTACGGTGGATAATAAGTCCGAGGGGCTTGAGGTTGTACAGGTACTGCCTGTGGTGGGGTTTGTTGATGGTAATATGAAGTAGGTTCCTTGTAAGCGGGTCGTGCGTGAACATCACACTGGAGTGGACACAAAGGTCCATGGATGTGAGGGATTTTGGTCCTAGGAACATACGAAGGTGTTGCTACATAACGGGTTGTGGTGCGTTAGAGGTCAAGGCCATGAGTAGGGGGCATAGCAGTGTACAGTTGGTTGGGAGACGCGACATGTACAATAATGCCATCGGCGGCATGGGATGACCTTGGTGTGTCATTTCGGGAGGATTCATCGCGGGGTGCATCAGGGAGAATGGAGTACAAGTAGCCAAATTGAGCATAGATAAGGTCAAATTGCTAGGCTTTCAGAATGGCTTCTTCTTCGGTTTGGGGCCATTCAGATGCCACATGCTTGGCGATAACCGGTATAAGAGATTTCAAAAACCAATCAAGGAAAATGCAGTCATCTAACTTAATCTTTCATAAAATTCGACGTTTATGCCACTCGTGAATGTGGTCAGTGATGTGGGTGGTCATGTTTTGTCTGCAAGACAGTAGGATCTCTACACCAGCATCGTGGCAGACTGGTAACTAGAAGAATTGTAGGAAAGTCGAAGCAAGGGATGTAAAGTTGGAATGCGTCCCATGAGGTTGTTCGATGTACCACTTAGCTGCAGTGCCAGTGAAGGTTCATTGTAAAAGGAGAAGGAAGATGGAGTCATCCACTATGGAGTTGGAGGAACACCATAAAGGAAAGGACATGATGTGGTTTTGGGGGTCTTCACCTGCCTTCCCTTTGAACTTAGGGATTTCCGAAGGGAGTTTATTAGGCATGTGAGGCCAAGTGGAGTCATGTTGAATCGGTTGGTCAGCCAATCTGGCTAGATCAGGGAGGTTGAGGCTAGCCATGAATGAAAAAATGATAGAAGGGTGTGGCATGGCTTTAGGGGCATTTGTGTTAGCCATGGAGACAATGGTGGGGCCACTGTCCCCAATGTGTGGAGAAATGGTATGAGCCATGATGGGGACCGTGGGACCTCTAGTCAATGGTGGGGGAATCGTGTAGGAAGGGCCCACGCCCCCAAGTGTACTACTAGTCACCAATGGGACCGTAGTTGTAACCAATCAACTAACCACAGGGATGGATGTAGTGATAGGAATATTGGGTGTAGGTCCTATAGATGGTATAACGAGGATGGATGTTGAAGTGGTAGTTGGGCTAGTGGTGGACCCACCACCAACGATCATGCTGAAAAAGGGGTTGTAATTCATGCCATCCATGGGGCTAGATAGAGCGGTGAATATGGGTACCTCTGATTCAAAATCAGATGTAAAATAAGGGGCGTCGGGATCAGGTGATAAGGCTCTACTCTTCTGATGAGTGGTGTCAACTGAACCGTGCTACGGGGACTAGCCCCATAGGTGATGAGAATGTCTCGGAGAATCAATGGTGACATGTGTAAATATAATAATGGGTTGCGGAGACTAAAAATCTCAAAAATCCTAATGCAACCGTGTGTGCAAAAGAAGAGTGCACAAAATATGGCACTCAGGCCAACAACAAGCTCAAAACACTTGTCGTAAAAATTGTTCTACAACAAGTGGAGCGACAAGAAAAGTGGTCAGAATACCAAGAAGTAGGGTTCCTAAAAAATAAAAAAGGTAGTCTCGCTAATCCAATCGGGGTATAGGAGCACGAAAACACCTATCGAAGAAGGTATGAAGGCTCGAACCAATCGCATCCTCTATAAGGTGATGAAATCCAAGTCAGACAATACGATAAGCAAAACCAACTGGCTAAGGATACCCCCTACCAAGAGGGACTCCGGGTAAAATAATCCAATAAGATTGGCCACTAAGATACCCCGTTCATGGCACGTTCGAAAAGGTAAATCCGTAGCTTCAAGTCTTTGGTCGTCGTACTCCCAATAGGGTACCATGACGAGAACAACGAGTAGGTAGCCTTTGGTTACTGAATGGAGTGAGGTATTCCACTCAAACCTCTGGAACCAGTCTTTCTACTTGCCCTCCTAAGGGAGAGCCCCTCTGAAAAATCAGTTTTAATCGTACCAAAAAATAATAGGGGATTTTGGATCCCTAAATGACAACAACCATGTCTCAAGTGTAAGTGATAGAGGGGTGTTATTTGGATACCTATCCCCAATGTCCTACCTAACTACAATTTTTTTTTTGCGTTCCCCAAGTGGGGTTAAGAATTGGTTGAGTTAAGTAGATTTTAAGGCTCACTTGAATTAAGGTGATAGAGTGTGTGCACAAGTGGTGTGTACCCAAGATTGCCAAGTGAGGGGCAATCAATAAGTAAAACTTTGAAATAAAAATTATTAACTGCTATGTAAAATAAATGGACTTGTTGAAATGTAAATGCTAAATAAAAAATATTTTTAATGCTGCAGCAAGTAAATAACATAAAAATATAAATAGCAAGATGGGTGCAAGCAAACAGATGGCTGTTAGGGCAAGGAAAAAAAATGCAAATGGCGCAGTGAAAATTAAACTAATTTCTGTAATATTCTATGCAGAATTTTTAAAAACAGAATACAAATATGAATGCTTCTCGAAAAAATACATAATCTGAAAGAAGAAAAAAAAAAAAAAACCCGATTCCCAGAAGCAAAGATATCTTCATTTCAAATCTGCAAAAAAAAAAAAAAAAACCGATTCCCAGAAGCAAAGATATCTTCATTTCAAATCTGCACTTTTTTCAGGACTTTTCCGCGTGGACAGAAATATTGCAAAGATGATATCTTTTACTGGAAAACTAGTTTGTTACTAGACCAACGCTATTAGATCAGAAATTTTGGGGGGTTTGATTTGACATATTATATGCAATATTTCTGGTTAATAGCATGAACGCTATATCTATTATGAAACCACCCTCAAAATTCCAGAAAAATGAAGGCATGGCATATATTTGCAAATATGGGGTCCAAAGGGTAGACAAGAGTTGTAAAATGCAAACAAAATAACAAGTACAAACTAAAAAGAACCAAGATTCTAAGGGAATCGAACCAGTGCAATCGCCAAAACTGTAACTAGGGTTTTAAACCTAGCTCGTGCTAAAGAGCACCTACTAAGGATTCAGGAATCCTTAGTAGCAATTCAATGATAAGTAAAAAAAGATTTAAAACAAGTAAAAATAAAACATTAACATGTGCATGAAAACAAATCTAAGCTATAACAGTAAATAGAAAATATCCATGAGAACACAGTAAATGAGATTTATAATTTTTTATTGATTGGGCAAACTAGGGTTTGCAAATATTTTTACCTCAAATGAAGAGGTGGTTGGAGTCCTTGCAGCAGTACATGAGTAGTGCACTAGTGCTCCAATGTTCTCTCTCTTCTCCAAGATGCTCCAAGGTTGGGCCAAAGGTTCACTCTAAAAGGAGAACTCGAGCTCAAATGGTTAGGCTAGGTTTCTGGAGTGATTTTGAAAACATAAGGATAGGTTGAATAGTGGATGAGAAATGGGGGATCTCCATCACTTATTTATAGTGATTTTGGATAATGGAGTTTTGACACATGGTTTTGGGCAACTAATAGTATTGACATATGGTATTTGGGATTTTCCCATGGTTTTGGGAAACTAATAGTATTGGCTAATGGTATTTCAAGTTTTTCCCTCTTTTTGAATGCATTTTTGACTTTTTTCCCCTTTTTATTTTATTTTTGGGGATTTTTAGGCCATTTTTGTAGGGTTTTGACCTATTTTGAGGGATTTTCATTAATTATGGAGGGAAATAATGATTTTTTCCCTTTGCGTTACCATTTGATGGTTTTTTATGGCTTTGGAGGCCAAAAATGTAGGAAAAGTTGTCAAACCGGTTATGTGACTAGGGATATGAGCTAGTGAACCATTTCTGGGTGTTAACATATACCATGGTGATTATGAACATTGACAAACATGATTATTATAATATTAATGAAAGGTTCCAAGGCTGATTGGTGGGGAGGATAAAAATGGGACTATGATTCCACTAGAGGGAAAAGTAAGAGGCTCCAATGTGGTAAATTACCTATGCCTTATGATAAATATTTACCCTATCCTAAAAATCCTACATGTGATTGTCTTAATTTCGATTTATCCTTAAGTTTATGATAAAATTGAATAGAGACCCTAGATGAATGAAATGGGTAGATGAAAGACTCCTCCCTCACACTCATTCTCTCATACATGGATGGAAAGTTTGAATGGGAAGAGAGGAGATTGGGAAAAATAGGGTTCTTGGAGAGAAAATAAGGGTTTGAAGGAAGAAAACTCAACACAAATCTCACATGAACCATGGAGAGATGAATGGAAGGCTACTAGGTTAGTTTAGAAAAAAATGAAGAGTAGCACAATACCATTTAGAATCCTCAAAGGTTGTTGTCCTATTATAATTTATAAAGAACCATATAAAGTCCCCTGCCCTTACCATGTCTAAGGCCCCAAGTCCCCAAGTCTTCTATACATAACACTACAGATATCGATCCCAAATCATGTGTAGTGATTTGAGGCATTGTTAATGGATTTGGATTCCTTAATGGTTTCTTTAGGGCCAGAGGCATAGCCTTCTTCCACAAAACATCATTCCCAAGGCCCTAAGACATGTTCATATTGCTAGAAAACACCTAATGGAACTGACATCGACAATCATAGGTCAATGATACCCTTAAGAGGCCATATGTAGTTGGTGGAGAAAACATTCTTAACCATGGATGGATAAAATCTTTCTTTATGTCTTGACGTTCAGTTATCCTGCATTGACCATCTCAAAGACCGTAAGGTTATAAGACCTAGAAACAAAGTTCCATGGATACCCCTGTGAAGTCATGTGCAGTGCTTCAAGGAATTGTTCATGGATTGGATTCCTCAACAATACTTTTAGGGATAAAGGAATGGTCCATTGACCATGTCGAAGGCCGTAGGGCCATAAGACCTAGATTATTGGATAGTTCCATGGATACCCCTACAATGTCATGGATGGTGCTTTGAGGCATTTTTCATGGCTTTGGATGCCTCAAGGGTTTCTTTAGGGCCAAATGTATGGTCTTCTTCCTTGGAACATCATTCCCAAGGACCTAAGACATATACACACTACTAAAAACCACCTAATGGCACTGGCATCCTGAATCATAGGCCAATGATACTCCTGGCCATGTTTCTTTGGTGGAGGAAACCTTTTTAACCTTGAATGGATGGAATATTATTTTATGGCTTGAGGTTCATTCTTCCTCCATTGACCATGTCCAATTTCCCAAGGCCATAAGGCCTAGATACATAGCACCATGGATACCCCTAGGAAGTCATGTGTGGTGATTTAACGCATTGTTCATGGATTTGGATACCTTAATGATTTATTTAGAGCCAAAGGAATGTTATTGTTCCCTAGAACATCATTCCCAAGGCCTCTTGATTTCCTTTGATGACTCCATTCAAGGCCTTGAGACCCATCCCACTATGCAAAAACTCTTGATTTGACCATATCCAACTTTTATGCCAAAGATCCACTTTAAAGGGTGTATGTTATGGTTCATGGCCTTAATCATTTCCCATTATCTAAATAATCTTATCTTAAGGTATAGTTCACTCAATTTCTTCTCCAAGTATCGTCCAAGACCCATCCCTAGTGAACAAAATCAAATAACATTGTCCATATCCCACTTGAAGGATAATGATCTTCTATATTGTGCATGCCTTTTGGTCTGTGGCATTTTTTATGGTCCTTGATCCCTATCGAATTCATATAGGGATTGATGGTCTTATTTTCCTCCCATTCCCACTGTTGAGTCCTTGAAATCCATCCCTAGTATCTAAGGAAATATATGAACCATCATACTTAGCTTGAATGCCAAACATCCCCTTTAAAGGGATTGTGTGATGGTTTGAGTCCTTGTTCGTGGTGCAAGATCCCTAGAGCTTCATGAAGAGACTAATTACATTGTTTCCCTCTCCTTACAATATTTATGTTCCTAAAACTTATCCCCGATTTAAAAAATCTCACAAGAACACCCAAACACCATTGAATGTACCAAATATTGTCATTAGAGTGACTATGTAGTGGTTCAAGGTATCAATCATGACCAAAACATGTATTTTCTATTTTTTAAAAATAAGCAATATTTATGCGTAAATATAAATAATAATGATATAATCATGTATATCTCTTCAACACATTTCCAATGAGCTAAAGGACTCAAAAGCCTGATGCCTTGAAAGAAAATTATGGCCAAAATACTAAAGCAAATTTTCCTATGAAAATAGAAGTGTGTGCACACTTTTAGAGTATCTATGTGCTTTTAGAGAGAATGCGCACTTTTAGAGTATCTACGTGCTTTTAGAGTGCAATCATGCTTTTAATTGCATGCACGTTATTTAAATTCTAAAGCGTGTGTTTGTTCTTATGCATGCTTACTTGGAAAAATATGGTGGCAGTATGCATGTTGGTTCACAAGGCACCGAACATATAGATAAATGAACACATGCTCATTCTTGTGAACATGCATGCGTTCCTATGTGAGTGTGTTCATGAAATCCCCATTTCCACATTTGAGGCCATTAACTTTGTGCGAGCACCCTTGATTCAATGACAAATTTTTTATTTATATTACTCTACATGAGACAAGTTTACAATTTCTAATGTTAGGTTTGCCTAGGAATCTCTTTTAAACAATAAAGTTAGTTTGAGATCTTAATTTAACTAGGAAAATAATTACACAATTTTACCCACCTAACCATTGAAAAATGACATATTTTAAACTCATTTATAAGGTTACATAATAATCGATGCTTAGCATTCACATGTTTTTATATGTAAGGGGAATCTAGCAATCTCCTTATTTCAAGAGGTAAATATAAGACTAAATCAAGGTTCAAGCCAACCAATAACAAGGATAATAGTTTTCTTTTAATCTATTAAAAAAAATCACAAAACCCTTCCATTCATAGAAAACAAAAATCAATATCCCTTTATTCAAAGAGGAAAATGCAAAAGGAACGTGACATTAATCTCATCAAAATCCTTTATAAGACACCACTAATCCATTCAGTAGATGTTATTAAACTTTATGTATAGTTTACCACCCTTTATACCTTTATCTTAACCCCTAAAACCCCAAAATTCATAAAAAAGGGTGCCCAAATAAACTAATTTAGGACTTGGTCATGATTGTTATAAGGGAAAAAGTGACCAAGAGGATTTTTTTGGGGTTTCCCTAAAGGAAATTAGTAACCAGATTGCTATTATGGTTCATAAAAGTAGGAAGGGCCCTCGCACGAAGTTGAGGGACGCTTTAGATGTAATCGTGCATTCGTAAAACACGCGAGTATTCAGTAAAACCAAAACGCGCGAGCATTTTGTAGAAATAGGCATGGGCGGGCTACGAGCCTGCCATGCAGTTAACATGTAGGAGCACGTTATAGTGATACATAATTCGCACGTGTTATAGTGATCCATAACGCACGCGCGTTATAGTGATACATAATGGGAGCACGTTATAGTGATCCATAACGTGTGCATTATGTATAACATGTAGGATCACTATAACGCGCGCGCATTATGTATCACTATAACGCGCACGCATTATGGATCACTCTAACACACGCCCATTATGTATCACTATAATGCACGCACATTATGGATCACTATAAAGCACGCGCGTTATTATAATCATCAAAACCTTATTCAATAGTCTATTTAATAGTTTCTATGGGTTAGGAGGTTAAATAGGGATTTGGTGTTAGGGGCTTAGGGATTAGAGATGGGGGGTGGT
>BSBM01000407.1:12220000-12320000 GCA_027924585.1 Larix kaempferi
AAACAATCAGTATACTTAAGTTTACCATAGATTTCTACATGTAATTTGTAAACTAATTAATTATAACAAAATCATTTCATCCATAATACCTATAAGGTTTCATGGCATCTCCAATAGTAAATAATGTAGATATACATATCTACCTATTCATAACTAACTTCATAATCAAAGTAAAAAAGAAATGTGTATATATTTTTACATATTCAGATCCATGTCAATTAAAGTGTGTGTGCACCATTTTCCTCCCAAAGTTACACTATCATATATTGATGCCACCCCAATGTTGGGGAACAACAGACTATTCTCTATTAATGTCACCTCTATGTTGGAAAATAATATCACTATGAAGAATAAGATTGTTCAAGGATTCCAACTCATTTATATTTTTCCCCAAAATTTAAAAACAAAAGCCACACAACCCATTACTAAATTCTTTAATCAATCTTCCAATTAGACTAACTCTTATCTCTTAGTCCCCTACCTCATATGACAAGAAAAACTAATTCATTCTCTTCTCTTTAGTCCCTTGGAAATGCGTCCCTCTTATGCTCTTCAATTCTCTGCTCATGTTCATTTTCAAATTTCATTTCTAATAGTTGTGTATTTTTTCACAATAGATTATAAAATGCATCCCTCTTATGCTCTTCAATTCTTTGTTCATGTTCATTTTCAAATTTCATTTCTAATAGTTTGTGGTTTTTTGGACAATAGATTGTGGCATCTTGAACAACCTAACCAAGAAGCAAAAATCCACAAGTTCAAAAAGTTACTTCCCTACCAAATATTGGTCTAAATATATTGATAGGGCCTCTTCCATTTCCTATGGGCCCCCGATAACTATGATACCATTTCATAACTCAATTTTTTTTAATCTTACTAATTTATATATATATATTTTTAATATTTTAATAACAAAATGTATAAATGTGGTGAAGGGTGTATAGTTTGAGTGGGCCTAATGTACAACTTGAGGGACCTAACTATTAAGAACATGTGTTCATTCCTAGGAGGTCAAATTCCCACAAACAAAGAATCTTAAAAATCTATTATTATTATTATTACAATTACATTCAGTGTTTTTCAAAATATAATCGAACCAGGGGTTTTACCATTAGTCAAATCAATGATCATTGATATGATTGCATTTCTACTCAAACATAAAGTTATGTGTGATTTTTAATTTATTTATTAATATAATATTGATTGAGTTTTTATTATACATATTTTTATTTAATTTTATGTTAAATCTGATTTAGAATTGATTTATTAATACAATATTAATTAATTTTTTATTATGTATATTTTTTATTTAATTTTATATTATGTTTAAAATAGGTAGTACAACATGCCATATTACATTTTATATTAATTTGGTCAATTGGTTAATAATATAAATAATTATAATTATATTTGTATGTAAGAAAATTGTAATGTGAGTAATTAATTAAATAATATTAGACTTGTTTTTTGAGGAAATTTATAATGTTGGTAATTTATTAAGTAAAATAAATTTTATTAATAATCATATTTGTGAGAAATGTGAATGTGATAGTAGTGTTTTGTGTATGTATTCAAATTTATGTGAATGTGATAATTTGTTGAAATTTTGTTATATATAAGATAGGTTGAGATTTATGTG
Source organism: Larix kaempferi (assembly GCA_027924585.1). Lineage (NCBI taxonomy): Eukaryota > Viridiplantae > Streptophyta > Pinopsida > Pinales > Pinaceae > Larix > Larix kaempferi. Next base: position 12,221,640 of record BSBM01000407.1, read on the forward strand.
ATAAAATTTATGTAAAAAATTATGGATAAAGATATAGTCAATTCAAAAGCATTTGATCATATATAATCTCAAAATGAATGGTAATACATTTTATTGAGAGTATAACTATGACTAAGCACGCAATGTATAACAACAAGATAAACAACATGGGAGACCTTCTTACTCCAGTCAAAACCACCTATTACTTAAGCAAGGTTGACATAAAGAATCCAAGTAGTTGCTAATTATGAGGTTCAAGGTATTTTTAAGAATATGATTAAGATACAAAATAAATTAATGTATGAGATTCTTTTACTTATAATATTTCGATACATAAAAAATACCTAACAAAAAAATCCAGTGTGAATAAAATATCAGAGTAGACTTCTTATATATACTACTTTTAATCAAATATACAAGAATATATCATAAATGTACATCTCACATATGTTATTTACAACTAGAATTACTATTTAAAAAACAAAAATATTTTGAGAGACAACATTTAGTTATTAATAATTGTTTTATGTTATTAATAATTATTTTAATAAGAAAGTAAAAATATATTTATTGAAGAATGAATAAAGGTTAAAATATGAAATTGAATATTATTTATAATTTATAGTGTTTAAATAATTAAAATTTGATTTTAAAAATTTAATTACCCTGAACGAATTATACTACTATGATTATAATATTGAATTATTATTAAAATAATAATATTAAATAATAATTATAATATTGAATTCCCGAATTTATTAGAGAAATAAATATGTAGGATGATCACCCACGTGGTTGAGATGACGAGTGGTGGAGGTGGTGATGTATGAAGAGAGAGGGTTTAGTGAAGATGGTTTTACTCTCTATGAGGAGGAAATACCCCTAGCCTCAACGTGAAGCTACCACTCTCTGGAGCACGGGTGATCTTAGCTGGGTAAGCGAGGTGAAGTCCTTTAAGTTCTGGAAGAGCATTTTGTGAGTGGATTCGAGGTTAGATATTCAAGTTATTTGTTTCTCCATTCTAAGGTGAATGGTATCGAGAAGCATAATCAGTTATTAATGACTCATAGTTTGAAGGTGGGATCAATCCGTTGCAGCTCCATTAGGGTTGTGGTATGGAATTATGGTATGATGATGATTAGGTTTGTGGTATGGAATTATGGTGTGATGGAGTTATGGAAGTCAGGATTATTGTACAAGGTCACAGTCTTTGTGGAATATTTTAGCAAGCTTCTCCCTTATGTTGATAAGAGTTAATTTTGAGTCGTTTTATGGATTTTCTAAGCACATGGTTGTGGTTTGGATTTTATATTTGGTTATGTTACAAGTTTTTATTTAAATTAAAAAATTCATGGTTTGAATTTTATAGTAGGCTTCTTTCTTCTGTGGATAATATTTGATTTTGAGTTGTTATATAAAATTTCTAAGCATATGGTAGTGTGACTTGGAGTATATATTTAGTTGTATTACAAGTATTTACTTAAATTGGAAAAAATTCATGCTTTGGAGGAAACCCATTCCTTTATGCTTCTCTTTTTTTCTATTTCATTGATAACACCTAGAATTTTAAACCTAGAATTTTGAGATGCAATTTTTAGGTGAATGACCTCTATGAAGAAATAAACTAAGTTCATGAGCACATACAACTGGCTAAGCAATAAAGGATCAATTTGAAAATTTTGAAATATTGTTATTCTTTATCATTCTATTTGTTTTTTCATGATAATAAATATAAATTAAAATCATATAAAATGGTTTTGTATAGTAAGACAAAGCAAATAATATAAACACACCAAAAAAAATCATTTCAAATAAATTTATAATTATTATTGTATGTAATCTTTAAATTAAAGTAGGTTACTTAATCAACATTAAAAAAAATTGAACACATTCATACTAAATATAATCTATACATACATTTCAAAATATATTTTCATATTAAGACTAAGAGTAATTTATACATACATTTCAAACTCTATTTTCATATTATTATATAACATGCTTTAAATTTAAAAGCAAATGTATCTCCTCTTGTCTGTGCGAGCCTTTGTGCTCTGCTGGTTTCTTCTCTTCGTTTTTCTAATTTGGTATCAGAGCCACTGCTACAATCCACGTGAAGGAGAATCCATGTTGAAGCTGCTGTTGCGCTGAGGAGGGGGACCTGAGATCACATGTGTAAAAGAGGAGCCATGTCCAAATGTGAAGGGGCATGTGTTGAAGGAGGAGGCTGTGGAAACCCATGTGAAGAACTGCTGCTGAAAGGAATCTCACTAGATTTATCATTTTTGGAGCTGCATGAAAAGTCTGTTTTGTTTTTGATGTTTTATTACAGCATGAAAAAGGAGCCCATGTTTTTTTTTGTTGAGCCTAGTGTGAAAGGGCTTCTCTCATTTGAAGGCGCTGCTAGGAGGTCGCTGTTGTGAAGTTCAATCGCTACCCATGAAATAGTTGAAGTGTAGATTGCTGGGAGCTGAGTAAGCCTCTGCGATTTTTTTCTTCTTCGTGGTGCAGATTCCCATTGTGCACACTGCTCCCATTACCCGTGAATTGCACCGATTCTTGACTGGCACAGTACATCCCTTTGCAAGGTGTGACTGGTTAATATTTATTGCAGGATCCATTTTTTATGTTGGAAAATCGTAATTAATGAGCGGATAAGCATATCAAATCTAATCCGACTTTGTTAGTCACCCTGGCAGCCATTTTGTGTCAGCGTGAGGTCCACGATGTTAGTATGCCAGTTAGTTCACAGCCAACCCGATGCACGTCTTGTTTGTATTTACTTCACCACGTTAATAGTTTGCAAGTCAAGAAATCTTAGGTAAGAATTAATTTATATGTTTAATGCATTCCTATAGCTTCCAAGTGAAGCGATCCTAAGTCGGTTGATAGGAAACTCTATAAATAGAAGCTCATAGTTAAAAATCATAGAGTGATGTGAAGAGGAGAAGAATAGAAGTGAAGACCCATGAAGTTTGTATCAAGAGCCCAAGCTCCGTGAATGTAAAAGATCGCAGTGAAACTCATTTCCATGTATTGAGGAGTTGCGCAGTTTACTATGGTAAATATACAAGTCTATGTTTTATGTTTCATTCTCAAGAATGTTGTATATTGCAAGTCGCACATCATATTCAAATTTAATCATCTGAATATTGTTTACATTCACCAGCAGTAAAAGAAATCAAGATTTACAAATATTTCACTGCAGTGAATGTTCTAAATTAAAAAGGAGTAACTTTGCGTTAAGATGTTTTAGTTGTTATTTCTTAAAGAAATATATTTCATGATAAAGTTTGGTTAAGTGAACCGCGAAGTGTTTGTGAAGACCGCGAAGTAGAGTATTGTGAAGTGAACTTCGCAGTGATGCGAAGTTACTTGCCGTGAAGTGAAAAGTTGATATTGCGCAGTTAAAACTGCGAAGTTAATTCTTAGTGAGGAAAGTGTTTCGCAAAGTAAAATTTGGGGTTTTCTATTATATGGACCATGAAGTCCGAAGAGAAGAAAAAGAAGGTATTCATCTACTGCGCAGTTAAATTTATTTACTACGCAGTGTGCTTTTCCCTTGATCCGGTATCAGAGCCTGGTTTACGAAAAGTAAGAATTTTATTTATAAGGGACGAGCAGTTAAGAATGGCTTCCACTTCTGGTAATTTGCAAACTCCAATCATTTCAAGAGAAAATTATGAATATTGGTCTCTAACCATGAAAGCTTTGTTTAGAGGCCAAGATGTATGGGAAATAGTCCAGTAAGGCTATGCAGAACCAACAGATCTAGCAGTATATAACAATCTCACACAAGCTGAGAAGGATGTCTTAAGGGAACATAGGAAGAAATATGGAAAGGCATTGTTCCATATACATGAAGTGACACATAAATCAACACTCCCAAGACTAGCAGCAGTGCAGTTAGCTAAGGAAGCATGGGATACGCTGGAAACTTCATATCAAGGTTTGAACAAGGTAAATACTGCGAAACTTCAAATTCTTAGAAGAGATTTTGAATCTTTGTCAATGAAAAATACAGAGTCAGTAGACTCATTCTATACTCGTGTAATTGGTCTGGTTAATCAAATAAAGTCTCGTGGGGAAACTCTAGGTGATCAAAGAGTTGTTGAAAAAGTTCTCAGAGTTCTTCCAAAGAAATATGAATCTTTGGTTGTAACCCGGGAGGAAAATTAAGATCTGTCCGCATTTACTATCGATGAGTTGCAAGTCTCATTACTTAATCATGAACATAAAATAAGCGATTCAGAAACATCGCTGGAAGGTGCATTCACAGCACAGTCATCCATAAGTCGTGGAAGAGGTAGAGGAAGATAAAACTCTAGAGGCAGAGGACGAAGTTCGTTCAAAGGAGGTCGCAGCAGCAGCCCTACGTAAATCACTGGTAGAGGCCAGAATCAGAGCCCCAATCAGCTAAGTGGACAAAGGTATGATAAATCAAAGATTCAATGTCATTACTGTAAGAGGTATGGACACTTCGCATATGAATGCAGGAAGAAACAGTATGACCAAGGAAAGCAAGGCGAAGCACAATCAAGCAACAACAACACTTCGAACAACACATTGTTCTTAGCATGCAAATCACCACTGGAATGCAATGCTGTCCAAGAAAGTCCAAATGATATATTGTATTTAGACTCAGGCTGTAGCAATCATATGACTGGTAATTTAAATCTATTTTCTAGTCTAGATAAATCAGTTCAAACTAACATGACACTTGGAAACAATATTCAAGTTATTGTTTTGGGTAAGGGTACTATTGATATTCTAACAAACCAAGGGGAGCATAAATGTATGCCTGATATTTATTATGTTCAAGGTTTGAAGTATAATTTGATGAGCATAGGAAAACTGATGGAAAAAGGTTAGAGGGTTCACATGATATGAACGCATTGTGTGATTAAAGACATATATCCAAGCAATCAGTTAATTGCCAAAGTGCAGATGACAAGCAATCGCTTGTTTCCTTTGAGGATAAGACCAAACATCAAAGCAAAAACAACTGAAGTTGTTCATACAAGTCAGAATGAAAATTTTGGATCTGCATTCAAAGCAAAAAGAAAAGGAGCAGACATTCACTGTGCAGCAGAAGGAAAAGACAGTGCAATGCAAGCTGTGTTATTCAAACAGAAATTCAGGATGAATCCTGGTTATGGCATTTCAGATTTGGACATCTGAATTTTGGTGGGTTGAAGCTACTGCACATGAAGGACATGGTGAAAGGACTGCCACTAATTGAAAAAACAGAAAGAATTTGTGAAGGTTGTATTTTTGGAAAACAACACAGATAAAATTTTCCAGTTGGAAAGTCATGCAGAGCTTGCACACCACTTGAAATTGTGCACTCTGATATTTATGGACCGAAGCAAACACCGTCCATGGGAGGATGCACTTATCTTCTCACATTTATTGACGATTTCACAAGAAAAACATGGTTTTATTTTCTAAAGCATAAATCTGATGCATTTGATTGTTTTCAGCAATTCAAGGCACTTGTGGAAAAGCAGAGTGGTTACAACATCAAGATATTGAGAACAGATAGAGATGGCGAGTATGTCTCAAATCATTTCTTGAATTTTTGCAAAAATCAAGGCATACAGCAACAATTCACTACGCAGTATACACCACAACAGAATGGTATTGCAGAGAGGAAGAACAGAACCATTATGGAGATGGCGCGCAGTATGTTGGCAGTGATGCATCTGTCAAATGAATAGTGGGATGAAGTAGTGGCAACTGCGGTATACATCATGAATCGTTGTCCGACGAAGAGCGTGAAGAACAAAGTTTCGCTGGAATCTTGGAAATGTATGAAACATAGTGTTTCGCATTTAAAAATTTTTGGCTGTGTAGCATATGCACATGTTCCAGATGATCTAAGAAGGAAATTAGACAATAAAGGACATAAATGCATTTTTTTGGGTATTCTAAAGATACAAAAGCATACAAGTTGTATGATCCTGTTTCAAGAAAAATTATTATTAGTCGTGATGTTCAGTTTGTCGAAAATGAAGCATGCGATGGAACTGTAGAAAATAATGTGAAAATCATGTCACATGTTGAACATGATGACATCGCAGAAGATGTGGTTGAGACTCCACATGCAAATCAGAACTGTGTAGCACCGTCTACTCCCAGAAATGCATAGCATGTTCTAGTACAAGGAACTTTGACACAAGTCGCAATGCAACCAACTCCAACAAGTACACCAAGCCCACAACAAACCCCATCAAGCAGTTCATGCAGTTCAATACCAGCAACTCCACCAAGAACAAGAAGTCTTCGCGAAATATATGAGGCTAGTACACCTAATTCATTATCATGTTTTGCATTATTTTCTCAAGTTAATGATACTCTAACTTTTGAAGAAGTTGTTGAAGATAAAGTCTGGGCACAAGCCATGGATGAAGAAATAGAATGCATTGAAAAGAATCAAACATGGGAACTAGTTGATGTTCCTAAGGACAAAGATGTGATAAGCGTGAAATGGATTTACAAGACCAAGCAAGATGTTGATGGAAATGTGCAGAAGCACAAGGCAATATTGGTAGCAAGGGGGTTCACTTAGCAACTTGGCATAGACTTCAATGAGACCTTTGCACCTATAGCACGAATGGACACAATAAGAATAGTTTTGGCCATCACAGCACAAAGGAAATGGCATTTCTATCAAATGGATGTTAAGTCCGCATTCCTAAACGGTTATTTGGAGGAAGAAGTATATGTGGAGCAGCCACAAGGCTATGAAGTTTCAGGACAAGGACACAGAGTATACAGAGTGAAAAAATTCTCTTTATGGTTTGATGGAAGCTTCGCAAGATTGGTACAGTTGCATTGACTCATACCTCATTCAAAATGGATTTCACAGAAGTGAATGTGAGCCAATGTTGTACACAAAAATCAATCAACAAGGTAATAAGCTGATTGTTTTTTTGTATGTAGATGATTTAATATTTATTGGTGATTTTGGAATAGAAGAATTTAGAACAGTCATGGAAAGTGAATTTGAAATGACTAATTTGGGGGTTATGAAGTATTTTCTAGGCATTGAAGTCCAATAGACTAAAAAAGGTATATTTATATCACAGTCAAAATACGCAAATGATGTATTGAATAGATTTAAGATGTTAAACAGTAAGACAACCCCAACACCAATAATAACAGGTTTGAAATTGAGCAAGGATGATGATGGATCCAATGTAGATCCTACTCTGTTTAAAAGGCTTGTTGGCAACATTATGTATATTACAGCAACAAGGAAAGACATCATGTATGGAGTCATCTTAATCTCATGATTCATGGAGTCACCAAAAGAATCGCATTGGAAAGCAAGTAAAAGAATTCTGAGGTATGTAAGTGGAACAAGAGACTTTGGTATTCTGTATTCCACCTTAGAAAATTTCAAACTCATCGGATACACTGACAGTGATAATGGAGGCATCATATATGACAGAAAAAGCACATATGGGAATACATTTCATGTAGGAACAGGTGTTGTATCATGGGCATCAAAGAAACAACCCATAATAACTCTTTCTTCAGCAGAAGCAGAGTATGATGCAGCTACAAGCGCTGCATGTCAAGCAGTTTGGATGTGGAGAATGTTATGTGATCTGTCACAGCATTAGCAAGAACCCATCGTCATTTACTATGACAACAATTAAGCTATCGCACTATCAAAGAATCATGTATATCACAAAAGAACTAAGCACATCGACACAAGGTATCACTTTATCAGAGAATTGATAAACAACAAAGAAATCTGTTTAGAATTTTGTAGGTCTGAAGATCAAGTAGCAGACATCTTTACCAAACCATTGGAAAAGGACCCATTCCAATATCTGCAAAGTTGTTTGGGAGTGACAAGTTCTGCATGGTGAACTATGTCATGAAAAGAGCATGTTTTAGATTTGAAATATTTTGTAATAGTTTATTTTTGTTTAAAGATCCCCATCCGCTCATAATTAAGGGGGAGTGTTGGAAAATCATAATTAATGAGAGGATAAGCATATCAAATCTAAGCCGACTCTTTTAGTCACCTTGGCATCCATTTTGTGTCAACATGATGTCCGCGATGTTAGTATGCCAGTTAGTTCGCAGCCAATCTGATGCACGTCTTGTTTGTATTTACTTCACCGCATTAATAATTCGCAAGTCAAGAAATCTTAGGTAAGAATGAATTTCTGTGTTTAATGCATTCCTGTAGCTTCCAAGTGAAGCGATCCTAAGTCGGTTGATATGAAACTCTATAAATAGAAGCTCATAGTTAAAACTCAGAGAGTGATGTGAAGAGGAGAAGAATAGAAGTGAAGACCCGTGAAGTTTGTATCAAAATATCAAGCTCTGTGAATGTAAAAGATCGCAGTGAAACTCATTTCCATGTATTGAGGAGTTGCGTAGTTTACTATGGTAAATATATAAGTCTATGTTTTATGTTTCATTCTCAAGAATGTTGTATATTGCAAGTCGCACATCATCTCCATATTTACTCATGTGAATATTGTTTACATTCACCGGCAGTAAAAGAAATCAAGATTTACAAATATTTCACTGCAGTGAAAGTTCTAAATTAACAAGGAGTAACTTCGCATTAAGATGTTTTAGTTGTTATGTCTTAAAGAAATATATTTCATGATAAAGTTTGGTTAAGTGAACCATGAAATGTTGGTGAAGACCACGAAGTGTTTTTCAAGACCACAAAGTAGAGTATTGTGAAGTGAACTTCGCATCACTGTGAAGTTACTTGCCGCGAAGTGAAAAGTTGATATCGCGTAGTTAAAACTATGAAGTTAATTCTTAGTGAGGAAAGTGTTCCGTGAAGTAAAATTTGGGGTTCTCTATTATATGGACCGCGAAGTCTGAAGATAAGAAAAAGAAGGTATTCATATACTGCGTAGTTAAATTTATTTACTGTGCGGTGTGCTTTTCCCTTGACTTTACATAGAAAAGAGTCATCACTATCAAGAGGTAACCGCCGCTGTGAGAAGAGATCACTGAAGGGAGGTTCCTGTGTGTGGAAACCATTCTCTGGTAGCTGCAGATTGTGGTTGGCTCCCTTTTCTTTAGAGTTCACATTGGTGGAGCATCTGAGATTGAAGCATAAGTGAAGGAACCCCTACACAATTACAATTGACCACCGGCTCACCATTTTGACCGACACAATGGTACTGAATCTTTTTGTCTAGCTCTTTGGATCGAGCCAGGAAAGGTAATATGGAAAATTCTCTTGTTGATTCTTATATTACTGAAATGTCCAAATTAAATGGATATAATTATGTAAATTGGAAATTCAATTTAATTACCATACTTGAAGCACTTTATTTGTGGACGATTGTGAAAGTATATGAGGAGAAGCCCAAAGATACGTTTTCCATCTCAGACTAGAATTTGCGGGAAGTTCAAGCAAAGGTAATACTTCAAATGTCCATAAAAGACAATATCATTACTCACATTAGAGATTGTAAGATGTCCAAAGATACATGGTAAAAACTCAAAGGTTTGTATGAGACATCAGTTTCAAATAGAATTTTGTTCTTGAAGACTAAGTTATTATCTATTAAGATGGAAGTGAAGGAACCCATAACTAAATATCTCTCCTGCATCAAAGATTTAAGAGATAATTTGGGTGATATTGGCAAATAAGTGTTCAGTTATGACCTGGTGATTGTTACATTAAAAGGTTTATTTCCAGAGTATAAAGTGTTCATTTCAGCGCTTGCAGCAAGGAAGACCCCTCCTACTTTTGCAAAACTTGACGGAATTCTTATACAAGAAGAGAGAATGCATATCTATAAGCCAAAATCACATACTGCAGATCAAGCACCGATGGCAAGAGGCAAATATTGACACAGAGGAAATCAATGGAACAGACACTGAGGAAAGTTCCGTACAAGACATAGAGGCATGTCACACACTGACTCTAATATTAATAGAGAAGTTGTATGCCATTATTGTGGCAAATAAAGTCTTATTGCTAGGGACTATTTTAAGAAGATAGACAGTGAGTGCAATAACAGATACAAAAAACATAATGGAAACTATGTAATAAAAGACACCCCTGATGTCAATGGATTCAAGAATCTCATAATGTTTATATCTGAACATTCTATGTCTGTTGAAACGGATGACGAAAATGCATGGTTTATAGATTTGGGTGCTTCTTCCCATATGTCCTGTAACAGAGAATGGTATGATGAGTATCATGAAAATTCTGATGGCACACATATTTATTTAGGGGATAATAGGTCACATAAGGTCCAAGGCTATGCAGTGATAAGTGTAAATTTGCCTGATGGTCAACTTAAACAGGTTCATAATGTGATGTATGTTCCATGCATCAAAAAGAATTTAATATATGTTTCCGCTATCACTGATAATGACATGAAAGTTGAATTTGGTAAATATAAATGTCATGTTAAAGATGTCCAAGATAATTACATGGTTATAGATATAGGATCCATAATTGGAGGTTTATACAAGCTGGATGTAGTAAAGGGAAGTCATCAAGATTTGGAATCTTCAGCCATATCGAATGTCGAATTGTGGCATCAAAGGTATGGGCATCTCAATCACAACGATCTTATGTTATTACAGAATAAGTCTATGGTTGAAGGTCTTCCTGTTATCAAATATGTTCATATAGAATGTGCTGCATGTGCACTTGGGAAACAACACAGAGAGGAATTTCCTAATCACGAAGAAAAGAGACAGACTGAATTGCTTGAGTTAATTCATACTGATGTTTGTGGACCTATGCAGACCAGATCACTTAGTGGTGCCTTTTATTTTCTCATATTTGTTGATGACAGATCTAGGTTCACTTGGGTATATCTCATAAGAAGCAAAGGTGATGTCTTTGAATACTTCAAGGAATTCAGGACCAAAGTTGAAAATAAGACAGGTAAATATATCAAAATCGTCATATTGTATTAAGGTGGTGAGTACACTTATGGAGCATTCAAAAGATACTGCATAGATAATGGAATCCAATAGAAATTCACTGTGCCTCATACACCTCATCAAAATGGAGTTGTTGAGTGGAAGAATAGAACACTAGTGGAATGTGCACGTAGCATGCTTCAAGGTAAAAACGTTTCCAATGGTATTTGGGATGAAGCCATTAATACTGTTGTCGATTTAAAGAACAGAAGTCCAACAAATAAATTAAATCTTCAAACACCTTTTGAATTTTTTCATGGCTATAAACAAAAAATTAGTCATTTAAGAGTCTTTGGTTGTAGGTCCTTTGCACACATCCCCAAATATGATAGAAGAAAATTGGATGCAAAAGCCATTGAATGTGTCTTTGTTGGCTATTGTGATGATCATAAGACATACCAGTTATTTCATCCTAGTTCACACAAACTAATTGCAAGTAGAGATGTTGTGTTTCATGAGAATACAGATATAAGTAACAGGTTAAATAATTCTGATGAAGGGCAGATCTGAGAGTATAATGTCAAAATAGATCAAATTGTTCAAAAAGTGCAGAAAGTATTGGTACAACAACAAGTTCAGGAACATGGTGATAGCATGAGTGATACCACCTCAGATGAAGAAACAACAGAAGGAAGAAGAATCATGGATGGTAATCCAACAGGTATTGTGGTGCCTAGAAGGTCAAACCAATAAACTCAACCTCCTCTAAAGTTTAGAGATTATGCCTTGATGACTAATGTAATGAATGTCATAGAACCATTAAATTATGATCAAGCCAAAGATAAGGAAGAATGGGTGATTGCAATGAATGAGGAATATAATTCTATTATGAGATATAAAACTTGGGAATTAGTAGAATTACCAAAAACTAAAGTACTCATAGGATCTAAATGGTTGTTCAAATCTAAGTTCAAAGATGATGGTAGCATTGACAAACTTAAGGAAAGACTAGTTGCAAAAGGTTATTCTCAACAAGAGGGAATGGATTTTGAAGAAACATATGCACCAGTAGCTAAATTAAACACAATCAGATTGCTTGTTGCATTAGCTACAAAAAAGAATTGGAGAATACATCGGTTAGATTTTAAATATGATTTCTTGAATGGTGATTTAAAAGAGGAAGTGTATTTAGTTCATCCTTAAGGTTTTGTGCAGAAAGATCAAGAGCATCTTGTTTGCAGATTGAAGAAAGCTATCTATGGATTGAAACAGGCCCCTAGATAAAGATTGATTCCTTCTTTAAACAACAAGGGTTTATGAAAATAAAAAATGATTCAATTCTATATATTAAGAAAGATAAAGAGGGAAATGTTTGCTTGATATCTTTATATGTTGATGATCCCATTATTACAGGTGGATCATAGTAGTTGATTGCAGATATTAAAAGTCACATGTCTCAGGAATTTGAAATGAAAGACCTTGGTGATTTGCATTATTGTTTAGGAATTTCATTTTGGAGAGAGGATGGTAAAACATTCATCACTCAAAGCAAGTATGCAAGGGAAATCCTTGACATATTTCAAATGAGTGAATGCAAAGGAGTATCAACTCCTTTGGATCATAACCTGAAATTGCACAGTGATGATGGATCTAAAGAAGCAGATGGTACTTTGTATCGTCAACTAGTGAGAATTTTGAATTATCTCATTGCTATAAGGCCAGACATATCATATTCAGTTAGCATCCCTATTCAATTCTTGGCTAAGCCATGTGAAACACATTGGAAATCTGGAAAGCAAGTCCTATGATATTTAAAAGGAATAATTGATTTTGGTCTTTTATATACTGATGCATTTATGTTTAGTTGGCAGGTTATTCTAATTCTGATTGGGCAGGGAATCCTTGTTAGGAACCCATGTCAACCCTTCTATTTACTTTGTTAGTATATTGTTGTTGGATGCATATGCTTTGTAAGTCATCCCGTAGTATTTGTTGATCCATAGTTTGTATTATTGTTGTTGGATGCACATGCTTTGTAAGTCATCTCGTAGTAATTGTTGATCCATATTTTGTATTGGCTCATGGTTTGTATTGACACATGGTGTTGGTGCCTAGACTTAATATATAAGTTTATGTTGAGGCCAATGGAGGTACCGTGAAGTTATCTGTATTAAGCTTGCTCAAAGGAGGTTGCCCCCTCGAAGTGGCCTGCGATCAATATAAAAGTGGTTCTGAGTTTTGTTATTTATGCTATTTCGTGTGTTTTCATTAATTAATTATTGTAGGTTCTTCACATCTGGTATCAGAGCACTTTCTTGGGCTCGTTGGGTGGAATTTCTGTCAATTTTTTTTTTGCATCTGTTGCAAGTTCAGATATGGGAATAATCCCTATCCGCTTAACTATGGGAAGTACTTGTGCATAAGCCCTAAAAATCATTGTGAGGAGTACCAAAGGAACCCCAAAGTAGTTGGCCCATTGAGAGGACCTGCCAGCGAAAAAGGAAACAACCCCTACCAGATTGACTAGTTCCCACCCGTGAGGTAAACCAAGAGCTATCGTTTGTGGCAAAGCGGTTATCAGTTTCACCTGAGCCGTGGAGTGAGGGGTACTTCCCCAATACACAAGCCGTCAGAAAACATTGGTGGCCGAGTGAAGCCCCTAAACTGTTAGGAAGCCGCACATACCAGGGGTCCATATCTATTTTCAACTGAACTATTGCCGATCACTTCCACGTCGTTTCAAATACATTCCAAGCTGTTTCAGATCCATCCATTTCAGATCAATTCCAAGTCGTTTAAGATCCATTCTGAGTTGTTTCAGATCCATCCGCTTCAAATCCATTCTGAAAATCGTTCCAAATCCAATCGTATCAGATCTATTCTGAAAGTCGTTTCAGATCCAACCATTTTTTATCCATTCGGCGTCATTTCAAATCCATCGGTTGATGATCCCTTCAGCGTCATTGCAGATCTATCTATTTCTGATCCCTTCCACGCCATTGTAGATCCATTTCATTTTTTTGCCATATTTTCCTTGTTTTAACTTCGTTTCCCTTGAAACTTCCCAGACACCCCTCCAATCCCATTCTACATATTTCATTCTTGAGGACCCTATCAAAAATTCTACTTCCCAAAGCCAAAAATCTCACATTTGTCTATTTTTAGGGTTTTCCATAACTTCTTGAATTTTCACCCACTCACCTCCAAATTTTTCCACCGTGTTCATTCCCTATTTCTACTTTTTTGTCCCTCTTTAACAAATTTTCTCATTCTTTCACCCCGCTTCTGAAATCCCCATTTTTTGCTTCCCTGCCCATTAGAAAGTGTCCAAAACTTACTCAAAACCCAATTACCCATCCAAATCCCAAATCCAAATTTCCCTTTACTAAATAAGCTTTTGTTTGTGTTTTTCTATCCATTCCCCCCCTAAAAAAAAAAAAACTCCTGGTTATGGTTGTCACCCGCGCAGGAGAAAAAACCATGGAGGAAGCACTTGTAGCCATCCAAACCAAAATCCAAGATCTGGATGAAAAACTTCTTAGCCTCCATCTTCAGCATTTAGCAATGAACAATAACCGACAGCAAGAATCTTCTGCAGCCAATGGGTTCTCTTCTTCCAGCACTTTCCATGGTCCGAAGCTTGAATTTCCTTGCTTTAATGGTATTGATCCAACTAGATGGATCTATCGTGCAGAACAATATTTCAGTCTACATAATACTTTTGATGTCCAAAAAGTTCCACTTGCATCCTTTCATTTGGAACAAGAATCCCTTCAATGGTACCGTTGGTACATCAAGGCTGATGATGAGCCAAAATGGACAGATTTTTGCCAACTCCTTTTGCAACGATTTGGTCCTAGTTCTTTTGATGACTTCATCGGAGCACTCACTAAACTTCGTCAAAGTGGAACTGTGAGAGAGTATCAGACAGCATTTGAGAAACTAGCCAATCACACAGAAGGATTGTCTGATGAATTCTACAGGATTTGTTTTATCAGTGGTCTTAAGGATGAAATTTGGTTATAGGATAAAATGTTCTGTCCCAACACAATGATGGAAGTCCTTGGGTTGGCTAAGTTGGCAGAAGAAAAGATTGCAGCCCAACAATGCTCCAAACCTGCTTTTGTTCCCTTCTGAAATATGGGTTCTCAACGACCTCCCATCCTGCCAGCTCGTCAACCAACTCCTATCAAGCATTTGTCTTGAACAGAGATGCAGGCACGCCGAGAAAAAGGGCTTTGTTATAATTGTGATGAGAAATTCACTCAGGGACATAGATGTGTTCAACAAAAGCTCTATCTCTTGGATATGGGTTCTTCGCCTACCTCTACAATTGGTCAAGAAACTCCAGATACAATGGATGATTATGTCGACATTTAGGAGTCGCCTATTGACCCCCCATCTCAAGATGAACAACCAGAGATATATCTCCATGCTTTATCTGGTGTCACCACCCCCCAAACAATGCGGGTCAGGGGTTACTTCAAGAAGCTTCCTCTTACAATGCTCATTGATTCTGGTAGCACTCATAACTTCATTGACCCTCAGATCGCCAAACATGCTGATTGTTTTGTCCATCCTTGCTCCAACTTTGATGTCATGGTTGCTAATGGGGGAACCTTACCTTGCAAGGGGAAGTGTCACAATGTGCGTATCTCTCTGGAATATTATAACTTGCGCTCTGACATGTTTGCCTTGTCCCTAGGCGGATGTGATGTGGTTTTGGGCATTCAATGGTTACGCACACTTGACCCCATCTTATGGTATTTTGTTGAACTTTGGATGCAGTTTTCAATCAATGGGAAACAACACAAATTTAAGGGCTTACAAAAAAGTTCTCTCCGCATCATCAGTTCACATCGCCTGGAAAAGATCCTTAAGAACAATTCACATGGTGTCATCACTCAACTCCATTCCATTCAGATGCACCCATCAACGTCTCCCCTACTTCCTTGGATAGATATGCAGGTGTCCTTGCTGAACCAGTGGGCTTGTTGCCTTCAAGAGACCTTTACGGTATGAATTTAGCCGCATCTACATCTCAGCAGGAAATGATGGCTATTTTTCATGCAATACAGAAGTGGCATCCATACCTATTAGGGAATTATTTCTGCATCAAGACTGATCTCTAGAGTCTGGAAAATTTCCTGGAACAATGGGTCTCCTTCCTAGCACACCTGAAATGGGTTATCCAACTCATGGGTTATGCTTATGCAATCACATACAAGAAGGGTAAGGACAATATTGTGGAAAATGCTCCTTATCGCACATTTGATGACCCAGTTTCTCTTACAGTTATTTCTCTGCTTATTCCAAATTGGTTGCAATATGTTCGACAGGGCTATCTCTTCTATGAACTCCATGCTTCTTCATCAGCAGGGCACTCTGGGTTCCTCAAAATGTATGACTGGGAACAATGTAATTTCTTTTGGCAGGGACTGAAAATGACAATTCAACAGATGGTCAACAAGGGTGAAACGACACTCCTTTCAGGACTGTTCGAACCCTTTCCCATCCCTACATAGATGTGGACAGCTATTTCAATGGATTTCCTAGAAGCGCTCCAGTGGTACAATACCACATCTAACAGGACACCATATGAAGCAGTTTATGGACAGGAACCACCAGTTCTTCTTCCATACATGCTGAGCAGCTCCCCAGTTCAGGCAATTGACTCGGTTCTTCGAAACCGTGATCAGATTCTTCTCATTCTACAGGACAATCTTCACATGGCAAGAATTCGATTGAAACAACGAACCGATCAGCACCATTCTAAGTGCACTTTTCACATAGATGATATGGTCCTTCTTCTCTATAGCCTTCCAAGCAATCCTCCCTGAAACTCAAAAGGCATTAGTGGGCTGGAATGCAACCCGAGGATGCTACAGGGGAACCATTCCTTCAGTTTCTGAATCAATTTCCCCATCTAAAGCTTTGAGGACAAAGCTTTTTCTAAAGGAGAGGGGATGTTAGGAACCCATTTCAACCCTTCTATTTACTTTGTTAGTATATTGTTGTTGGACGCATATGCTTTATAAGTTGTCCCGTAGTATTTGTTGATCCATAGTTTGTATTATTGTTGTTGGACGCATATGCTTTGTAATTCATCCCGTAGTAATTATTGATCCATATTTTGTATTGTCCCATGGTTTGTATTGACACATGGTATTGACCCATGGTTATGGCGCCTAGACTTAGTATATAAGTTTATGTTGAGGCCAATGAAGGTACCATGAAGTTATTTCTATTGAGCTTGATCAAAGGAGGTTTCCCCCTCGAAGTGGCCCGCGATCAATATAAAAGTGATTCTGAGTCTGTTATTTATGCTATTTTGTGTGTTTTAATTAATTAATTATTGAAGGTTCTTCACAATCCTGATGACAGAAAGTCTGCTTCAAGATATGCTTTTCACATTGGTTCGAGAGTTGTGTCATGGAGCAGTAAGAAACAACCAATTGTTTCTTTGTCATGCACAGAATTTGAATATAAATATTTAACTAGTGCTAGTTGTGAATCCATTTGGTTGAGGCGCATTCTTGAAAATGTTGGCTCAAATCCAGAACAAGCTACCAAAATTTAGTATGATAATCAGAGTTCAAATAAGTTGGCACATAATCTAGTCTATCATGCCAGATCCAAACATATTGAGCTACAACATCATTTTGTGAGAGAAAATATTGAGTCTAAATAAATTGAATTGATTTATTGTAGCACAAGTGAGAATGTTGCTTATATTTTTACCAAACCAGTTGGAAGAATCCACTTTGAGGATCTTAGATAGAAACTGGGTGTTGTCAAGAATCCATTTCTACATTAAGGGAGGCTGTTAGCGATAATGCAGTAATGCATTCGTTTATGTTTGTTATTTCTAGATTGGTTGTTTGAACAACTCCTGTGTTGTAGGATCTGATGCTTATCTTTAGGATCTAGCTTAGTTGATTATTTTCCTATATATGTAAGTTTTATTCATCAATACAATTGAGTTGAGTGTATATCTCCTGTTGTCTGCGTGAGCCTTTGTGCTCTGCTGGTTTCTTCTCTTGGTTTTTCTAATTATAGTCTTTGTGGAAGATTTTAGCAAGCTTCTCCCTTATGTTGATAAGAGTTAATTTTGAGTTGTTTTATGGAGTTTCTAAGCACACGGTTGCGTTTTGGATTTTATATTTGGTTATATTACAAGTTTTTATTTAAATTAAAAAATTCATGCTTTGAATTTTCTAGTAGGCTTCTTCCTTCTATGGATAACATTTGATTTTGAGTTGTTATATAGAGTTTCTAAGCATATGGTGGTGTGAATTGGAGTATATATTCAGTTGTATTACAAGTATTTACTTAAATTGGAAAATTTTCATGCTTTGGAGGAAACCCACTCCTTTATGCTTCTTGTTTTTTCTATTTCATTGATAACACCTAGAATTTTTAGATGCAATTTTTAGGTAAATGACCTCTATGAAGAAATAAATTAAGTTCATGAGTACATACAAATGGCTAAGCAATAAAGGATCAATTTGAAAATTTTGAAATATTGTTATTCTTTATCATTCTATATGTGTTTTCGTGAAAATAAATATAAATTCAGATCATATAAAATAGTTTTGTATAGTAAGCAGAGAAAATTTTAAGAAGCCCCCCTAAATTTATATGTATAAAAAATGGGAGAATCCCCATGATACACGGGAAAGCGTGAAGGCTATTTTATCAAAAATATAATATTTATATATAATTTTTTGGCGAATCTTTCATGGAATTATAAAATCTTGTAAATTTTGGGCGAATATTTCACGAAATTATAAAAACTTGTAAAAAAATTGGCGAATCTTTCATGGAATTAGAAAATCTTGTGAAATATTGGCGAATCTTACACTAAACTATAAAAACTTGTAAAATCTTGAAAATTTGGTTGAAATTTGACTTAATAAAATTTCCTAGATGATTTGGTATTCATTTTCTATTTCCCATGTACTCTTGCATTAGGACACCTTATAAAAAAATCTTTTTAGGTGACCTGCTCTGTCATTTCATAGTCCCATTGATAGATCCCTTGTAATTGGTTTATGAATGGCACACACCAAAACGATGATTTATGCATCTTCTAGTACCTATGACTATGACAATATTCAACCCCAATAGTAGGTTACAATGAAGCACGTGTTCAAATTCACAAGTGGGTCACCCTTTGTGAAGTATGCCACCTTCAACCACTCATCACAATCTCCAAGATAACCTAACAACCTCGAATATAACACCCTTTTTGAAACTATGCATCTAAGGTTACTGAGTAACAAATCCATGTTTCCCAAGCACCCTAACCACTCCAAACACAAATCCTAAGTATTTCAACAAATATATCCATGCAACCCAACCAAATCTCAAATTTTCCCACTATTATATTAAGCAAATGTAGCTTCATGCCAAAGGGATTTCTAAGCATACACTCACTCAACCATTTTCATACAAGCTTGTAGCTTACTCTATTTGCATGACTAGTAAAAAAATTGGTGGGTGAGACAATTTCAACATTATTTATGTGACTATGCACATATATACATAAATTTGATGCATGAATATACTCTATACTAATCGCCATAAACCAAATCTACAGTTCTCAAAGATTCAAGCATGCACTATGGCCTATATTTATGAATGGTGTGTATGCCAACATTAGATATTTTATGTATGTAACCCCTTAGGCATGTTTGGAAGTATGTGTAAAACCTAATGTATTACCAATATATGCCAAACCCTTGCACATTCACCACTAATTCAGAGCGTTGATGCACATGACAATTTTGTTATATGCATGCAATCCTTGAAACCATTTTTGGGGATTTAATAAATATGCACCAACAATTAATAGAATCAACAAAGTGAGAGTGGTTCAGGATCATAATTAATTATACCTAGTAAAGAACAATAGTTTTCATTCGAATCTAGCTGCATATTTTAACATTCAAAATAATGCCATAAAATGCACATCACCAAGGGAGTTCCTAAGGGAATTAGTAATTACTCATGCTATGGACAAACCCCCATGCTTGTGTATATTTTATCCATATTTTTCCTTATATCCATACCCCCTATGTATGATGTCCCTGACGTGGGAGCCAAAATTCCAATCATCTGCAAGATACAACACTTCACCTCTTTATTTTGCACATGAAGTATGGAAAATCATGTCATTTCTATGCATTTGGATTTGAAACTATACAAAGAAGGGATGGTGGCCAATGCTATAGAATATGCTTGATGGTGACAAACTATAGTTACTTTTACATAGCTCAATAAGTAGCACATGCTTATGTATTTGCTCATTTTATTTAGAGCATCATATCATGAAAATTCTACAATAGATCAAAGAATGAATTTTTTTCCCCAATTTTACCAATGTCCCTGGTTATTGACCCCTACCAACTTTTCATCAATGTCAACTTTTGCAACACAAGAAGATATCATGAAGAAGCATTGAGTGTTACAAAGTATTATATTTTTTACCCTACTGAGATGACCTATGATTGAATTACCTTCTTCCATCTTCAAACTATACAATAGGATTCTCAAATAAGGAACCCTAGTTTCATTAGATGTCTTATCCAAAGTGCTCAATGTATTCCAAGCCTCTTGAGAGGTCTCTACATTTATATAAGTGATATGATGCCATTGTAACTACCACATCGATGATTTCTAGAACTTCCCTACCTTTACCATCATAAAATTCCTTTTCATCTGCATTATTTGGCTTCAGCTCCTTTTCCATCTACAACGCTCCAAAGCATAGCACAAAAATGTTTCTAACTTCGAATTAAAAAAACAACATATTACTTTCCATCAAGCTTGTGTGAGTCTGGTAGTTAAGCACCTTGAGTACCTCTTGCAATCTCCTCTAAGTGTCTTCATCAATCTTCTCACAGTTTCCAAGTGACATTAAAAATCTATAGTATAGGCTTTAAAAGTTTGACCTCCTTAATGTCAAACACATCCTATCCTTTGGCCATTGACGGTGCTCTCCAACAAATCTATCCCTGATTCTGAAGCTACCAGAAACTCTTTCAAGAGTCCCTCCAAATCTACGATCCAACTTTCCATTCAACCTAATTATGTTTCTCCATTACATGGCTATGTCTACCTGAGAAGGCTACAATTATCTTATTCACAATTTCACAACTACTTTGATACCATGTCATATTTCAAGGCAACTATAGATGAAAGAAAGAGCACAACCAGCATCAGTGTAAGCTGAGAGGTCAATTTTTTGGTTCTTAGGATACCAAAGTCCAAACTCAGAGGTACATTTGAGATACTTGAATATTTTTTGACAACTCTCACATGTGATTCTTTTGGACATGATTGAAATCGAGCTACCATTCCAACAGCCTGCATGATGTCAGGCCTAGAGGTTGTTAAATACAACAAACTACCAATCATTGACTAATAAAAGGTGGCATCAACTTGTGGAGACTGATCATCTCTGCTGAGTTTGCAGCTAGTTGCCATAGGTGTACCAACACGAGGGCATTCTGCCATACCAAATATTTTAAGCATTTCCTTCAGATACTTGGACTAAGAGATAAAAATACCTTTTGGTGTTTGGTAAATCTGTAGTCAGAGAAAGAAGGATAGTTCATTAATAATTGACATCTCAAATTCTCATGCCATCACATTAGCAAAATCATGACTTAATTTGTCATAATTACACCCAAAAATGAGATCATCAACATAGACCACTGTAATTAGGACTCCATCCTTTTCTCTTTTGAAATAAATGTCGATGTTCGCATCACCTCTTTTAATCCTTGTTGAGAGAGGTACTTGTCTAATCTATCATACCATGCCCTTGGGGCGTGCTTAAGTTCATAAAGGGCCTTTTTCATTTTTCAAACACAATCCCTTTTTCCAGGTAGCTCAAAACCTTCACTAAGCTGTAAACAAGAAGATAAATCCAATTTCAAAAAGAGCAATCAGTTGGTTGAGCATTAAGCTTTCAAATTTTAAAATACCTAGGCTTAGGGTTAACTTTTCCAAATGCATAATCTATATACCATGTTCTAAAATTAACATGGAATCAAAGCATATTTTCTAAAATCCTCCAAATACATGTATGGAAGTGACTGCTACCTATGAGAGGGAGTTGTCAGAGGGTTGGCAAAAATCAAGAGCTTGCTATTTTCAGCAAGGGAGTGAAGAAGTTGGGCCTGAACTTAGAAACATAAGAAGAGGAAGTGATGTTGGGAATAGAGAAGCATGCATGAGCAGATGGCAGGGATTTTACAAATGTAATCTAGCAGCCCCATAAATATTTACTTCCTGGCATGCAGTTTGCAATAATGGCAGGCATTGTTTTAGCGGAATTCTACATACACAAAGCAATTTTTAGCACTGTAGAATGCATTTTGAAAGAGAATTCAATGAAATCATGTACTTGGATGGATCCTCACATGGCAAATCAAGAGATATTCTGAAGGATGACATGGCAAACTGTTAGCACCATGAATTTAGAAGAAAAGCACAAGAATTATAGAAAACCAGGAAATATAAATAAATAAAGAATAACAAAGGGGCATGGTGATGGAACCCTACTTCTATAGTCTTAGAGGACACACCTTTGATTCTCAAATGCATTAGAATTGTGATCATCTTTGACTTTGTCAAAATGATCAATTGAAGAGCACACCTTTGATGATGAAACGCATAAGGGTGATCATCTTTGACTTTGCTAAAATGATCATTGGAAGACACCTCTTTGATGATCAGATGCATAAGGACAATCATCTTGACTTTGTTGAAGTGATCAATTTGAAGCTACAATGCAAATCTATTTAAGGATGGAAGAAATACTGCCAAAGGGAGAGTGAGATTCTTGGAGATCAAATCCTTGGGTTAAATGTACTATCTCTGGGAAGATTGAAAGATTGTGTAATTATAGTAATGCCTGACATTATCTTTTTACTTTCTTTAGATTAGGTTGTTGTAGTGATGTTACAGTTAGAGCTTGTTATCAGGCCATTTTGTCTCAATCTTTCATGTGGATTTTATCTGTCCCTCAGAATTGAGCAAGTTGTGTTATGTCCCCTGTTGTTCTCTAAAATCAAAGATATTGTTGTCAAGCTATTATGTTCATGAAGATTTGATCAATGAAATTTCTGATTATTCTGTTTATGTGGTTCACTGTTGATTTATGATCATTTATGAAGATTCATTCACTTATTCAGAGTGCCTTCATTCAACATTAATTTCAAAAACTAGTAAATTATTTAGAAGGATTCATTCTTAACAATATTGCCTTGTTGAAGTTCCCCATCATTCATTTTCAAACCCATGTTTACGTAAGACTCCATATCGCAAAGAGCAGACACTAGTCCTTTTGAATTCTGCCAGTTCTTCATTGATACATTTTAAAACTTTTACTGATGTTCTTCGATTTATCATACACTATCTGAGTTTAATTTGCAGATCAAAAATAGCACATAGGTATACCCCCCTACAGCTGGAAAAGCACCAATTGTGAAGTGAACGAGGCCAAAAGATGGGTAGTAAAACCAGTTGTGAAGTGAACGAGGGTAGTAAAACCTACATCTCTGCATTAAAGAAGGAATTCGGTGTAGAAAGTTCATGAAAAAAAGGGCATTCCATGGCCAACAAGGCAAATGACATGGCCACTCGAGATGATGACACATTTATAACCAAGGAAAACCAGTGAATGTATAAATAGAGAGCTAAGCTCTCTCATTTATCCATTCACTCACTTACTCAAGTGGAGAAGAGAGAAGCTGCTGAAGACCATCTCTATTTTTGGGTTTTACTTTTGTGACATTGTATTGGTGATCATTCATCTCTAAGGAAGTTGCGGGGTTTTCTCCTTTATGGTTTCTCCAAGAAAAATCTTTGTCTCTTGTGTTTATGTTGTGCTTGTTATGCTCTCAGTAAGATCCTAGATAAGTGTTGTTTAAAAGTTAAATTTTTTTATTTCATCACTTCTGCTACTATAAGACCACAGAAAAATGACCTTCTTCGGCTCCATTGGTGACTTCAATATCACCCTAAAAAGCCATGAGGAGAGATTTGACTATACCCTACTTGTTTTATTGAGCCATTGTTGTGCAAAACCATTTGTAAATCCTGGACCAGTGTTGTGCACAACCATTTGTAAACATATGTAGGCATGTATTTGACAATGGACTTTCTGCACACCCAAGCCCAATCCTTCCAACAATTTGTGGAAAGGGTGACTCAGAGCGCACAATATCTTGTACAATTTTATTCCACTCAAACCTATTTGACTTTAACCTTAACAAGTTTCTTTAAGCGAATTCTATCTAAAAGGAAAACAAATTAGTCTTATATTTAACTTTTAAGTTAACTCTATGGGAAAGTGTCCCTGAATACATTGAAGCAATGTATTTGGAAATACAAATTATGTAGGAAACAACCATCATTTCAAATAGCGATAATTTCAAGAATTAATTGGAATGAAGGCAAGTATATCAAAGTTATCAATTTTAAACTGAGATAATTTCAGGAATTAATTGGGAAAAAGGAAACTATTTTAAAGTTATCAATATTTCCTCTGTAGATTCTGTAAAATTTCCCTTGTTCTAGTATTTCCAGCTGAATAATAAAAGCTTAAAAAAAGGCTTTGGTCTTTATGTAAGCCATAGAATGGAGAAGCTAATGTTTGAAACCGGTGTATTACACAATATTTCTCGATAGGAGGTGTTTATGAAAAGGGTAAATATTTCTCCCTTGAAACCTAATTATTAAGTAAATGTCATACTATGATACTAGAAATAGAAGCTCAACACAGCTATGTAAATCAAGTTGCATCATCAGTGCCAATATAGAGTCATTTTTCTTACACCTTGCTCTAATTAGCATATACCCAGTATAATGAAAAACATGTCTCAAATATGAGAGCAGCAACATTTTACAAATTACCAGTAACATCTAATGGAGAATTCCATTGCTTGTACAACCGATATCAACACTGTGGGTCACCGATTTGATGTTGCTTGAACAAATCAATGTAAATATCCTTGAACCACCTATTCTAGACAATTGGAAAATTAAATTTTGTTGCAATAATTCCAATTATATTTCCAAGTTGCTTCATAAACATCTCAAATTTCAATTAAAGTGCAAAGCACTTGATTTTTATAACAACTAGTTAAAAGGTTAAACAAGTTTGCCCTATTGAAAGGGAATGGAACCTTCCTTTCTCATCAATGCACGCACAACAATGTTTCTAATTCAAATGTAGGAATATTTAGATAGAACTAAGAAATATAATATATTGACATGCACTTATGGATTTCAACGCAATATAAACAAATTTGGTCATCAAAATTGCATATGGGTCCAAATAATCATTGTTAGATTGCCTTTGGCACTTATGTTGTTCGTTGGTTGCAGAGTCATTTGGGCATATACCTCATCAGTCTCCATATATTCCTAAAACAACCATAATATCAGATATGATACTTAGTCCTGAGATGATCCATATGACTTTTGACCACCATTTCAGCTTATTTTTTCCTAAAAGGTGCCCAGATTTGAAAACTAGGACATTTTTTATGCTAGAATTAAACTTTGAACCTAAGATGAAGGTTGTTTACCTCATGAGTTATTCCCATAATTGCTACAGATCTCTTTTCATGCCTATAAAACATCCAAAACTAGGGATTTAAGGCTGCTTGTAGCTATTATTCATGCCCTATTCCAAATAATGTGCCTAGACTTCAGTAATCCTACTGTTTGAAGGTGGAGAGAGACTAATACAAGGTTGAACCATGCCGAAATATACTATAAACATGCCTACGTTTGACAATAAGGGATGTTTGAAGGTCAAAGAGGATTGCAAATGCTCATGAATGCATTTTACTACTGTCTCATTAGTTTTGTAGTGATGATTACCTCACAGTCCACCCAAAAACTACTCATACTTGTTGTAGGTGATTGTTTGAGGGACACTTCCAAATCCAATAATTATGGACACTTCAGGCTTGTTTCTAAGAGAAGCTCATGTTTATGTATTAATGGTTTCAAAGGTTTTTGAAGCCAATAACACAGTAGACATGCATGCCAGTGTGATTTGTATCTATTAAGACACATGAAGATAATGTGATCATATATTTTCTCTTCATTTTTCAAACGTAAATCTCTAGTTTGTGTTTATAGTGAAAACATTAGTAGTGTAAATATTTAAAATGTCAGAGTGTGAGCATTTGGCGACGGGATTAATCAATTTATTAACCAATGGGCAGAATTGGGTTACGACTTTGCCAACATTTCAAGTTGATGGAAGTGGGAGAATATATGGCTGCAACAACATCGTGAATGATGGGTTTCAAGAGCAATGTGAATAGTTCAGATGAATTCCCATGGAAAAAATTGGCAGCATAGTGTTATGGAAGGTCAGATGGAGGCATAAAAAATTATCTGCAGTAACAACACAGTCTGCCATCTCCACAAATGGCATGGTAGTCTCGAATATGGGATGACCTACATAAAATTTCTGGTGCTAAAATTGCTCTTAGAAATAACACACAGGAGATGATAACTCACAGCATGTTGGCATAGAAAATACACACAGGAGATGATAACTCAAGCTTCTGAAGAAGGGCTCAGTAAGAAGCTACCAATAAACAATTCATCATCAACAAGTGTTCTTTCTGAAGGCAT
Source organism: Larix kaempferi (assembly GCA_027924585.1). Classification (NCBI taxonomy): domain Eukaryota; kingdom Viridiplantae; phylum Streptophyta; class Pinopsida; order Pinales; family Pinaceae; genus Larix; species Larix kaempferi. The sequence continues at coordinate 12,248,172 of BSBM01000407.1, forward strand.
CAGAAAGAAGCTATGTTAGCAGGATGTTACCTTTATTGCCAATGCTACAAATTTGGGCAGAGGTACTTTGTGGCAGTGTAGTAGGAAGTCAGAGGTACTTTGTGGCAGTGTAGTAGGAAGTCAGCTAGGGATTTATGCTTGGAGGTAGAGGATTCCATCCAATGAAACTCATTGATAGAAAAGTTAGTGAAAAATTGCATTCAACTTAGAGGGTTCTCAAGAATGTACCTATCAATCAATTTCACATGTGGACATGAATCAATACCATAACTAAACCCTTTATGAACAAGTATTGTAGTATAAGTTGACCTAATTTGAAGTATTAACAATGTTGTTCATTTACCTATTTGGATATATAACACAATGCATCAATACAAGTGCCGCCAGACTCTTGGCACTTGGCTCTTGAAGTAGAGACATGACATCATGTCGCTTTGCCCCACAACAAAAAGAAAAAGAAAAAAGAGAAAATGAGGCTTCTAAGGAAATTACATTGTGCCAACAATAGTGGAGCCATGTACATGAATTGGGCACCAATATACATTCTCCATTGCCAAAAAATTGTCCACAACATCATGCAATGAAGAAACTGGACGGATAGAATTCAAGGAGGCATGTTTACTACTGATTTGGGGTGGAATTAATCCTTTTTACCTCTCATTCATGGCCCATAATTATAGTTTAGGAGCTGCTCCAAAACAGGACCAGCTTTGAGATTGGATGCTTCTTCGATATCGAAACATGGTTGAGAATTGATTTTGAAAGCCCATAATTACTTGCCATGTGCACTTTTACATAATATTAAAACTTTCTTGCAGGTTGTAGCCATGGTTGGCAATTCATAATAACTCACCCTGTACAAAATCTTGAGAACCAACTATTACTGGTTGAATTTAGTCTGAGACTCCCATAGGCTAGTAAGGAATTTCCATCCCTACCAAATACACTCTGGAAAATAGTAATACAAAATATTTATTTTGATGAATAATTTATATAATAATTTTTTGAGCAATTTATAATTTTTTATTAATGGCAAGTAGTTTACATGAAAATTTTATTGACCCTACAAATATTGCTGGGTAGGGGAATGATGTTGATAATTTGAAACAAGAAGACAAATCCAATTTTAAAAAGACTAATCAGTTGGTTGAGCATTAAATCATATGATAGCCATAACAATCTATGACTATTGGCATAGATAGAAGCCTCTATGCAAAGAAGGAACATGGCCAAGATATTATATGAAAATACACATATTGTAACTGTCGAGGCAAACTGATTGTTTTGAAAGGATCTGTTCTTTCCTCTAAATCATCACTGACGAATGCTTGATTTGGTGTTATTTGAGTTTAAACATCTTGATGAACACATGTAGCTTTCATATATTCTACGCTTGATAATTCCCTTTCCCCCTTGTTACCCCCCATTTTGCAAGGGGGTGACAACGAAATTTTTCCACATACATGTCATTTTGATGAAGGTCTTTCTGATGAGTTAATGTATGTTGGATATTCTTCTCAAGATCTGCCACAATTACTCAATTAGAGACAACGAGGCCATTTCCAGACATTATGGAAAAATGAACTAGGAATGATTCTCCCATTGTGTTCACATATGAATTTTATTTAGGATCATTGATGTCTTTGAAAGCCACAATCTAATAGATTGAAAGGGTGAGTAGCTTTGTCCCGTACATCTGAGTCGTAGTTTCAGTTTGACTAAACAACAAGAATGGTTCTGGATGTTCTGTGGATTAGCACGATATTTCCCGGGGTTTTTTCTGAAGTCATATAAATCATCTCTTAGTGCAAATCTATTATGTTAATGTCAACCTTCATATATGTATCACAACAAAGAAACTACACCCATTTCCCAATTGATGGACTCACTCAAAATGATGAATGAAGATAGTATTTCAATGTTGATCCTGTAGTAGATTTGGGACATAGATTTTGTGAAGCCATTGTTAATGTTTGGGAAGCATCGAGATCCATTCTCCAAGAGATCAAACAAGAAGCTCTAATTCCAAATGGATTTAAAATAATTTTTTTTTTATCAAGCTAGGGTTTTAAACTCACATAAAGGATTTTAATGAGGAGACACTCTACATTTTCAATTGATAATTAGGTAGGTCGGCAATGATACTCAGTTGGATTGTCCTATCTTCTGAAAGACATTTGTAAAACAAATCTAAGGGTCAGAATGAATACCAACTTTTAGAAGCATAAAAAACAGTTTACTTGATTGCAATGTAAAATGACAAATCATTAAAAAGGGTGCAACATATAGAAACTGAGAGACCTAGAATGCATTTTCTGAGGGGCCCACTATGAAACATTTTCGGCTGATAAATGTCCTTGTATATTCAATGGACAAAAGTCTCCAATCTTACCTAAATACGATCTCCATCAAGCATAATATATTAATGTTTTCAATCAACTTTTTCTCATTCTCTACAAGTGCAAGCTATTCATTGAGGGAATCCTTGTGAACATAATAAAGTTCTTGATATCAGGCTAGATCACCAGCATTAAATACCATTCAATCCAGAATGCCATCTAAAAAACGGAAGGAACTTCAATATCATATACACTGTAAATGATAAAAGATCTTACAACAAGTTTCCATGCATAATCTTATTGCCATAGACATTTGGCTTGGGGGGTTTTTCAAACAGACACTCATTTTAAAATAAAATTAATTAATTCAAACTATCTAAAATAGACTAAAACTACACAGTACTTGTTTCCATTTCGTGTAGACACTTAAAAATGGAAGATAATATTACCAACTAGAACAAAGATAATTATTAAATACTTATAACTTATTTGGAAAACAAAGTTTGAATTTCTAAAATTAATATATGATGGTGGATTCAAGTAGATACACATCTTATCCCGGGCAATGGATTCCAAAACAATTCTATGCATTGGAAAATTTAGTATGAAGCAGCATATTAAACCGGAAAACATGCCATAAACAACAGTATTTCTATCTATAATGGCTCTGCAATTTACACTTACAGCCAACGTACAAAGATAAAAAAGATACTATAGAAGTTCCATTATGTATGTGCCTCAAATTATTACATCAAAGTTGAATACATCCAGTAAAGAGACAATCTTTCATTGAATAATCAGTCCATACATTGCACAATTCAAACCTGATATTATCAAGTCTTAAGAGGACTAACAGATCACTCTTCACATCCCTCCTATGATGGATAATAAACACTATAATAAATGTAACATCCCTGTTATCCAGACATCTAGTTCTATGAAATTGAAAACAAAACTAACCTCTTAGCCTCAGTGAAGATTGTAAACCCCAAGAAACTTCAAACAACTGTAGAAGCCACTGTCAAAAAATACATCTTTGTCGAATATAGAGATCTAATGATTTTTCATGTGGTTTTTACTGGCTCTTGCCCCCTTATATAGAGACTTCGACATTCTATAACCTTCATCTCATTTATGGAGTATGGACCAATTCAAAGTTAAAATAATCTTTACCCAAAAAAATTTTGTGGTTGAAACCTCAATTCAAACCCTTGTTAACCAAAATCGACGGGAGTTCGGGTGATTTGAAAATTTGAAATGATATTTTCATAAAAAATCTCAAAGCCGGACCACCATTGCCGAAAACATGGGGCGAGCCAACTGGTCGTGGATGTCATCACCAAAATCTGGGAGCAAAGTTTGAACTTCGAACCAAGTTACCAACTGAATCATTGATCGCGGCCTCGGCCCTCCATTACCCAAACAATAAATTGTTGGTTGGGCAAACCAACTATTCGTAGCCTCCATTACCCTAAATGGTGGGCGAGACAACTTTTCGCGGCCTCCATTACCCTAAATGGTGGGCTAACCAACTCTTCAGGGCCTCCATTACCCGAAATTCTGGGCGAATTCACCGTTTCGGTATTATTTTACTTGAATACATTAATTTTTTCCTCTTTCGCGACCTTGGCTATTCAATTTCCTTTGACTATGGGTTAAATAAATATGGGGCTAATATGTTAAATTTAAAAAAACTCATTTCATATTAAAAATTCGCCCAGGGTTTCTTGGCAACCCCTATAATTTTGTCCATGGGCTATAATTCGCCCCTAAAATTTTCCTTGATAGTGAGACAAAGAAAATAATACACACGCACAAAAAAATAAATAAATCATTTCAAATTAATTAATAATTATTATTGTATGTAATATTTTAAATTAAAGTAGGTTATTTAATCAACATTAAAAAAAATTGAACACATTAAGACTAAATATAATCTATACATACATTTCAAAATCTATTTTCATATTAAGACCAAGAGTAATTTATACGTATATTTCAAACTCTATTTTCATATTATTATACTAGATCCAAATCCTAGGCTCTATCAAGCGTCGAGAGGGATCCAATCTCTAGAGGTGCAAACTTCTCCTCGAAAAGCTCCTTGAGTGCAATACCTAAGAAGAGGTTTGCACCTCAGGAGATTTGATCCCTCTTGGCGCTTGATAGAGCCTAGGATTTGGATCTAGGCTGGTATTAGTCATGGGCGATGACACACAACTGGAGTTTGATCAACATTGTAACGAACAAGTTAAGTTGAAAACATAGATACATTTACGAGGATTTTCATAATGTAAGTAATAAGTATTTAGGATTGAGTAAATTGTTAAACTCAAAAATAGAGAAAATTCACCTAATTTTTTTTTTTCGATTCTCTTTTTGTTGATCTGTGTTTTTTGTTTGTTTGTTCTTCTCCTTCTTCTGCCGTCATTTTTTCATTTCGTACATTTTGATTTATTTGTTGTTCTGCAAACTGATTTTTTTGTTCTTCCAATTGCTTCAACTTTCTCTCTCAATACGCTCTTTGTCGATCAACGTTTCATTTTCTTTGTTCTTCTCGTTCTTCTGCTGTCAATTCGCCTAACTTTTTTTTTTGATTCTCGTTTTGTTGAACTGCATTTTGTTTTGTTCGTTCTTCTCCTTTTTCTGTCGTCAATTCGTACATTTTGATTTATTTGTTGTTCTGCAACTTGATTTCTTTGTTCTTCCAACCGCTGCAACTTTCTCTCTCGATACACTCTTTGACCTTCATACACTCTACCCTCTCTGCTCTCGCACTCACACCATCCTTCCCTGCTCGCTGCCAACCCTCCACTCTACTTCCCACGCTGTTGCAATCCTCCATGTGCGTCATCTGTAGCCATCCTTCAGCCTCCCCTCCATCCTTTGGCATTATGTTATTTCTTTATTGTTATGTTTTATAAGTTCATCTAAAGTTATGATTATTTGTTAGTGTTGAAGCCTATAACAGCACATTGCAGGTTTTATGTTAATATAATTAACTTTTCTACAAATCTGTTATGTTTAGTTGCATCATGTGATTTCTTTACTATTATGTTTTATAAGTTCATCTAAAGTTATGATTATTTGTTAGTATTGAAGCCTATAACATCACGTTGCAGAGTGCACTATTGACATTTTTTGGGCATTGTTTGTCAAGACTTGTGTGTAGTAGTATGCTAGTGCGATTAGTGTTCTCTGAAAAAGGAGCACACTGTCTCATATTTAGTAGATCCATTGATACCCCTGAGAATTTGGTATCCTTCGAAGGTTGTGGAAGCCTTAGATATTGCACTAGTATCGGAGCTGATAAAGATTAGGTGTTTTTTATCAAAGCCCACAGCTAACGGTAAGTATCTCCCTTGAAAGTTTGGTGTGCAAGTAAAGAACTTTATGTGCACCAATACTTTATGTGTGGGTTTAAAAAGTTAAAATTCAAAAATAGTAAAATACAAAACTAAGAACATAGAAATGTAAAAGTTATAATTAAAAGTAAAACAATGTTAACTATGATAATGACAATGTTAAAATCAACATTCTAGTTTTGACATTCATGATTTCATTTTCAAAAATTTAGATCAAAGGATTCAAACTTCGGAATTTTACATTTATAGATAACAACAAAACATGCTCAAGGCATTTAATCATAAGTTATATATAGATCGTTGTTTACCAATTACTAATTAGTAATGCCAACAATTTAGTCATCTTTGCATTCTACTTCATCCAAATCCTTAGTCAACATGCTTTGCAAGTACTCGTCGCTTTCAAGTTGTGGGTAAAATAATGGGCTTATAAAACTAAACAACCCCAGAAGGCCATCTAGTTGTATCTCATCATCCCCTCGTAGCATCATCTGTAATTTGGTCCCATTTCTTGGGCCTTCCCTATACTCTGGGTCTTTCCAAGCAAGAAGATGAATGTAAACAAAGATATTTGACTTCTTAGATACCAATCAAAGTGTTTTTAGTAAATGAATAAAACTGTAATTACGAGGAACTAATTACTTGTGAGAGTAACCATATAGAAAATTCTTATAGCTCTTGGACATGCTCCATGATTTTCCACTCGTCTATTTAATCTTTGCCACAATACCTATCACGTTGCCTCAACTGTGCCAAACACACATTACGCGCATGAAAATTGGGCAAATCGAGTTTGGATATGGGATGCTTCTTCTCAATCTGGACCATTTTTCATGAATTCCTTCATGATATCTCTATCGAGGAAGCCTCTTCTTTGTTTTTTCATTATCATACTACTTTTGAGTTGAGAGTCATAGTAGAAGTTACAAGGGATAAACCCTATATTTACAAGTGTTTCTCTCCCTATAACCAAAAAGGATGACCACGTAACATCTTGTTACGTGGTCACAACAAATGGTTACAAGATACACTAAGGTATGCTTGTTACTACAAGGCTCAATCCACATAATTGTGGTGAGGGGATCATTGTGCATATTAGCAGGTAGATGTGTGTAGATTACCAACAACTTATAACAAATTGAGGATGTCCCATCACTAGGGACACACCCTAGATTCTATTGGGTGACCGTAGGAAGATGATGTGCGCGTCAACCTACACTCAGTACAGGAAAGAAGCACCTATTCGTGAACAAGATGCAAATAAGCGGGAAGCATGATAGTGCGGGGAAATTTATCAATTTGACTGTAGAGGCTGAAGCTCTTTGGAACGCCAAAGACTATCAAAACACAGGTTCTATGGATGTAAAGATGGTTGGATAGGACAAACGAACCTATGCCAACCTAATACATATAGCCTTCAACCAAACTACAGTCCATTTAATGTACAATTGGCACTCTAAAATGAAGTGCATGCAAATGACGGCCACTTTGTGTTGATAAAAAAATTCTAGTACTTCATAACTGCAAAGAAAAACAGTCTTTGTCTAATTTAGTTAGACTTATTCTTGACAAAGCTGCTTGACAAATTGCAGTGTGAAGCAGCAAATTACTCAGATAAATTTATAGTCATCTTAATCATTATTTATTAAGCATTGTAAAATCACAATGATGGTAGAGGCTTCAAATGTCAAAGGGTGTGAAGCTTTAAAAGTTTTGAAATGTGAGAACACATTGAAAAAAAACATAATTTGAAGGTGGGATCAATCCGTTGCAGCTCCATTAGGTTTGTGGAATGGAATTATGGTATAAAGTCGTAGTTTTTGTGGAAGATTTATTGAGTTGGAAATTTTTTTTTTAACCAAGTTTTCGTTTATGTTGATAAGAGTTAATTTTGAGTTGTTTTTATGAAATTTCTAACCATAAGGTATTGTGAATTGGCATTTATATTTGGTTATATTATAAGTTTTTACTTAAATTAAAAAATTCATGCTTTGAATTTTTTAGTAGGCTTTTTTGTTAATAACATTTGATTTTGAGTTGTTATATAGAGTTTCTAAGCATATAGTGGTGTGACTTGGAGTATATATTTAGTTGTATTACAAGTATTTACTTAAATTGGAAAAAATTCATGCTTTGGAGGAAACCCATTCCTTTATGTTTTTTGTTTTTTCTATTTCATTGATAACACCTAGAATTTTGAACATAGAATTTTGAGATGCATTTTTTTTATACATAACCTCTCACTTAGAAGGTATGAAGAAATAAATTATGTTCATAACTATACAAATTGCTAAGCAATAGAAGATCAATTTGAAAATTTTGTATAGATTTTGAAATATTGTTATTCTTTATTACTCTATATGTTTTTTCAAAAAAATAATATAAATTCAGATCATATAAAATGATTTTGTATAGCAAGACAAAGCAAATAATATACACACAAAACAAAATAAATAAATTATTTGAAATAAATTTATAATTATTATTATATGTAATTTTTTAAATTAAAGTAGATTACTTAATCAACATTAAAAAAAATTGAACAAATTAAGACTAAATATAATCTATACATACATTTCAAAATCTATTTTCATATTAAAATTAAATGTCATCTATACATACATTTCAAACTCTATTTTCATACTATTATATAACATGCTTTAAATTTAGAAAATGTTTAAAAAATGAAAGTTACTTCAAAATTAAATAATAATTCATTTATATCTTTTTCAGTTTTTTTTTTAAATTTAAAAATACATATTTTCTTATATATTCATAAGATGTTTATTTATCATTAATATTTTTACATATTTATGCAATGTTTACTTTATTATTAATATTTTTAAAATCTCTAATCGTTTTCATATTCATATTTACTATACAGATGCATGTATCTTTACAGTTAAGTCGCATTCTTTCACTTTCATTTAACTTCCTTTCTGGGTTACCATTTAATTAGGTCACAGCCGCATACAGCGCCATAACATAACGATATGAAAGTAAGTCGAATATGTTCGTCTTTACGAATTTTGAAACCAACCTTGAGAATAATGGGCTTCAGCAACTCTAATGATAATGAGTTTCAAATATTAAATTAACGCTCGGAAAGACGGCAATTTGTAGGAAAAATGTGTTTTAATACTTACTATAAATGTGTAATAATCCGTGTTTGTTAAAACACTCATTTTGAAGCAAATTCAGGAATTATGAGTTTCAGCGGCTCTAATCATAATGAACAAACCGTAAAGAAATGGTGTATTTTGTTTGAAAATAATGGACTCATTTGTTAAATTGAATTTCTCCCATTTTTTCACTCTTTTCGCGATGCTTCCCTACCATTAACCAAAGTCAATTTACACAAAATACTGGAAACTTGGTCAAAATTAATATGATTACGTGGTCAAATGTCAAATGCTTGGGAAGAATCCAATAGAGCATACCTTATTCGTCAAAATTTCGACGTTTTCAACGCCCAAGCTCGATTAAGAGCTTTCATTGTTGCTTGATTTACATTTGTTGTGCAGAAGAAATAAGTTATGAACTGAGCTTTCAGTGTTGCTTGTTTCACATACGTTGATTAAGAGGTTTCATTGTTGTTTGGTGTATATGTTATAAGTTTAATCCACTTATTATTAGTGACCAAAGAAAACGTAGTGTTTACTCGACTGAGGGGCGCCGATAATTGATTCCAGGGGCGCAGTCCGTCATTGTGTAATCGAGGAAAGAGACCTTTCAAATACGCTGCTCAAAGACTAAGCTTGTGTCTTCCTTTTTATGGAGATCAGTGCCTAACTTCACCAACTTTAGACTTTTCTAACCACTTCAACTTCACCAACTTTTGTTTTTTTTCTAACGACTTTAACAACTTCAACGTAGACTAATCACTAAACTGAACTGAGTACAATTGATATAAATACTTGATCTCGGTACTTGTGTCATCCATGTCTATCTTGTCCCTTCCTCATCTGCCAATCTGTTGCTTCCTTTTGGCTTTTGTGGAGTTTGAATTGAAATCGAACGAGTGCAGCCATATTCAATGGAAGCGTTTAATCAACAAGTGTCTGCACAGCCATTAGCAACCAGCTTTGTTCGGCTGGTTATGTGCCTATCCTTGCTGATTGCTATGGTGTCGGCAAAGCTACATACTCACATATTCGTTGTAGGTCTTCTTAGTTTCAATATTCTCAATTTCAAATGTATTTTTGCTACTTCTAGCATACATTCTTTGAAGTCCAGATTTATCAATGGTATAGATGGATTTTTTATTTCCCTGTTTTTTCTAAGAGTTGCAAACTCAATGTGACGTATAGAAATGGAAATCCCTTAACCTCCGGTCTATTAGCTATCTATAATAATCGTATACACTTATAATAGTAAGCACTAACGAGTAAACCATTTAAAATAAATAGATTCTTGTACTTTTGATTCTCTACGCACTTCATAGATCATTATCCTAAGAAAATTTCTCTACGAAACGTTTAGTTACTTAAATATTAGATGCGTGTATGCCAATTGGTGCACTTATTAAACTAATGGTTTGTCCCCGGTCAATACCAAATTCAGCTTCGGTCTACACCTGTGAAAAGGCTATGTGGAACACACAATATCATCACTGTGAACGGACAGTTCCCAGGTCCAACTCTCCATGTTAGAAACGGAGACAAACTTAAAGTCAAAGTGCACAACCAGGCGCAATATAACGCTACAATTCACTGGTACGTCTCTAATTGAACAGATCATATTGATATTAATGCCTGTTAAAGGATATAAAGTGTTTTATACCGGTATTTGCAGGCATGGAGTGCGCCAATTCCGCACAGGGTGGTCTGATGGACCTGAATTTATAACACAATGCCCCATTCGCCCAGGGCGAAGTTACACATACAAATGTTCAAGTTCAGGTACATTTCTGACTGCATCAATACATCCCACAGACTCAAAATTTTCATCGATTTCAGAATTTAGTTCTGGCAAATGATCGGCTCGTAATGGCAATTGATGGATGTAGATACCTTTCGTGTCTCAGTGAAGGCTGGGGAAACTAATCTTCTACGCGTCATCAATGCTGCAGTCAATACTGACCTATTTTTTTCGGTGGCTAACCATTCAATGACCGTTGTGGCCGTGGATGCTTTGTATACAAAGCCTCTTCAGACGAATTTTCTAATGCTAGGCCCCGGCCAGACTACAGACGTACTTGTCACTGCTAATCAAGCTACTGGTAGATACTATATGGCTGGTCGAGCATATTCCAGTGGGCAAGGAATTCCTTTCGATAACACGACCACCACTGCCATTTTAGAATACGAGGGAAGCTCCAGCACATCAGCTCCAACAATGCCTAATCTTCCATTTTATAACGATACCAAGACTGCGACTAGTTTCGCTAATGGTCTCAGAAGCTTGGGCTCACAGGACCACCCAGTTTTCGTTCCTCAGAGTGTCCAGGAGAATCTGTTCTACACCATCGGTTTAGGGTTGATCAAATGTCCAGGGCAGTCTTGTGGAGGTCCCAATGGATCAAGGTTTGCAGCAAGTATGAATAACATATCATTTGTCCTGCCAACGACTTCTTCAATCCTTCAAGCTCAGCACTTTGGCATGAAAGGAGTATTCTCCATGGACTTCCCCGATAACCCTTCCGTACAATTTGATTATACTGCACAGAACATAAGCAGAGGGCTCTGGTCCCCAGTGAAAGGGACAAAAGTGAAAGTCCTTAACTATAACACGACGGTGCAAGTAATTCTTCAGGGAACGAATATCTTTGCGGGAGAAAGCCATCCAATCCATCTGCATGGTTATGACTTTTACATCGTGGGAGCAGGGTTTGGGAATTATATTTCACAAACAGATCCTCAGAAGTTCAACCTGCTCGATCCTCCTATGCGCAACACCCTGAACGTTCCAGTCAATGGCTGGGCTGCAATAAGATTCGTAGCAGACAATCCTGGTGAGCATTTATTTCATGGCAATTGAACATTATCTTTCTGTGCTGTCTCTTATTCTGAATTGGGCATAATAATAGTAATGGTGCTGTCTCTGTTGTTGCAGGAGCTTGGTTGATGCATTGCCACTTGGACGTGCACATAAAATGGGGGTTGGCTATGGTATTTGTGGTAAACAATGGACCTGACTCTCTTTTGAGTCTCCAGTCACCTCCTAGAGATCTTCCGCGATGCTGAGGAAAACTGCCATATTACAGATCGATTGATTACAGAGATAGATACCGATCTTCTATTGTTGCCCTTCCATTCTTTTCCCTCGTAATTTTTCTCCTGCACTGAACAAATCAGGGAAATTGTTATATCTAATGCAGTCACACGTGTATTGTGGGAAATGTTCCAATGGTGATCACCCGTACATGAAAAAACGGGTTAGATGGTTTTTTCTTATTAATCCTCATTATTTTTATCAAAAATTTCTTACAATTTTGCGAAAACATTTTCACGTACAAAAAACACAAGTCACATATTTCAGGTACAAGAAACAAAATTTAATATCATAATAATTAACAAATTAAGATTAAATGTTTGCATAAGCAAAGATGTCTTGTGAAAATTTACAACAAACCACCTAAATAATACATTATATAATCATATCAAGTAAACTTCCAATATACATAAGGACATTTATCCATCTACTCTCCATTATGTAACTTGTGTTATCTTTTCATGTTGTTTCCCCATCATGCACATACTTCTTACAACCTTTTAAATTCATGGTTTACTTTTTAATATTTTCAAAGTCAAGATTAATTCTTTTATTTATATTTTAACTAATATTTCTTCTTCACCCATTTTATGATCTTTGATAGCTATCAGTATAGTTTCATGTTTTCACTAATGTGCACGCTTTATTTTTAAGTAATTTAGACAACAATGTTAATGTATTTTTAAACATGTGTAGTTATTAATAATGTTAATGTATTTTTAAACATTTGTACTTATTAATAATGTAAATGTTAATAATGTGTTTACATTCTTAAAACATACATATAATAATTCACTTAAAAACCTGATTGAGGTTTTAGAAAGAATGGAAAGACAACATGTTATTATGTGGCTATATCCCTTGCATCAATATTTTTTTATAAAGCTCATAAATATGAATCTTCTTACACAATTCTTAACATGAAGGTCATGTGAAATTCACACAAAGTGATATATTGTATCACAATCGTTCCTTCATTTTGCACGAAGGACAGATCTGGCGTGTGCAAGCATGTTCCAAAGTAGGTATGAAAGGGGAGCTCAATGCGATGGAATTCCCACCATCAAATTGGAGTTGGATAATCGTGCAGCTTATAGCATTCTGTCAGGGTCAGATTTCATGAATGTCCCGTACAAATTAATTGACCCAACTGCTGATTAACCCAAGTTTTGAAGGGAGCATATCTATGCTTTTATTTATTTATTTAAAACATGAATTTTGAGGAGATTGAGGCTCACCTCATGTCCTTATTACTTAATTAGCGTTATGCGATTTACCTTCTAAAATTTATGAAGGTTTCAGGGATATTGATGCGAGTGAGCTACGAATGAATGACAGGAGAGTCACCCAAGGGAATAGGAAGAAGTCTGTGAAAAAGGAGAGGAGGGAACTGTGTTTGGGAAGAAACCTCTAGAGTTTTCCATAAGAGGAAGAGGAATACCACTTTTAGGGTGGTATGAAGGAGAGAAGAAGAGGAACTTGGTGGGAAGATAGGGAAAGGAAAACATAAAGAGAGGAGATTTTAATTTAAGAGTCTACATAATGAAACAAAATCCTTAGTGAAGGAAAAAAGGTTTCATGTTGCTGCTATGTATTTCTGGTATTGTAAAAGGCCTATTTTTTCATGTTTCTGCTATGTATTTATGGTATTGCAAAAGGTCTACTTGAGGTTAAGACTAGGGGTTTGTGTGCAGTTTTCTTTTATAATTAGAGCTTTCATACATATGGGTTAAGACTAGGGGTTTGTGTGTATTTTTCTTTTATAATTAGAGCCTTCATACATATGACTCATAATTTGTAAATTATGAGTCTTAATACAAGAAATTTTTTAATTATTAATGGTTTACTTTATGTGTGTAATGATTGCATTCCCTTTTTAAGATGACTATGCACTCTAAGTTGTAGTAGCATATTGCTTTAACTTTTTTATAATTCCTAGGATACATCTAGTTTGGTATCAGAGCATGAGTATCTTACTATAGTGACAATTCCAACCAAGGAATATGTTAGGTAGAATTGTTTTAAGGGAAAATGAACAAGAAGATATGTTGGGTAGAATTGTAAGAAGAGATAATTTCATAGGAAAAGAAGTATCAATAATAGAACAAGACTGAATGCACAATGGAGAGGTAGAAGGAAGCATGGTGGTGAGATACCCAAGCCCGATTAGAATCCATATAAACAATTAAGAGGAGAGGAATTGAAGTTGAAGCAAAAGATGTAAGTGACTAAGAATTAGAATTTGAGAACCCACGGGAAGAAGTTGAAGCATTTGAAGGTCCAGAAGAATGAATCATTAAGGATCTAACAGGGTTGAGAGTAAAACCCAAGATGGAGGAACCTACCTAATTAGGAATCCTGAACCTAGAAGAGTTGATTTACTGGATCATAGACATGGAGAAATTATATGATATGGATTAGATCAAGGACCCTAAAAGAGTAAATATGGCTTTCATGAAGTTGAAAGGACATGCACCCTTATGGCGGGATATACTACAATTGGAAAGATAGAGGAAATACAAAGACAAAATCAAGACTTGGAATAGAATGATAGCTAAACTAAAATGTAATTTTTTCCTTTTGACTATACTATGAATGTGTATAGGAAGTTTTAGAATCTTAGGAAAAAAGAAATGATTATTATGGAGTACACAAAGGAGTTTTATAGGCTATCTATTAGGTATGGGTGTAGTGATGAAGGATACGAAGTTGTGGCTAGGTACATTAATGGATTAAGATATGCAATGCAAGATGAATTAAGGGTTGTGATAATTAGAGAAGTGGGGGAAGCATACAAGCTTTCCTTAAAGGTGGAAAAGAAACTTTCTAGATAGAATCCAAGTGCTAGAGGAAAAGGAGTAGTTAGAGGTAGGGGGAAAATAGATTTAGGAGAGGATAGAGCATTGGAGCTAAAGGAAAAGAAGGTAGCAATGTCAATATACCAACCTAAGAACTCATAAGGAATATATTGAATTCTTTAGAGGCATAATTACAAAACTAGAGGTAGAGGACTTGAGAGATCACTGGTTATCTGTTACTAGTGTCAAACGCTAGGACACAAGGCCTATGAATGTCTTGAAAGGATGGGTACTGTGAGGAGAGAAGAGAACAAAACCCATGTTTCTCAAGGATTTGAAAGAATTGTTGGAAATGTAGTTGGGTATAACGTTGATGTAACTCAACCAAATGCTGGACATAGCCTAATTTTCAAAATAACCTCGTTGAAGCAAAAAAAACAACCAATGATAAAAGAACTAGATTAGAGGAAGTCTATCTTCAAGAATAGGTGAAAAATTGGAGGTAAGTGTTGTTCTTTAATTGTAGATGTATGAAGCACTGAAAATATAGTGTCCATAGAAGTAATAGAAAAGTTGAATTTGAAATATACACCACATCCTTAAGCTTATAGAGATTGATGGTTGAAGAAAGGGCACCAAGTCACTCTTTCTCAACAGTATTTGACTATCTTTAAGATTGGACATTATCATGATAGTGTGTTGTGTGATGTAGTACCAAGGGATGCTTGTCATTTATTCTTGGGAAGACCCTAGCAGTATGATAGGAAGATTGTGTATGATGGAATTAAGAATACTTTTCTGTTTGACAATAATGGAAAACAAAATTTGATGACACCTTTAAAGGAAGAAAAAGGAGAAAGCAACAAAATTAGCAATTGTTTTGGTAGGAGGGTACTGCTATGTTCAACAAAACAAATCTTGTAAAAAGAAAGAAAATCAATTTGTTATTTTTCCATTATACCTAAAGGTTTGAGGTTAATTGTGAAGAGAGATGATACTCCAACAAAAGTTGAAGAGATGGTGTATGAATTTAAAGAGATTATTTCTAAAGAGATTCCAAAGGGATTGCCACTAGTTAGAAGCATATACAATCAAATTGGATTCATACCAAGATTGAGTTTACAAAACAAACCTCCACACCAAAAGACACTAGCTAATAATGAGGGGTTAAATATCCATGTTCATGAGTTGTTAGAAAGAGGGCTGGTCAGGGAAATTTTGAGCCCATGTGGAGTACCTACTGTACTTGAACCTAAGAAGGGGAGAGAATAGAGAATGTGCACTAATTCTAGAGTCATCAACTAAATAACAATCAGGTATAGGTTTCCATTGCTAAGGATGGATAACATCATGGATTGCTTGAGTGGAAAACCACATTTAAGACAAAAGAATGACTTTTTGAATGGTTGGTTATTCCATTTGGTTAAATGAATGGTCCAAGTACCTTTATGAGTTTGATGAATGAGTTTTGAAGCCTTATATTACTAAGTTTGTGGTGGTTTACTTAGATGATATTATGTTTTTTATCAAGACAAGAAAGGAACATCTTGAACAATTAAGACAATTATTAGAGTGGTCAAAGCAAGAGAAGTTGCTCATAAATCTGTAGAAGTGTACCTTCATGAAGGAGGAGATAGTGTATATTAGATTTGTCATTTCTCAAGAAATCTTGAAGATGCACCCTGAGAAAGTGAAAGAAATAATTGAGTGGCAAGTTCCGAAGAGTACATTTGAAGCACATTGTTTTCATGGACTAGCTAGCTTTTATAAGAAGTTCATAAGGAATTTCAATGGGATTTGTGCACCATTGACTACTTGAATGAGGAAAGAAGATTTCAAATGGAATGTTGCTGCACAAAAAGGATTTGAGCTGTTGAAAAATAAGGTTACTGAAATACTGGTGTCGGCCTTACAAGACTTTAACAAAGTTTTCGAGTTCAATTGTGATGCTAGTGGGACAGTTATTGTAGCAACAATGAGTCAAGAGGGAAGAACAATCACTTTCTTCATTGAAAAATTGAATGAAGTCAAACAAGAATATTATGTTTATGACCAAGATTTAATCAATTGTGGAAGCACTGAAGAAGTGGAGACATTACTTGCTACCAAAGGAATTTGGTCTTTACACCGATCAAGAAGCATTGAGATATATAAACAACTAATGTAAATTGAATCAAATACACGTGAAATAGGTTGAATTTTTGCAAATCTATACCTTTGCATTGAAGCATAGATTAGGGAAATCAAATAGAGTGGCAGATGCTTTCACCAAGAGATCAACATTGTTGTGTACTATTTATTCTACTTCTTTTTGTATTTTCTATTCAACCTTCTAGGTAATTTCTAGAGAAGGAATCTTTTATTAGAAGTAACCTTCTAGCTACTTTCTAGAGAAGGAACTTTACACTAGGCATAACCTTCTAGTAAAGCGTATTACAATTATTCCTTTTCACACTATATGGGCCTTATTTAGTAAATATGGTTTGCATATAGAGAATTATCCCCTTGGGTACATCCCTAGTTACCCCATATTATCATATCTAGTAACATTACATTCCATCCCCCTTTGCATGTTTCATTTTCAAACAATGGGAATAACCCATATAATATGATCTACATAGCATTGTAGTCAACCATTACAAAGCATAAGCATCCATCCATCCTAGTGAAATGTGGACATGGGTTCCAACTGCTTCCTTCCACCATCATATTAATTCAGGTTGCTCCTTGCATTCCATGTTTCCACTATGCTACTTTGATATCTCCAAATATTGATTTTAGTTCTCCATGTGCCTCCATACTAGTTGTCATTCTAGATCCATGTTTGTTAATATTAATTTTTCTGATGCTCATGACCTTTCCTTAATAATTTTTTTTTCATTAGGTGGTGTGGAGGCTGATATAAAACAACCTTAACTATTGGTTCTTTGCTCTTTGAATCTATTACATGTGGTTCCTTCGATTCATGTACCCCTTAATTTCTTCCTTCCACTTATACCCTTCTTGGGGATTTTCTTCACGTTCTTTTACAACCCTTTCTTTTGATTCAAATTCAAACTCTTCATCTACTGTGTGTTTAGGTACTTAAACTATTCTACCTTCGAGGGATTCTTCATGTGCTCCCTTGGTCCCTTCTTGTTTTATAAGAGAAATATCATGCAATGTAATTTTCTTTTTCTTATACCAAAGCTTTAGAAACTTCTTTTTCACATTAATATTAATTGTACATAATAAGTCCATCTAATGACATCCCAAAACAATATCCACATGATCCATTTCTATAGAATTAAATTATGAATCAGACACATATTTTTCCATCGTAATCTTCAAATCTTTAAAAATTTGAATATTTTGACCGTTAATTTGTGTTCTTTGAATGTATTATGTGAGGAATTGCAACCTTTTAGAAAAATTAACATTTATGAACTTATGTTTTCTATTTAGTTTTATAGAAACAATGAAATTCTCTTATTTGATACATCCACAAACATGTAATAGGAATTTGTCACATGAAAACAAACTCTTATAAATTTCTTTATCATTCTTCATAGCATCATGCCACCTCTCTATAAATACATTTCTATATTCTTCATCCAAAAGATTTAATAACTCCTTAAATCAAAGTTGTTGACCCCATATTGTTGCTTCATATATTAGATTATACTATATGTAGCTTTTTGAAAGGGGCTTATTTTAATTATTATAGTATGTAATGCATTCTTGAATAAATGTGATTTGAGATGATAAATTTTAATTATTGATAACTTGATAATCAATATTTATCATAATTGTCATTATAACCATAATTATGAAATGCCATGGTCATCGTGCGTCTATTGGAGTTGGTTTAATGGAAATATGGGCATTATATCAAGATATATATAACCCACAATTTGTGTGTCCATCATCGAAAAAACCATTGAATAATTTATTTGATAACGTTACCTCCTTGAACTTTGATTTAGATGATTTAGTTTGAAATTAGTCATTTTTTTAGAGGAACTCAGATATATAACTGTATTATTCAAATTCTATACAAAGAGTTTCATAAATTGATCTGAATATTACCACCCTCTTTTTTTTCCTCCAAAAAAAATAACATAAAAAATATCCCCACTTTATTTCCCAAGAAAGGTAATACCAAATGTTAGTGTGGCCATCATGAAGTGGGAAGTGGAATTCTAGAAGGTTCAAACTGATGGTATGATTTCACTCCCATCGGTGGATAAATTGGTGAATATGCATGGTGGTCAACTTTACCCAACCTTGCAACTTCTCTGGTTTCCCTAGTCAGAGTTGTTCTATGCATTTAACTCTAATTCTCATTATAGGAGGTGCATGGAAACAAAATTAATTTAGCGTATCCTCTCCTTCACCAACTCAGTTACTCGTTTGTTGTTTACCATGACATTACAAAGGATTATCCCTATTGGATCAAGTAGAGACCTAGGTGAATTTCCTCATCAAGGAAAACACATACAAAGTGTATGAACTATCTCCTCTAGAACATATACTTGTTGTTTGTGTTTCTTATGAAGATCATGATTAGGGGTTTCTTAAGGTCCCATGTTTTCTTTGTTTTTCATTGTTATCTTAGCAATGATTAGTAACCTAACAACTTGCTAGGTAGTTTTCATAACTTTGATAAACTCAAGTTCTATAAGTGCTATGGTTTCCCTCTAGGCACGCCATTTTTATTTATGTTGTAAATAAGTTTTTATCAATACAAATCATCATCATCATCATCATCATCAATCTATATATATATATATATATATATATATATATATATATATATATATATGATTATGTTTTTTTGATAAGACTAAATATTTGTTAATTAATATATATATGAGATATATTTTGATATATTCATATCAACTAAAGAAATATCTAAAAATTGACATATTATATTATAACATTTAGACCATGGCAAAGTGAGTCATCCAAAACTTAATAATATAAGATGTTGTTGCGCTTGCTTTTCTCATCTTGATATGGACATGTTGTATGCACCTCAATGTGTTTGGATAGCTTTTAATGTGATGATTATTGAGGTATTAGGTAAGCTTTGATTTTAAGAAAATTGATTTTTTTTTTTAACTTCAATATATTTATAATTTATATTAACATAAAATTATTAATTTATATTAATAAATATTCATTTTTTTTTAACTTTAATATATTTATGATTTATAAGGATATTATCAAATTCATGTATAAATATTTAAATTTGATTATAATGTTTATATCTATATTTTAAAATGATATATGTTTAAATTTCATTAGAATATTTACATTTATTTTTGAAAGTGATTTATAATTTATAAAAATACTAGCAAATAATCATATCAATGAACATTGAATATATTAATGATAAATGATGATATCAATGCAATTTAATAAACATATTTAAATTTAATTATAATATTTATATTTATTTTTAAAATGTTATATAATATATATTATTAAAAAATTAAAAAAAAAACATATATTTTGAATATTTAGTGTAGTGAAATGGACGGCAACTTAGTGTGTATTCTACTTTATACACTTAAGCATGTTTTTTAAAATGAAAATGTGCATATATTATTAAAAACTAAGAGTAACACTACAATAATATTTATTATTGCGCCAAGAGGCGCTCTATAGCCCAGTATGAGGGAGATCTTCTAACATGTGTCCAGTGTTTGTCGAGTTTGTCGAGTAACAAAATAATACAAAGTAAACAAAAAAGAATAATACAAAGTAAAAAGTAAATATGAGGGAGATCTTGTAACCTGAGTTAGTTTGAGTTAGTTTGTCGAGTAACAAAATAATACAAAGTAAACAAAAAAGAATAATACAAAGTAAAAAGTAAATATAAGGGAGATTTGATCCCTCTCGACGCTTGATAGAGCCTAGGATTTGGATCTATGCTGGTATATAAGTATCTATATGATATTATGTATAACTACAAAACTATATGTTTATTATATATAAGCATTTATATGATATTATGTATAACTATAAAAATATACATGATAATGTGATAAAAAATAAAAATGACACTTCATCTCATTAAATAAATTAATAATGATGCTACTTACTTAATTACGGATTTTCCATAAGAGAAATTGTAGGTCGTTTTCCAAAGTAACATTGAATCTAAGGTTATAGATGGAGACCAGATGAGTTTTCTACATGTCATTGTGGTGTTAAACCGGCAACGTAATATGATTATTTTTTCTTCAATCCTCTTGGCGTTCTCAGAGGATTGAAAAAAAACGGGTAGCATTTTTGCTTGTCAAAACACATTTTAAAATAAAACCGGTAGCATTTATGCAATGAAATGCTACCCGTTGATATAAACAAAAATATTAATAATTTAAAAAAATAAATACAACATAAATTTAAAACCCTAAACATATTTCAAATGGTTTTTGGTTTTTGTATTGGAATGGTTTATTGTTTATTTTTTTTTCAAACAATTTTTGGTTTCAATGGTTTTTCTACACAAAAAAATGGTTTTTGGTTTCAATGGTTACATTCACACAAATTTATAAAAACTAAATAAAATTTACATTTTATAAAAAACACACACAATTTTATACAAAACAAATAAAATTTAAGTTTAAAAAAAAAAACAAATAGCAGGTTGAATTCCACTTACCTAGTGGATTAGAAGCCATGGCTGGGAGGTAGCGTTGGGCGTGGGGCATGGAGTGGTGAGGTGGCTGCAGATGCTCGGTTGAGGGCATTCTTCTACTCCTGTTCACGGTCGCTAGAATATCTTTTTCGAACAGGGTCGGCCGGCCGGCCAGGCCTTGTTTTTTTTTTCATTTGTCTTAACACCTCAATCGAGAAATAGCTCGATTGAGGGTCTAACCAAGCCCTCAATCAAGGTATTTAAAAACCCTCAATCGAGGTACTTTCAAGCCCTCGATCGAGGTCGTTTAAAACCCTCGATCGAGATTTTAAAACCTCGATCAGGGGCTTGACAAGACCTCGATCAAGGGTTCGAAGACCAAGTTTTTTGGCTTCCACACGCCAAAAATCATGAACCACCTTCGTGGAATCACCCTTGTCTTATTTTCGATTTATCCTTAAGTTTATGATAGACATAAATAGAGACCCTATCTAAATTAAAGGGGTGGACAAAAGACTCCTCCCTCACACTCATTCTCTCATTCATGGATGGAAAGTTCGAAGGGGAAGAGAGGAGATTGGGAAAAAGAGGGTTCTTGGAGAGAAAATAAGGGTTTGGAGGAAGAAAACTCAACGAAAATCTCACATGAACCATGGAGAGATGAATGGAAGGCTACTAGGTTAGTTTAGACAAAAATGAAGAGTAACACAATACCATTTAGAATCCTTGAAGGTTGTTGGTCTATTAGAATTTACAAATAACCATATAAAGTCCCCACCCCTAACTATGTCTAAGGCCCCAAGTCCCCAAGTCTTCGATACGGGCGGGCGTACAAAGTTGCTCCCCAAAACCATTGCAACGGGGATGCACTAGCGGGATTAAAACAACTACGCGCACACACCTAAGGCAGCGTGCATGTGCTGCTAGGTTCAGTACCGAACTGAGGTGCGTGCGTCTTCCTGGCGTGTGTGCGTGGCTGGCGCGTGCGCGCTTAGGGGCATGCACGCGCTCCTGTTAAAATAAAAATAAAAAACAGAACTGAATTCTCCCATTCTTCTCATTGGAGCCGAGCGCAAATTTTCCTCCGCATGCACGTGACTACAACCACCAAAAGAGGCCATTTCCACTCCAAAACCCATTAAATCGACCCACCAACTCATCAACACGTCAATTGGATAGGTAAATTCAATTTTTTTTGTCATTTTATTCATTCTTTGTGTCAATTTTTTGATTTTTTGTGTTTATTAAATTGTTAATAATTCCCAAATTTTTAAAACAATGAACCAATTTTCAATTGTAGATTGTAAACCGAGACAATGAGTGAAAAAAATATTAATCCAGAATCCAGTGGAACACAAGAAAACCCAAACCTTGGACCCAATGCCGAAGAAAACAGTCAACAAAATCCAAATGTCGAAGAAAACCAAAACCCCCAACCAAATGTTGAACAAGATGACCTTAACCATTATGTAAATGAAATGAGAGTGCACACTTGAGAACTAAGAAACACGGGGGAACCATCTCGAGTGTCTCTTGCCATGTCAATTGAGAGCTCAATTGACTCCCTCATCCATGAGCATCTTCAATTGACCGACATGACTGAATATAGAGCTAGGATGCGTGAGTATTACTCCACGGGAATTTCCAAGGAAGCAATAAAATATTTGAATATTACAAATTCCCAATTATACAGTGTGTTCACCAATCCAAGAACACAACAACCACCCAACACTAGAAAGCCACGTGTATGCATGGATTGGTGTCATTACCAACCATGGAGGGACAATTGGATGCAGAGGTGGTTCATGGTGTATGATAAACCTACCTGCAATAATAGGGAGGTTCCACAATACTTCCTTTGGCAACTGTGGGCTAAGTTTATGCTTGGTTTACATGTCAATTATTTTGACATAACCGAGTTCCAGGGTGTTGGGTGTGGCTTTTCCCAAGATCGACCTGCTGCCAGGAGGAACACACTGAAAGGGCCACCAGCTCCTAGGCCCGACCCCAACCCCTCTCCCCAGACACCTCAGTTACCCCACAAGCTTGATCAGATCAAGGAGGTAATGAGGAATGTTGCACGTGGACTCCTCAAACACACCTCCTTTGTAGCAACGACTACAGTGGAGAGGTTGGTTGAACTTGATAGAGATCCAGGTGCAGGGCCTTCACGACAGGGCCAGGATAGACCTGTGACTGGTGGTAGCCATGATGGGCATTCCAGTTTGATGGGGACAATGCCACATCTTTGTCCCCATTGCGGGCACGCTTTTCCTAGCCCGATCGAGGGCTCTTATATGGATTAGGTCAGCAATTTTTTTAATGTGTTTTCAATCATCACTTGATAACTTGTAAAGTATTTTTCAAGTATTTTTGTTTGACTTAAACTATTATTTCAATGTATAGTTATTCAGAGCTGAGACACCAATATGGGAAAACGTAGGATCTCCCAACCTGGATGCAGCAATGGTAGCTGCAACTGAAATTACGGCACCTCACACAGAGGTATTTTCAGTACTTCACACAATATTGTTATTACTTATGCCATTTATATTACTTAAGTATTTATATTTATGGTATACACGTTGATAGTTCATAGAATGTTTTTGAATATCTTGATTTCCTAAATAATGATTTGTTTAACATGTTCATAACATGCATGCATTTTGGTGTCCATAAATGTTCCCTGACTACGGTGATCAACCATCCCTTTCAGGGATTGGCAGATCACCATATACACAGATACAATGTGTAGTTAAAAGCACGCTTTTAATTTGAATTGTTACGAATTACTATGGTTTAATTTATTTTTTGTTTACTAAATTGTGATATTACAAATGTATATGTAGGTTCCACCAATAGCTCCAGGACCCCATTTTATTTCTATGTTTCCACCCTCTCCCGTGAGTCCCCCCACTCGCTTCCATCTAGACCCCTCCCTCCATCCATCCCATCCCTTCCATCTAGCCTCCCCTCTTTGGCCATACTCCCCCCTCCATCCATCCTGCCCCACTCATCCACGGCCCCCATCTATACATCCTCCCCAATTTATCCACACCCCCTTATCTATCCATCCCCCCCCATTCATCCACACCCCCCCTTTTTTCCAGCTTCCCCTTTTCGTCCACAACCTCCCTTCCATCCATCCTCCCTCTATGTAGGACTACCCTCCCATGCACGATCCCTCAACATGCCCCCTAATCCTTTTCGTTTGATACTCTCTATTGTACAACCGACAGGGGTTCATCATCCACGACGTCCTCCTCCACCCATACCACCATGTCTTCTCCCACCATATCATCCCCACTTCCCGCCACTATTGTGGCATCTACTCTTCCAGTATCCTCATCTATATAACCAGTAGTTGCACCTGTAGTGGATTCCACTACATCTGTGCCCCCCCCCATGACTACATTGGAGCTGTTTGTCCAGGCATCTTCTCCGCCTACTAGCCCAGAATCCCAACCATGTCCATCGTCGGAGGTTTTCACGGTGAGAATCAAGCTAATTTATGACAATATTTTGATGCATTAACAAAAATTAATTTAAGCAATTATTACTTTTCAATGAAATGATCGTTGTAAATGTTGTAGGCTGGAATTGTTGAGAGGCTCTGCAGATCCAGGACACCTTCCTCATGTTTCCCACTCGCATCAGAGTTCATTTATTTAAGATTTGAATTCCATATCTGTTTTATAAATGTGGTAAATGTTGCAAATGCTTGAAAATGACAGTATCTGATATCATTTGTTCCAGAGCCCGGAGAGACGATCTACTCCTAGACGGAACAAGACCCGAGGCACTAGTATCTCAAAGAGTAGGAAGATCGACTTTGGAGATGCGCATGGGAGTGACGGGGGTGGTCACAATGCTTGACACACCATGTTATGCACATTAGCCATGATGTGGCACTTTTGTGCACCAGTTTCCATGTACTTTGTATCTATGGCACGAGTTGCTATGTATTTTGGATCTACGGCATGAGTTGTCGCATTTTCTATAGGGCACGAGTTTCCATTGTATGTACAATGGGTGCCATGTTCCACTATTTGCCAAAAATTGTATATGTTTGGATGAGTTTTGTAGCCTTGATGTTCATGGATTTTTAGTTATGTGATTTATATCGATGTTTTCTATATTAGTATCTTGTTGTCTAATGTTGTTGTCTAATGTTGTTGTCTCATGTTGTGTGTAGCATGATGTGATGTTGTCTAAATTTGGTTTTACTTCTATCCATCCATGGCATGCGGTCTTAAGTTTTGGTACCAATGATGTCCATGCATTAGTTGATAATGTGAATCAACCTGAAGCTTACCTAGATCTTAGAAGAGAAGTTGGATATCATAGTTCAGCTTGGTTTATCTTTCCATTTGTAAAATCTTGTAATGGTATATATGTTAGGAAAACATTATGAACATAGGCTAACTCAAACAAAATCATGTGTGAGAATTAATCTAAAAACAAACGAAATAAATGGATGGAAAAATCACACCTCATGGCACATAAGATATATATTGGGAACTTGAGTACTAGGAAAAGAATACTTAAAAATAAAAAATGTCCATTGTTGTCAAAAGGTTAAAATGAGATCCAACATGATTTTTAATATCTCTACATAATGAGATCCAAAATGTCCATACTCTACATAATGAAATGTCGTCACTAGTATTTATATTGACCATTTTCTCTACTTAAGATCATGCAACAAATTAATAACCAAGTTATGGAATCATTTATTAATCAATTGTCACCATACAAATAGGACAACCTTGAGCACAATGTATACACTACAAGATTTGAACCCAAAAATCTGATGAGAAAATCCGACGACCTCTGACGAAAAGGACTGTGTCGTCGGATTTCACCTTAAAAAATATTAAATTTGATTTTTTTTCTTAAATTGATAGAAGGACCCGTCGGGTATCCGATGCCTTTGTGGATATCCGACGAGACCTCAGGAATATCCCACATCCTTGTGGATATCCGACAGCTCTGTGGATATCCGACATCATGTTAAGACCTAGGCTGTCGGACATCCGATGTCTTTTGAAACCCAACAAGGTCGGATATCCGACATTAAGTCACCAACGTTAACTAGGTTCTAGTCGTCAGATAGCCAACACCAAATCACCAACGGTAACTAGATTCTAGTCGTCAGATATCCGATGGACCAATGAATTTTAAAATCTATAAATATCGAACCATTCCGACATGTTTTCCATACAAGCGACGGTTTGCGGAAGTTTTTTTATTTGGCGAACTGTTTTTTGGCGTACCGTTTTTCATTATTTCCATTGTTTTTGTCATTCAAGCAAGCGAAGTGGGGAGCTTCATTTTCTAAGATCGATAATCTTCATTCAAGCTCTTTACGAGAAAATCTCAACTAGCAATATTCTTGATCCAGATGAACAAAATCGATAATTGCTTGCTAGATTGTGGGAAGGAGTTGAAAGAAGGGGTGATGGGAAATGCTATTGTCCATGTAGTCATGTTAATTTTTGAGCATCAATTCAATATACTCTAGGATCTTTACTGAGAGAATAACATGTACAGCATATCAATCACAAGAAGAAAACACAAGAGACAATAGACACACAGAGTTTCCTTGGGGAAAACCATAAAGGTGAAAAACCACAATAACTTCCTCAGAGATAGATAGAGCAGTGATACAAAACCCAAGCATAAGAGATAGTATCCTAGCAACAGCTTCTCCTCCTCCACTAGTGCGCCACTCTCCAATGAGTGTATAAGTGAGAAAGTGAATGATCAAATAGAGTGCCTCCCGCACTCTATTTATACATGACTTGACTTGCCTAATAACCTTACTAGGTCGACCTCAACTTAATCACATAATATAATGCTAACAGGGCTAACCCCACTAGGGTGGGCTAATAACCCTTTAACCCACATGAGTTATACAGGGCCGACCCCATCAAGGTGGTCTAATAACCCATCAAGTATAAGTTACGACACTTACAATATAAAGGACGACACTTCCGTATAGAGGAATAAAAACATCTCTATAGGAATACAATATACATATGTGAAATACATTCCAAAGTTATAAATACATCAACACTCCCTCTTAACTAGGAAGGTATTTCTCGACACAGATCTACTAGCACAAGTCTTCTTCTCTGGATCATCATCACTAGATCATCGTCATCGAATCATCATCGTCGTCACTGCTGCTGCTATCTCAATCAATCTCAAATCTACTTGTCATAGGAAGTTCTACAAAGCCAGCCCTTTTTCATGCTGGATGTAGGCCCACCACCTGTAGGTCTTCATCATCACTGGCCATACTGTGGAGTCCTTAGGACTTATTACGTGAGTCAACAAAACCTTGAAAGAGCATCCCAGGACTGAATACGAGCACAGATCTCAACCTATTGGATCTCCCAGGACCTTTTACATGCCATTGCACAAACTATCCACGTCCATAGAGTATCATCCTAATACTCATGATCATACTGATCATAACATCGTTCACGAAGCACAACCCAGATGCACATCACATAGCACTTACAATCACCGGCATGGGAAGACACACTTCAACCATCCGTGAAAGGCTCAACACTTATATCTACGCCATGGGAAGACACACTTCAACCGCGAGAATGGCACAACACTTATATCGCAGCCATGGAGAACACATTTACATGAAAATTTTATTGACCCTACAAATATTGCTGGGTAGGGGAATGATGTTGATAATTTGAAACAAGAAGACAAATCCAATTTCAAAAAGAGCAATCAGTCGGCTGAGCATTAAATCATATGATAGCCATAACAATCTATGACTATTGGCATAGATAGAAGCCTCTATGCAAAGAAGGAAGATGACCAAGATATTATATGAAAATACACATATTGTAACTATCGAGGCAAAATGATTGTTTTGAAAGGATCCGTTCTTTCTTCTAAATCAGCACTGATGGATGCTTGATTTGGTGTTATTTGAGTTTAAACTTCTTGATGAACACATGTAGCTTTCATATCTTCTATGCTTGATAATTCCCTTTCCCCCTTGTTACCCCCCATTTTGCAAGGGGGTGACAACGAAATTTTTCCACATACATGTCATTTTGATGAAGGTCTTTCCGATGAGTTAATGTATGTTGAATATTGTTCTCAAGATCTGCCACAATTACTCAATTAGAGACAATGGGGCCATTTCCAGACATTATGGACAAATGAACTAGGCATGATTCTCCCATTGTGTTCACATATGAATTTTATTTAGGATCATTGATGTCTTTGAAAGCCACAATCCAATAGATTGAAAGGGTGAGCAGCTTTGTCCCGTACATCTGAGTCGTAGTTTCAGTTTGACTAAACAACAAGAATGGTTTTGGATATTCCGTGGATTAGCACGAGATTTCCTGGGGTTATTTCTGAAGTCATATAAATCATCTCTTAGTGCAAATCTATTATGTTAATGTCAACCTTCATATATGTATCACAACAAAGAAACTACACCCATTTCCCAATTGATGGACTCACTCAAAATGATGAATGAAGATAGTATTTCAATGTTGATCCTGTAGTAGATTTGGGACATAGATTTTGTGAAGCCATTGTTGATGTTTGGGAAGCATCGAGATCCATTCTCCAAGAGATCAAACAAGAAGCTCTAATTCCAAATGGCTTTAAAATAACAAAAAATTTATCAAGCTAGGGTTTGAAACTCACATAAAGGATTTTAATGAGGAGACACTCTACATTTTCAATTGATAATTAGGTAGGTCGGCAATGATACTCAGTTGGATTGTCCTATCTTCTGAAAGACATTTTTAAAACAAATCTAAGGGTTAGAATGAACACCAACTTTTAGAAGCATAAAAAACAGTTTACTTGATTGCAATGTAAAATGACAAATCATTAAAAAGGGTGCAACATATAGAAACTGATAAACCTAGAATGCATTTTCCGACGGGCCCACTATGAAACATTTTTGGCTGATAAATGTCCTTGTATATTCAATGGACAAAAATCTCCAATCTTACCTAAATAAGATCTCCATCAAGCATAATATATTAATCTTTTCAATCAACTTTTTCTCATTCTCTACAAATGCAAGTTGTGCATTGAGGGAATCCTTGTGAACATGATAAAGTTCTTGATATCAGGCTAGATCACCAGCATTAAATACCATCCAATCTAGAATGTCATCTAAAAAATGGAAGGAACTTCAATATCATATACACTGTAAATGATAAAAGATCTTGCAACAAGTTTCCATGTATAATCTTATTGCCATAGACATTTGGCTAGGGGAATTTTTCAAACACACACTCATTTTAAAATAAAATAAATTAATTCAAACTATCTAAAATAGACTAAAACTACATAGTACTTGTTTCCATTTCTTGTAGACACTTAAAAATGGAAGATAATATTACCAACTAGAACAAAGATAATTATTAAATACTTATAACTTATTTGGAAAACAAAGTTTGAATTTCTAAAATTAATATATGATGGTGGATTCAAGTAGATACACAGCTTATCCTGGGCAATGGATTCCAAAACAATTCTATGCATTGGAAAATTTAGTATGAAGCAGCATATTAAACTAGAAAACATGCCATAAACAACAATATTTCTATCCATAATGGCTCTGCAATTTACACTTACAGCCAATGTACAAAGCTCAAAAAGATACTATAGAAGTTCCATTATGTATGTGCCTCAAATTATTACATCAAAGTTGAATACATCCAGTAAAGAGACAATCTTTCATTGAATAATCAGTCCATACATTGCACAATTTAGAACTGATATTTTCAAGTCTTAAGAGGACTAACAGATCACTCTTCACAGCCCTCCTATGATGTCTAATAAACACTATAATAAATGTAACATCCCTGTTATCCAGACATCTAGTTCTATGAAATTGAAAACAAAACTAACCTCTTAGCCTCAGTGAAGATTGTAAACCCCAAGAAACTTCAAACAACTATAGAAGCCACTGTCAAAAACTCCAGCTTTGCCGAATGCAGAGATCTAATGATTTTTCATGTGGTTTTTACTGGCTCTTGCTCCCTTATATAGAGACTTTGACATTCTATAACCCTCATCTCATTTATGGAGTATGGACCAATTCAAGGTTAAAATAATCTTTACCCAAAAAAAATTTGTGGTTGAAACCTCAATTCAAACCCTCGTTAACCAAAATCGACGGGAGTTGGGGTGATTTGAAAATTTGAAATGAGATTTTCATAAAAAATCTCAAAGTCGGGCCACCATTGCCGAAAACATGGGGCGAGCCAGCTGGTCGTGGACGTCATCACCAAAATCCGGGAGCAAAGTTCGAAGTTCGAACCAAGTTACCAACTGAATCACTGATCGCGGCCTCAGCCCTCCATTACCCAAACAATAAATTGTTGGTTGGGCGAACCAACTATTCGCAGCCTCCATTACCCTAAATGGTGGGCGAGGCAACTGTTGGCGGCCTCCATTACCCTAAATGGTGGGCGAACCAACTCTTCGGGGCCTCCATTACTCGAAATTCTGGGCGAATTCACCATTTCGGGATTATTTTACTTGGCTACATTAAATTTTTCCTCTTTCGCAACCTTGGCTATTCGATTTCCTTTGACTATGGGTTAAATAAATATGGGGCTAATATGTTAAATTTAAAAAAACTCATTTCATATTAAAAATTCACCTAGAGTTTCTTGGTGACCCCTATAATTTCGCCCATGGGCTATAATTCGCCCCTAAAATTTTCCTTGATAGTGAGACAAAGCAAATAATATACACGCACAAAAAAATAAATAAATCATTTCAAATAAATTAATAATTATTATTGTATGTAATCTTTTAAATTAAAGTAGGTTACTTAATCAACATTGAAAAAAATTGAACACATTAAGACTAAATATAATCTAAACATACATTTCAAAATCTATTTTCATATTAAGACCAAGAGTAATTTATACGTATATTTCAAACTCTATTTTCATATTATTATACTAGATCCAAATCCTAGGCTTTATCAAGCGCTGAGAGGGATCCAATCTCTAGAGGTGCAAACCTCTCCTCGAAAAGCTCCTCGAGTGCAATACTTAGCAAGAGGTTTGCACCTCGGGAGATTTGATCCCTCTTGGCACTTGATAGAGCCTAGGATTTGGATCTAGGCTGGTTTTAGTCGTGGGTGATGACACAAAACTGGAGTTTGATCAACATTGTAACGAACAAGTTAAGTTGAAAACATAGATACATTTACGAGGATTGTCATAATGTAAGTAATAAGTATTTAGGATTGAGTAAATTGTTAAACTCGAAAATAGAGAAAATTCACCTAATTTTTTTTTTTTCGATTCTCTTTTTGTTGATCTGTGTTTTGTTTTGTTTGTTCTTCTCCTTCTTATGCCGTCATTTTTTCATTTCGTACATTTTGATTTATTTGTTGTTCTGCAAACTGGTTTTTTTGTTCTTCCAATTGCCTCAACTTTCTCTCTCGATACACTCTTTGTCGATCAACGTTTCATTTTCTTTGTTCTTCTCGTTCTTTTGCTGTCAATTCGCCTAACTTTTTTTTTCGATTCTCTTTTGTTGAACTGCATTTTGTTTTGTTCATTCTTGTTCTTCTTCTGTCGTCAATTCGCACATTTTGATTTATTTGTTGTT
The DNA here is from genome assembly GCA_027924585.1 of Larix kaempferi. Taxonomy (NCBI): domain Eukaryota; kingdom Viridiplantae; phylum Streptophyta; class Pinopsida; order Pinales; family Pinaceae; genus Larix; species Larix kaempferi. The sequence goes on from BSBM01000407.1 coordinate 12,280,153, forward strand.
CCGCAACTTGATTTCTTTTTTCTTTCAACTGCTGCAACTTTCTCTCTGGATACACTCTTTGACCTTCATACACTCTACCCTCCTTGCTTTCACGCTCACACCCTCCTCTCCACTCTACTTCCCACGCTGTTGCAATCCTCCCTGTGCGTCATCTGTAGCCATCCTTCGGCCTCCCCTCCATCCTTTGGCATTATGTGATTTCTTTACTGTTATGTTTTATAAGTTCATCTAAAGTTATGATTATTTGTTACTATTGAAGCCTATAGCAACACAATACGGGTTTTATGTTAATACAATTAACTTTTGTACAGATCTGTTATGTTGAGCTGCATTATGTGATTTCTTTACTGTTATGTTTTATAAGTTCATCTAAAGTTATGATTATTTGTTAGTATTGAAGCCTGTAACATCACGTTGCAGAGTGCACTATTGACGTTTTTTGGGCATTGTTTGTCAAGACTTGTGTGTAACAGTATGCTAGTGCGATTAGTGTTCTCTGAAAAAGGAGCACAATGTCTCATATTTAGTAGATCCATTGATACCCCTGAGAATTTGGTATCTTTCGAAGGTTGTGGAAGCCTTAGATATTGCACTAGTATCGGAGCTAATAAATATTAGGTGTTTTTATCAAAGCCCACAGCTAACAATAAGTATCTCCCTTGAAAGTTTGGTGTGCAAGTAAAGAACTTTATGTGCACCAATACTTTATGTGTGGGTTTAAAAAGTTAAAATTCGAAAATAGTAAAATACAAAACTAGAAACATAGAAATGTAAAAGTTATAATTAAAAGTAAAACAATCTTAACTATGATCATGACAATGTTAAAATCACCATTCTAGTTTTGACATTCATGATTTCATTTTCAAAAATTTAGATTAAAGGATTCAAACTTCAGAATTTTACATTTATAGATAACAACAAAACATGCTCAAGGAATTTACTCATAAGTTATATATAGATCGTTGTTTACCAATCACTAATTAGTAATGCCAACAATTTAGTCATCTTTGTATTCTACTTCATCCAAATCCTTAGTCAACATGCTTTGCAAGTACTCGTCGCTTTCAAGTTGTGGGTAAAATAATGGGCTTATAAAACTAAACAACCCCAGAAGGCCACCTGGTTGTATCTCATCATCCACTCGTAGCATCATCTGTAATTTGGTCCCATTTCTTGGGCCTTCCCTATACTCTGGGTCTTTCCAAGCAAGAAGATGAATGTAAACAAAGATATTTGACTTCTTAGATACCAATCAGAGTCTTTTTAGGAAATGAATAAAACTGTAATTACGAGGAACTAATTACTTGTGAGAGTGACCATATAGAAAATTCTTATAGCTCTTGGACATGCTCCATGATTTTCCACTCGTCTATTTAATCTTTGCCACAATACCTATCACGTTGCCTCAACTGTGCCAAACACACATTACGCGCATCAAAATTGGGAAAATTGAGTTTGGATATGGGATGCTTCTTCTCAATCTGGACCATTTTTCATGAATTCCTTCATGATATCTCTATCGAGGAAGCCTCTTCTTTGTATTTTCATTATCATACTACTTTTGAGTTGAGAGTCATAGTAGAAGTTACAAGGGATAAACCCTATATTTACAGGTGTCTCTCTCCCTATAACCAAAAAGGATGACCACGTAACATCTTGTTACGTGGTCACAACAGATGGTTACAAGATACACTAAGGTATGCTTGTTACTACAAGGCTCAATCCACATAATTGTGGTGAGGGGATCATTGTGCATATTAGCAGGTAGATGTGTGTAAATTACCAACAACCTATAACAAATTGAGGATGTCCCATCACTAGGGATACACCCTAGATTCTATTGGGTGGCCGTAGGCAGATGATGTGCGCGTCAACCTACACTCTCAGTACAGGAAAGAAGCACCTATTCGTGAACAAGATGCAAATAAGTGGGAAGCATGGTAGTGCGGGGAAATTTTTCAATTTGACTGTTGGTGCTGAAGCTCTTTGGAATGCCAGAGACTGTCAAAACACGGGTTCTATAAATGTAAAGATGGTTGGATAGGACAAACGAACCTATGCCAACCTAATACATATAGCCTTCAACCAAACTACAGTCCATTTAATGTACAATTGGCACTCTAAAATAAAGTGCATGCAAATGAAGGCCACTTTGTGTTGATAAAAAAATTCAAGTACTTCATAACTACAAAGAAAAACAGTCTTTGTCTAATTTAGTTAGACTTATTCTTGACAAAGTTGCTTGACAAATTGCAGTGTGAAGCAGCAAATTACTCAGATAAATTTATAGTCATCTTAATCATTATTTATTAAGCATTGTAAAATCACAATGATGGTAGAGCCTTCAAATGTCAAATGGTGTGAAGCTTTAAAAGTTTTGAAATGTGAGAAAACATTGAAAAAAAACGTAATTTGTATATTTTTGTTTAATTATTCTAATCATGTAGTTTAATAAATTTTGATTTTTTTTAATTTTCTAATAATGTGTCTTAATGAAATATGATTAATATTTGAATTAGAGTTACATTTATTTAAAAAACATTTTTAACTATAAAATTATAACTTTATAAAAAGTTATAATATTATAAAAACATTTTAATAAATAGACTAATTTATAATAATAATTTAATTAACATGTTAGATTCTTTAAATTTAAATTTTATTTAAACATTAACATGTATAAAGTTTTGATTTGAAGCGGGTACAAAAAATTAATATGAAGGCAATCCCAAACTATGAGAGGGAAAATAAATCATGAATCAAATTAGTTGGAAACATATCACATCGATATTGAGAGTCGATATAAATTCAGATCATATAAAATGATTTTGTATAGCAAGACAAAGCAAATAATATACACACAAAACAAAATAAATAAATCATTTTAAATAAATTTATAATTATTATTATATGTAATCTTTTAAATTAAGGTAGATTACTTAATTAACATTGAAAAAAAAATTGAACACATTAAGACTAAATATAATCTATACATACATTTCAAAATCTATTTTCATATTAAAATTAAATGTAATATATACATACATTTCAAACTCTATTTTCATACTATTATATAACATGCTTTAAATTTAGAAAATGTTAAAAAAATGAAAGTTACTTCATAATTAAATAATAATTCATTTATATCTTTTTCGATTTTTTTTAAATTTAAAAATACATATTTTCTTATATATTCATAAGATGTTTATTTATCATTAATATTTTTACATATTTATGCAATGTTTACTTTATTATTAATATTTTTTAAATCTCTAATCGTTTTCATATTCATATTTACTATACAGATGCATGTATCTTTACAGTTAAGTCGCATTCTTTCACTTTCATTTAACTTCCTTTTTGGGTTACCATTTAATTAGGTCACAGCCGCATACAGCGCCATAACATAACGATATGAAAGTAAGTCGAATATGTTCGTCTTTACGAATTTTGAAACCAACTTTGAGAATAATGGGCTTCAGCAACTCTAATGATAATGAGTTTCAAATATCAAATTAACGCTCGGAATGACGGCAATTTGTAGGAAAAATGTGTTTTAATACTTACTATAAATGTGTAATAATCCGTGTTTGTTAAAACACTCATTTTGAAGCAAATTCAGGAATTATGAGTTTCAGCGGCTCTAATCATAATGAAGAAACCGTAAAGAAATGGTGTAATTTGTTTGAAAATAATGGACTCATTTGTTAAATTGAATTTCTCCCATTTTTTCACTCTTTTCGCGATGCTTCCCTACCATTCACCAAAGTCAATTTACACAAAATACTGGAAACTTGGTCAAAATTAATATGATTACGTGGTCAAATGTCAAATGCTTGGGAAGAATCCAATGGAGCATACCTTATTCGTCAAAATTTCGACGTTTTCAACGCCCAAGCTCGATTAAGAGCTTTCATTGTTGCTTGATTTACATTTGTTGTGCAGAAGAAATAAGTTATGCACTGAGCTTTCAGTGTTTGCTTGTTTCACATACGTTGATTAAGAGGTTTCATTGTTGTTTGTTGTATATGTTATAAGTTTAATCCACTTATTATTAGTGACCAAAGAAAACGTAGTGTTTACTCGACTGAGGGGCGCCGATAATTGATTCCAGGGGCGCAGTCCGTCATTGTGTAATCGAGGAAAGAGACCTTTCAAATACGCTGCTCAAAGACTAAGCTTGTGTCTTCGTTTTTATGGAGATCAGTGCCTAACTTCACCAACTTTAGACTTTTCTAACCACTTCAACTTCACCAACTTTTGTTTTTTTCTAACGACTTTAACAACTTCAACGTAGACTAATCACTAAACTGAACTGAGTACAATTGATATAAATACTTGATCTCGGTACTTGTGTCATCCATGTCTATCTTGTCCCTTCCTCATCTGTCAATCTGTTGCTTCCTTTTGGCTTTTGTGGAGTTTGAATTGAAATCGAACGAGTGCAGCCATATTCAATGGAAGCGTTTAATCAACAAGTGTCTGCACAGCCATTAGCAACCAGCTTTGTTCGGCTGGTTATGTGCCTGTCCTTGCTGATTGCTATGGTGTCGGCAAAGCTACACACTCACATATTCGTTGTAGGTCTTCTTACTTTCAATATTCTCAATTTCAAATGTATTTTTGCTACTTCTAGCATACATTCTTTGAAGTCCAGATTTATCAATGGTATAGATGGATTTTTTATTTCCCTGTTTTTTCTAAGAGTTGCAAACTTAATTTGACATATAGAAATGGAAATCCCTTAACCACCGGTCTATTAGCTATCTATAATAATCGTATACACTTATAGTAAGCACTAACGAGTAAACCATTTAAAATTAATAGATTCTTGTACTTTTGATTCTCTACGCACTTCATAGATCATTATCCTAAGAAAATTTCTCTACGAAACGTTTAGTTACTTAAATATTAGATGCGTGTATGCCAATTGGTGCACTTATTAAACTAATGGTTTGTCCCCGGTCAATACCAAATTCAGCTTCGGTCTACACCTGTGAAAAGGCTATGTGGAACACACAATATCATCACTGTGAACGGACAGTTCCCAGGTCCAACTCTCCATGTTAGAAACGGAGACAAACTTAAAGTCAAAGTGCACAACCAGGCGCAATATAACGCTACAATTCACTGGTACGTCTCTAATTGAACAGATCATATTGATATTAATGCCTGTTAAAGGATATAAAGTGTTTTATACCGGTATTTGCAGGCATGGAGTGCGCCAATTCCGCACAGGGTGGTCTGATGGACCTGAATTTATAACACAATGCCCCATTCGCCCAGGGCGAAGTTACACATATAAATTCACTATCACTGGTCAAGAAGGGACCCTCTGGTGGCATGCGCACAGTTCATGGCTTCGAGCTACTGTCTATGGAGCCTTGATCATCTTGCCAAGGCTGGAAACCACTTATCCCTTTACCTTTACCAGGCCCCATCGACAGATTCCCATTCTTCTAGGTTTGCTGCACCTATTACATTGTGCTTGATTTCAATTTATGTCTTAATGGATTGAAATATCTGACCCTGTTTGCATTCACAGGAGAATGGTGGAATAGGAATCCTATCGACGTTGTAAACCAAGCAACCCAAACAGGAGCTGCCCCGAACGTTTCAGATGCATTTACTATAAATGGACAGCCAGGCGCCCTATACAAATGTTCAAGTTCAGGTACATTTCTGACTGCATCAATACATCCCACAGACTCAAAATTTTCATCGATTTCAGAATTTAGTTATGGCAAATGATCGGCTCGTAATGGCAATTGATGGATGCAGATACCTTTCGTGTCTCAGTGAAGGCTGGGGAAACTAATCTTCTACGCGTCATCAATGCTGCACTCAATACTGACCTATTTTTTTCGGTGGCTAACCATTCAATGACCGTTGTGGCCGTGGATGCTTTGTATACAAAGCCTCTTCAGACGAATTTTCTAATGCTAGGCCCCGGCCAGACTACAGACGTACTTGTCACTGCTAATCAAGCTACTGGTAGATACTATATGGCTGGTCGAGCATATTCCAGTGGGCAAGGAATTCCTTTCGATAACACGACCACCACTGCCATTTTAGAATACGAGGGAAGCTCCAGCACATCAGCTCCAACAATGCCTAATCTTCCATTTTATAACGATACCAAGACTGCGACTAGTTTCGCTAATGGTCTCAGAAGCTTGGGCTCAGACGACCACCCAGTTTTCGTTCCTCAGAGTGTCCAGGAGAATCTGTTCTACACCATCGGTTTAGGGTTGATCAAATGTCCAGGGCAGTCTTGTGGAGGTCCCAATGGATCAAGGTTTGCAGCAAGTATGAATAACATATCATTTGTCCTGCCAACGACTTCTTCAATCCTTCAAGCTCAGCACTTTGGCATGAAAGGAGTATTCTCCATGGACTTCCCCGATAACCCTTCCGTACAATTTGATTATACTGCACAGAACATAAGCAGAGGGCTCTGGTCCCCAGTGAAAGGGACAAAAGTGAAAGTCCTTAACTATAACACGACGGTGCAAGTAATTCTTCAGGGAACGAATATCTTTGCGGGAGAAAGCCATCCAATCCATCTGCATGGTTATGACTTTTACATAGTGGGAGCAGGGTTTGGGAATTATAATTCACAAACAGATCCTCAGAAGTTCAACCTGGTCGATCCTCCTATGCGCAACACTGTGAACGTTCCAGTCAATGGCTGGGCTGCAATAAGATTCGTAGCAGACAATCCTGGTGAGCATTTATTTCATGGCAATTGAACATTATCTTTCTGTGCTGTCTCTTATTCTGAATTGGGCATAATAATGGTGCTGTCTCTGTTGTTGCAGGAGCTTGGTTGATGCATTGCCACTTGGACGTGCACATAAAATGGGGGTTGGCTATGGTATTTGTGGTGAACAATGGACCTGACTCTCTTTTGAGTCTCCAGTCACCTCCTAGAGATCTTCCGCGATGCTGAGGAAAACTGCCATATTACAGATCGATTGATTACAGAGATAGATACCGATCTTCTATTGTTGCCCTTCCATTCTTTTTCCTCGTAATTTTTCTCCTGCACTGAACAAATCAGGGAAATTGTTATTTCTAATGCAGTCACACGTGTATTGTGGGAAATGTTCCAATGGTGATCACCCGTACATGAAAAACGGGTTAGTTGGTTTTTTCTTATTAATCCTCATTATTTTTATCAAAAATTTCTTACAATTTTGCGAAAACATTTTCACGTAAAAACACACAAGTCACATATTTCAGGTACAAGAAACAAAATTTAATATCATAGTAATTAACAAATTAAGATTAAATGTTTGCATAAGCAAAGATGTCTTGTGAAAATTTATAACAAACCACCTAAATAATACATTATATAATCCTATCAAGTAAACTTCCAGTATACATAAGGACATTTATCCATCTCCTCTCCATTATGTAACTTGTGTTATCTTTTCATGTTGTTTCCCCATCATGCACATACTTCTTACAACCTTTTAAATTCATGGTTTACTTTTTAATATTTTCAAAGTCAAGATTAATTCTCTTATTTATATTTTAACTAATATTTCTTCACCCATTTTATGATCTTTGATAGCTATCAGTATAGTTTCATGTTTTCACTAATGTGCACGCTTTATTTTTAAGTAATTTAGACAACAATGTTAATGTATTTTTAAACATTTGTACTTATTAATAATGTAAATGTTAATAATGTTAATGTATTTTTAAATATGTGTACTTATTAATAATGTAAATGTTAATAATGTGTTTACATTCTTAAAACATACATATAATAATTCACTTAAAAACCTAATTGAGGTTTTAGAAAGAATGGAAAGACAACATGTTATTATGTGGCTATATCCCTAGCATCAATATTTTTTTATAAAGCTCATAAATATGAATGTTCTTACACAATTCTTAACATGAAGGTCATGTGAAATTCACACAAAGTGATATATTGTATCACAATCGTTCCTCCATTTTGCACGAACAACAGATCTGCCGTGTGCAAGCATGTTCCAAAGTAGGTATGAAAGGGGAGTTCAATGCGATGGAATTCCCACCATCAAATTGGAGTTGGATAATCGTGCAGCTTATAGCATTCTGTCAGGGTCAGATTTCATGAATGTCCCATACAAATCAATTGACCCAACTGCTGATTAACGCAAGTTTTGAAGGGAGCATATCTATGCTTTTATTTATTTATTTAAACATGAATTTTGAGGAGATCGTGGCACCTTCGAGATTGAGGCTCACCTCATGTCCTTATTACTTAATTAGCGTTATGCGATTTACCTTCTAAAATTTATGAAGGTTTCAGGGACATTGATGCGAGTGAGCTACGAATGGAATGACAGGAGAGTCACCAAAGGGAATAGGAAGAAGTCTGTGAAAAAGGAGAGGAGGGAACTGTGTTTGGGAAGAAACCTCTAGAGTTTTCCATAAGAGGAAGAGGAATACCACTTTTAGGGTGGTATGAAGGAGAGAAGAAGAGGAACTTGGTGGGAAGATAGGGAAAGGAAAACATAAAGAGAGGAGATTTTAATTTAAGAGTCCACATAATGAAACAAAAGCTTTAGTGAAGGAAAAAAAGGTTTCATGTTGCTGCTATGTATTTCAGGTATTGTAAAAGGCCTATTTTTTCATGTTGCTGCTATCTATTTATGGTATTGTAAAAGGTCTACTTGAGGTTAAGACTAGGGGTTTGTGTGCATTTTTCTTTTATAATTAGAGCTTTCATACATATGGGTTAAGACTAGGGGTTTGTGTGCATTTTTCTTTTATAATTAGAGCCTTCATACATATGACTCATAATTTGTAAATTATGAGTGTTAATACAAGAAATTTTTTAATTATTAATGGTTTACTTTATGTGTGTAATGATTGCATTCCCTTTTTAAGATGACTATGCACTCTAAGTTGTAGTAGCATATTGCTTTAAATTTTTTATAATTCCTAGGATACATCTAGTTTGGTATCAGAGCATGAGTATCTTTCTATAGAGACAATTCCAACCAAGGAATATGTTAGGTAGAATTGTTTTAAGGGAAAATGAACAAGAAGATATGTTGGGTAGAATTGTAAGAAGAGATAATTTCATAGGAAAAGAAGTATCGCTAATAGAACAAGACTAAATGCACACTGGAGAGGTAGAAGGAAGCGTGGTGGTGAGATACCCAAGCCCAATTAGAATCCATATAAACAATTAAGAGGAGAGGAATTGAAGTTGAAGCGCATGATGTAAGTGACTAAGAATTAGAATTTGAGAACCCACAGGAAGAAGTTGAAGCATTTGAAGGTCCAGAAGAATGAATCATTAAGGATCTAACAAGTTTGAGAGTAAAACCCAAGATGGAGGAACCTACCTAATTAGGAATCCTGAACCTAGAAGAGTTGATTTACTGGATTAGAGACATGGAGAAATTATATGATATGGATTAGATTAAGGACCCTAAAAGAGTAAATATGGCTTTCATGAAGTTGAAAGGACATGCACCCTTATGGCGGGATATACTACAATTGGAAAGATAGAGGAAATACAAAGACAAAATCAAGACTTGGAATAGAATGATAGCTAAACTAAAATGTAATTTTTTCCTTTTGACTATACTATGAATGTGTATAGGAAGTTTTAGAATCTTAGGAAAAAAGAAATGATTATTATGGAGTACACAAGGAGTTTTATAGGCTATCTATTAGGTATGGGTGTAGTGATGAAGGATACGAAGTTGTGGCTAGGTACATTAATGGATTAAGATATGCAATGCAAGATGAATTAAGGGTTGTGATAATTAGAGAAGTGGGAGAAGCATACAAGCTTTCCTTAAAGGTGGAAAAGAAACTTTCTAGATAGAATCCAAGTGCTAGAGGAAAAGGAGTAGTTAGAGGCAGGGGAAAAAATAGATTTAGGAGAGGATAGAGCATTGGAGCTAAAGGAAAAGAAGGTAGCAATGTCAATATACCAACCTAAGAACTCATAAGGAATATATTGAATTCTTTAGAGGCATAAATACAAAACTAGAGGTAGAGGACTTGAGAGATCACTGGTTATCTGTTACTAGTGTCAAACACTAGGACACAAGGCCTAAGAATGTCTTGAAAGGATGCGTACTGTGAGGAGAGAAGAGAACAAAACCCATGTTGCTCAAGGATTTGAAAGAATTGTTGGAAATGTAGTTGGGTATAATGTTGATGTAACTCAACCAAAAGCTGGACATAGCCTAATTTTCAAAATAACCTCGTTGAAGCAAAAAAAACAACCAATGATAAAAGAACTAGATTAGAGGAAGTCTATCTTCAAGAATAGGTGAAAAATTGGAGGTAAGTGTTGTTCTTTAATTGTAGATGTATGAAGCACTGAAAATATAGTGTCCATAGAAGTAATAGAAAAGTTGAATTTGAAATATACACCACATCCTTAAGCTTATAGAGCTTGATGGTTGAAGAAAGGGCACCAAGTCACTCTTTCTCAACAGTATTTGACTATCTTTAAGATTGGACATTATCATGATAGTGTGTTGTGTGATGTAGTACCAAGGGATGCTTGTCATTTATTCTTGGCAAGACCCTAGTAGTATGATAGGAAGATTGTGTATGATGGAGTTAAGAATACTTTTCTATTTGACAATAATGGAAAACAAAATTTGATGACACCTTTAAAGGAAGAAAAAGGAGAAAGCAACAAAATTAGCAATTGTTTTGGTAGGAGGGTAATGCTATGTTCAACAAAAAAAATCTTGTAAAAAGAAAGAAAATCAATTTGTTGTTTTTCCATTATACCTAAAGGTTTGAGATTAATTGTGAAGAGAGATGATACTCCAACAAAAGTTGAAGAGATGGTGTATGAATTTAAAGAGATTATTTATAAAGAGATTCCAAAGGGATTGCCACTAGTTAGAAGCATATACAATCAAATTGGATTCATACCAAGATCGAGTTTACAAAACAAACCTCCACACCAAAAGACACTAGCTAATAATGAGGAGTTAAATATCCATGTTCATGAGTTGTTAGAAAGAGGGTTGGTCAGGGAAATTTTGATCCCATGTGGAGTACCTACTGTACTTGCACCTAAGAAGAGGAGAGAATAGAGAATGTGCACTAATTCTAGAGTCATCAACTAAATAACAATCAGGTATAGGTTTCCATTGCTAAGGATGGATAACCTCATGGATTGCTTGAGTGGAAAACCACATTTAAGACAAAAGAATGACTTTTTGAATGGTTGGTTATTCCATTTGGTTAAATGAATGGTCCAAGTACCTTTATGAGTTTGATGAATGAGTTTTGAAGCCTTATATTACTATGTTTGTGGTGGTTTACTTAGATGATATTATGTTTTTTATCAAGACAAGAAAGGAACATCTTGAACAATTAAGACAATTATTAGAGTGGTCAAAGCAAGAGAAGTTGCTCATAAATCTGTAGAAGTGTACCTTCATGAAGGAGGAGATAGTGTATATTAGATTTGTCATTTCTCAAGAAATCTTGAAGATGCACCTTGAGAAAGTGAAAGAAATAATTGAGTGGCAAGTTCCGAAGAGTACTTTTGAAGCACACTGTTTTCATGGACTAGCTAGCTTTTATAAGAAGTTCATAAGGAATTTCAATGGGATTTGTGCACCATTGACTACTTGAATGAGGAAAGAAGATTTCAAATGGAATGTTGCTGCACAAAAAGGATTTGAGCTGTTGAAAAATAAGGTTACTGAAATACTGGTGTCAGCCTTACAAGACTTTGACAAAGTTTTCCAATTCAATTGTGATGCCAGTGGGACAGTTATTGTAGCAACAATGAGTCAAGAGGGAAGAACAATCACTTTCTTCATTGAAAAATTGAATGAAGTCAAACAAGAATATTATGTTTATGACCAAGATTTAATCCATTGTGGAAGCACTGAAGAAGTGGAGACATTACTTGCTACCAAAGGAATTTGTTCTTTACACCGATCAAGAAGCATTGAGATATATAAACAACTAATGTAAATTGAATCAAATACACATGAAATAGGTTGAATTTTTGCAAATCTATACCTTTGTATTGAAGCATAGATTAGGGAAATCAAATAGAGTGGCAGATGCTTTCACCAAGAGATCAACATTGTTCTATACTATTTCTTCTACTTCTTTTTGTATTTTCTATTCAACCTTCTAGGTAATTTCTAGAGAAGGAATCTTTTATTAGAAGTAACCTTCTAGATATTTTCTAGAGAAGGAACTTTACACTAGGCATAACCTTCTAGTAAAGTGTATTACAATTATTCCTGTTCACACTATATGGGCCTTATTTAGTAAATATGGGTTGCATATAGAGAATTATCCCCTTGGGTACATCCCTAGTTACCCCATATTATCATATCTAGTAACATTACATTCCATCCCCCTTTGCATGTTTCATTTTCAAACAATGGGAATAATCCATATAATATGATCTACATAGCATTGTAGTCAACCATTACAAAGCATAGGCATCCATCCATCCTAGTGAAATGTGGACATGGGTTCCAACTGCTTCCTTTCTACCATCATATTAATTCAGGTTGCTCCTTGCATTCCATGTTTCCACTATGCTACTTTGATATCTCCAAATATTGATTTTAGTTCTCCATGTGCCTCCATACTAGTTGTCATTCTAGATCCATGTTTGTTAATATTAATTTTTCTGATGCTCATGACCTTTCCTTAATATTTTTTTTTTCATTAGGTGGTGTGGAGGGTGATATAAAACAACCTTAACTATTGGTTCTTTGCTCTTTGAATCTATTACATGTGGTTCCTTCGATTCATGTACCCCTTAATTTCTTCCTTCCACTTATACCCTTCTTGGGTATTTTCTTCATGTTCTTTTACAACCCTTTCTTTTGATTCAAATTCAAACTCTTCATCTACCGTGTTTGTAGGTACTTAAACTATTCTACCTTCAAGGGATTCTTCATGTGCTCCCTTGGTCCCTTCTTGTTTTATAAGAGAAATATTGTGCAATTTAATTTTCTTTTTCTTACACCAAAGCTTTAGAAACTTCTTTTTCACATTAATATTAATTGTACATACTAAGTCCATCTAATGACATCCCAAAACAATATCCACATGATCCATTTCTATAGAATTAAATTATGAATGAGACACATATTTTTCCATCGTAATCTTCAAATCTTTAAAAATTTAAATATTTTGACCATTAATCTGTGTTCATTGAATGTATTATGTGAGGAATTGCAACCTTTTAGAAAAATTAACATTTATGAACTTATGTTTTCTATTTAGGTTTAAAGAAACAATGAAATTCTCTTATTTGATACATCCACAAACATGTAATAGGAATTTGTCACATGAAAACAAACTCTTATAAATTTCTTTATCATTCTTCATAGCATCATGCCACCTCTCTATAAATACATTTCTATATTCTTCATCCAAAAGATTTAATAACTCCTTAAATCAAAGTTGTTGACCCCATATTGTTGCTTCATATATTAGATTATACTATATGTAGCTTTTCGAAAGGGGCTTATTTTAATTATTATAGTATGTAATGCATTATTGAATAATATGAGCATCAGATTTTCCTATAAAATGCATTTTCTTGGAATAAAACCCACAACCAAAACTATACCTTATTGATCAATGTGATTTGAGATGATAAATTTTAATTATTGATAACTTGATAATCAATATTTCTCACAATTATCATTATAACCATAATTATGAAATGCCATGGTCATCGTGCATCTATTGGAGGTGGTTTAATGGAAATATGGGCATTATATCAAGATATATCTAACCCATAATTTGTGTGTCCATCACCGAAAAAACCATTGAATAATTTATTTGATAACGTTACCTCCTTGAACTTTGATTTGGATGATTTAGTTTGAAATTAGCCGTTTTTTTTTAGAGGAACTCAGATATATAACTGTATTATTCAAATTCTATACAAAGAGTTTCATAAATTGATCTGAATATTACCACCATCTTTTTTTTCCTCCAAAAAAAATAACATAAAAAATATCCCCACTTTATTTCCCAAGAAAGGTAATACCAAATGTTAGTGTGGCCATCATGAAGTGGGAAGTGGAATTCTAGAAGGTTCAAACTGACAGTATGATTTCACTCCCATCGGTGGATAAATTGGTGAATTTGCATGGTGGTCAACTTTACCCAACCTTGCAACTTCTCTGGTTTCCCTGGTCGGAGTTGTTCTATGCATTTCGCTCTAATTCTCATCATAGGAGGTGCACGGAAACGAAATCAATTTAGCCTATCCTCTCCTTCACCAACTCGGTTACTCGTTTGTTGTTTACCATGACATTACAAAGGATTATCCCTATTGGATCAAGTAGAGACCTAGGTGAATTTCCTCATCAAAGAAAACACATACAAAGTGTATGAACTAGCTCCTCTAGAACATATACTTGTTGTTTGTGTTTCTTATGAAGATCATGATTAGGGGTTTCTTAGGGTCCCATGTTTTCTTTGTTTTTCATTATTATCTTAGCAATGATTAGAAACCTAACAACTTGCTAGGTAGTTTTCATAACTTTGACAAACTCTTGAGTTCTACAAGTGCTATGGTCTCCCTCTAGGCACGCCATTTTTATTTATGTTGTAAATAAGTTTTTATCAATACAAATCATCATCATCATCATCATCAATATATATATATATATATATATATGATTATGCTTTTTTGATAAGACTAAATATTTGTTAATTAATATATATATGAGATATATTTTGATATATTCATATCAACTAAAGAAATATCTAAAAATTGACACATTATATTATAACATTTAGACCATGGCAAAGTGAGTCATCCAAAACTTAATAATATAAGACGTTGTTGCGCTTGCTTTTTTCATCTTGATATGGACATGTTGTATGTACCTCAATGTGTTTGGATAGATTTTAATGTGATGATTATTGAGGTATTAGGTAAGCTTTGATTTTAAGAAAATTGATTTTTTTTTAACTTCAATATATTTATAATTTATATTAACATAAAATTATTAATTTATATTAATAAACATTGTTTTTTTTAACTTTAATATATTTACGATTTATAAGGATATTATCAAATTCATGTATAAATATTTAAATTTGATTATAATGTTTATATCTATATTTTAAAATGATATATGTTTAAATTTCATTAGAATATTTATATTTATTTTTAAAAGTGATTTATAATTTATAAAAATACTAGCAAATAATCATATCAATGAATATTGAATATATTAATGATAAATGATGATATCAATGCAATTTAATAAACATATTTAAATTTAATTGTAATATTTATATTTATTTTTAAAACGTTATATAATATATATTATTAAAATTTTTTAAAAAAAATCATATATTTTGAATATTTAGTGTAGTGAAATGGAAGGCAACTTAGTGTGTATTCTATTTTGTACACTTAAGCATGTTTTTTAAAATGAAAATGTGCATATATTATTAAAAAGTGAGAGTAACACTACAATAATATTTATTATTGCACCGAGAGGCGCTCTACAACCCAATATGAGGGAGATCTTGTAACATGTGTCGAGTGTTTGTCGAGTTTGTTGAGTAACAAAATAATACAAAGTAAACAAACAAGAATAATACAAAGTAAAAAGTAATAAATATAATGTTGGCCATAAACATAAAAGAATAATACAAAGTAAAAAGTAAATATGAGGGAGATCTTGTAACCTGAGTTTTTTTTTCCAGCGAACAAAAAACTACTATTGATATTCAAAACGAATCAAATAGTACAATGAAAACTCATGATTCTAACAGTTGAATCAATTACTTTTCTTCATGAAAAATATGAACTGCAAGAAGTTTCAGGAACCACTTAATACTCTCAAAGCCATCATTAAAGCTCGGAAGATACTTACACCACTACATATACAAAAAACCAAAATAAGGAATCCACTAATTCAAAAAGTCCCAGAATCAAAACCCAACACAGGTCAATCAAGAAAATAAGTGGACCCACTATCCAGGATGCAGTTGTCACACCATTCCTCCCAGATCAACTGACCTTCCATACCAGATAGTGCTTGTTTAGATAGCTTGTATGCAAGAGAATTATGTTCTTTATAAATATGCTCGAACTTGATATTTTGATGCTTTGAGATTTCAAAATGATTTCTAATAGCCCAATGCCTCAGATTCATAACATTGAGCTTGAAGTCTCCCGCCGCCCATTTGATGGTGACCCGGGAATCACCATATACCTTGATATTAACCAAACCAAAGATATTAGCAACTTTAAGAACACACCAGAGAGCCATTAACTCAGCTTTCATGTTTGATCCAGTACCACAATTGAGTCTAACAGAAAAATAATGAGAATCATTAAGATATATGATACCCCCAACTGCACATAAACCAAATTGTGAAGCACCATCGAAGAAAAGGACAGGCTGATCCACTTTGAGATTAAAAAAACTAATTCTGTCAGACTTCAATTTCAGATCATCAGCCTCACATGTAGAAAGCATTTTAAATGCAACCATGCAGCATTGCACAATATCAAGAGTAGAGTTCCAGAAGATGGCGCAGTTTTTGGTAAACCAAATAGCCCACGGGATACATATAGCAATATAAAAATGTTGCTTGTAATGTCTATACCAGTTTAATAAGCACTTATTAAAATCCCCAACATCCCAGCACTGTGTGATGTTAAGACTTGTTGAAGCCACATCCCATATTTTTCTAGTAAAACTGCAATGGACAAATAGATGTTGTTTTGATTCAGCTGCATTTTTACAAAGAACACAGAAACTAGGTCCAATCCATCCCCGTTTGCACAGATTTTCCCATGTCTTCAACTTATCTTGCAAAACTAACCAAATAAAACATTTCAGCTTTAAAGGAATAGACCAGTGCCATAACCTCTTATACCACCAATCCTGAGGAAAGATAAACTTTTCCTGTAAAATTCTAGAATAAGCAGTTTGTGCTGAAACAATACCAGATGCAGGGTTTCCACCCCAAACAAGTTGATCAGCATCATTGTTCAATTTGACACCAGCTGAATTTAACTTTCTGATGTAGTCATCCCAGATCCGAGCTAAAAAACCATAAAGACCAATCTCTCGAGCAGACAGCCACTTAGCATTATTCTCATTCCCCAAACTGTGAAGATGAATTCTATTCAAAGTGGACAGCCCTAAAACCTGAAGATACTGTGAGATGATAGGAGGAAGGATATAATCATGTTCCAACCCTATGATAGGATCAATCCCAACACAAATCCATTTTCCTGACCCCACTTGCCATAAAAGGTCATTTTTGATCCAGTGGAATATTTTCATAAAACCCCTCCACATAGGAGAGAAATTCCAACTTACTAATCTAGGATTTATAATCCAGCAGAAAACATCCGATTTTATATATTTGTTGTGAATGAGTCTAGACCAGAGGGTTTTTCCAAAAATACCCCTCCAAGCACTTTTTAATCTGAGAGCAATATTGAAGCTCTCCAGATCTTTAATGCCCCATCCACCATATCTATAGGGTCTAGAAAGAGTATCATCAGCAACCATAGGAATCTTTTCACTACAGGCAGTCCCAGACCAAAGAAAATTGAAGAAGTATTTTTTAATGGTCTTGATGATAAAAGATGGCACTTCAAGCAAGGAAAACCAATATACAGGTATGCTGGAGAGAACAGACTTCACTAATATAAGTTTGCCACCAATGGACAAGAGCCTGTAAGACCAATGTGCAATACGAGCCTCAACTTTTCTCAGCAGCCAAAACCAATCCTTGATTTGATAATTGTTCGGCTTAAGATTAAAACCCAAATATTTGAAACCTTGATCAATGGGACATCATTTATAAGGCAGGATCGATTGGATGTCTCTAAGCTGTTCATCATTTAGAGAATAATGATAAAAGCTTGATTTGGCAGAACTGACTATCATACCTGATGCACTGCAGAAAGTCTGAATAATTTTCTTGTACATAGACCACTCCTCCATAGAGTCCACACCAGCCACTAGAACATCATCAGCGAATAATATGTGTGTGGTCACACAATCCTTTGATATCTTAATACCTTTGATCAGTCCTCTCATTGAATCATTATTAACCAATCTGCTAAAGCCATCCATAATCAAAATAAATAGAAGAGGAGATAGGGGACAACCCTGTCTAATCCCCCTGGAGCAGCTGAAAAACTCAGATGGACTACCATTTACATGCACATAGATATTCATAGAAGTAATGCAGGCCATAATCCACTTAATGATCAATGGAGGCACCCCAATTCTGATGAGGATCATTCTGAGAAATGACCAGTTTAACCTATCATAAGCTTTTTCCAAGTCCATTTTAAGCAATAGGGATTTTTTCTTGTAGATCTTAATACTGTGCATCAGCTCCTGGGAGATTCCAATAGCATCATGTATCTGCCTTCCAGCTAAAAATCCAAATTGCTCCACAGAGATGTGTTCAGATAGAACAGACTTCAGTCTATCAGCAATAATTTTTGAAATAAGCTTGTACAGTAAATTACAAAGAGCAATCGGACGAAATTCACCAAAAGATAATGGATTATCTTTTTTAGGAATAAGGGTGACAAATGTGGAGTTAAGGCCACCCGAGATATATCCATTGGTCCCAGAGAAATTCACAAATTCTTGTAATTCACAGCCCATCAGATCAAAAAAATGCAAATATAGCTCCACCGGCCACCCATCAGGCCCGAGGATTTTATCTTTAGCAAAAACTTTCAATTGTTTTTCAATTTCTTCCAACGAGACCTCCTCTTGTAGACAATCATCTTCCTGCTCATTAAAGAAACGTGGATATAGAGATGCCACTTTAATCTGATCTGTCAAACTGCAAACTCCAAGATCACGGTAAATATTGCCAAAAAAAGAAACAGCTTCTGATTTAATGTTATCAAGCCCAGAAAGCTGGATGACCTTTGTCATCATTAATTTCCCAAATAAATTTCGAGTTTCTCCTAGCTGATGCGAAAGAGTGAAAAAATTTAGTATTTTTATCACCATGTGAAATCCAAATGGCTCGACTCTTAAGTCGCCATTCTTTTTCTTCCTGGATAAGTAGCTCTTCTTTTTTCTGCTCAAGTTGCTTCATAACCTCAAATGAGTCGAAAGAGAGAGAATTATTTACATTTGCAGAGATAGATTCCTGCAGTTTCCTTTCTAACAGAGATAGTTCCAATTTGTCTGCCTTCTTTTTATCCCTGATCCATTTAGATACAGTCTCTTTTAAACCTTTTAATTTATGACAGAAATTCTGCAACGGGTTTATATCAAAAACCCCACAACTCAGCCAGTAATATCTAACCATACTACAAAAGGAATCATCACATAGCCAGGAAGCATTAAACTTGAAGGGCGAAGATTGATTGTGATCAAATTCATCTAATTGAAGGACAATGGGCCAATGGTCCGAGAATTTGCAGTCACAAACCCAAGACCGATGTTTCAGAAAAAATTCCAACAAATCCGATTTGACAAGGAATCTATCCAGATGCTTATGAACTCCCTCGCGTCCAAATCTACCATTAGTCCAGGTGGGGACCAATTTATGTGGCTACACATCCACAAAATCTGTATCCAAAAGTAACTGAGAGAAGAACTCTGCTAAATCATCCATCCTGGCAGAGGATCCCCAAATTTCTGAAGCATGACAAGTAAAATTTAAATCACCTGCAATAATCAAATCATCTAAGTTCATAAGACCAGAACCCTGTAATGATACCCAAAAACTCTGTCTCTCCCTATAGGGAGCATAGCAATTGAGAATGGAGAGAGAATGTTGGTTCCCATGGAAAATCCCCTTTAATAACATACCCCGAGGGGTAAAGAACACCTTAAAATAAAAAACATTTGGATCCCATGCAACTGCAAGACCCCCAGATAATCCACAAGAACTAACTGTAGACACCTCTCAAAAAGGTAGAAGTTTACAAAGTTTATGGATAGCAAAATTATCTTCACACATGGTCTCCTGAAGTAAAATAACAGCAGGGCCAGTGGCTTTTAACAGATTGGATAAGGCCTATGCCCGAGTCACCTTACCCAATCTATGCACATTCAGGGACAACATAGACATCAAGAAACATGCAAATTGGGGGAAGATGCTCTAAGCCCCAGGGAAACCACCATATCATTCCTATCCACCTCCTCTAATCTCTGCGATATAGGAGTGTATGAATCTGAGGTGTGATGGACATTTTTTCCAGAATTCTTTTTCTTTTTACCCCGTCTAATGGTGACATTTTGGAAATTCAGGGTTTTTATAGGTTTAGCCAAAGACCCACTACCTAGATTTTTAGTGTAGGTAGGTAAAGGGGGAAATTCCTCCCCATTCTCTGATATAAGATATCCACTTTCGGCTAAAATACCATTATCCACCGAATTGGGTGTATCAACAGAACAATCCAAAGTCTTATGACCATCCAATGTCTGCCCAGCTTTACAACCCAGTTTCTGAGGTGACTCAGACAAACAAACCACAGGTGAAGATGGACCCAACCCTAATTTACCAGGAAGATGAGAAAGTAACCCTGAATTACTGGGGACCAGAGACCGACCAAGATTAGGTTTAGACAAGTCATCCCCTTCAAGACAAGATGACAAATTCCCTAAACCATTAGTGTCTGTCTCCAGATCACCAAATAGCTTACGACCCACTTTTGGATAGGAAAAAATTTTCACCGGGCTAGTTACTGGAAGTCCCATCATAAGATCATGACGCATCTGAATTTCTCCCTTAGAGATACGACTAGATAGCAATTTTTCAGAGGATTCAATAAAGGCAAGTTCATCATTTGATAATTCAGGATAATTTAAGGGGGTTTCATTTAATAACTTACCTGAAGGCACAAAAGAATAATTATGATTTCCAACCCTGGGAGAGGAGTGCTCCGAAGCAGAAGAAGCCAAAGAAAGATTTCGGCTGAAAGGGCATGAGGCCTGAACATGTCCAATCTTACGGCATGAGAAGCATCGAAACGGAATCTTAAAGAAATCGAGGGTTTGATTCCAAGCCCTAACTCCCCAAGCAATCTCAATTTCGGCAGGTAAACCACCCCTCAAATCAATTTCCACCATTACTTTAGCGTACCTGCAGTCCATACCAAATAAATTTTGCTTATCAAAATGCACAAACCTCCCAACTGAATCTGCAATCCCCATAATGACATCTTCTGTCCAGAGTTCAATGGGGAGACCTGGAATGATCATCCATAGATGCCGAAGGGTTTGAAATTATTTGAGAGGATCAAAATTCAAATGCCAGTGTTTCATAAACAGCGAACCCTGCTTGAACTCCCAGAAAGTGGACAAGATCCTATCGAGATGAGCTGCCTCAGAGAAGGTGAATAAAATCCAACGATTCATCAACAGATTGATACGAGGAGCCATGCCAGTAAGCGGAACCCAAAATCTATTGACCCACTCCGAGATTTCCAATTTGTTACCCAAAGTGAACTCCAACCTTCCCACCAGAGCCCTTTCCGCAAGGATGCCAATTCTGTCAAGATTATAATCCCCATCAATGTTGAACCTAGAAATGTCTTTCCTTGCCTTGATAGTTTTCAGTAATCTTCTACTTTTGGCCTTCAAACCATGAAGATTACCATTATGAGAACCTCCACCAGCAGCGTTGCCAGCGATATCACCCAACAAAGAAATGGAAGCCGGTAGAGTAGGGTTACGATAATGACAAGAATCCACCATAGTGGACACCAGCCCCAAGAAATAGAAGAGAAACCACAGCTATCGGTTTCCGTCATAGGGAAAGCGACAGCTGCCAAAGCAATAGGAAACAGTACCTACCCCTAGAGTAGCACGTAGGACCCCCAAACTAGCCAAGAATAGGATCAATCACTAAAAATAGAGGAGGCCAAAGATCATCAAATGACCATCGCCAAAGATAGAAACCAGATTCAATGCAGGAAAAAACCAAAAAATCAAGCAGAAAAGAAGAAAGGTAACCTACGACTAGAATGTTAGTTCCCACTTTTTTTATCCTTGGCTGGTACTAGGCTAATTCGGCGAATCAGCTTGACTCCAAGTCGTCGTAGGACACACAATCCTCCGATCAACCATCAAAATCAAAAAATCCTGCAGAATTGCTATAAACCCTAGAAGACCCCATCCCCAAGAATGTAGCATTCGAAACTTACTTTCCAATGCCATTTATTCTTCAAAGTTATACTAGTGTTGATTCATCTTGTAACCTGAGTTAGTTTGTCGAGTAACAAAATAATACAAAGTAAAAAGTAATAAATATTATGTCGACCATAAACAAAAAAGAATAATACAAAGTAAAAAGTAAATATAAGGGAGATTTGATCCCTCTAGATGCTTGATAGAGCCTAGGATTTGGATCTATGCTGGTATATAAGTATTTATATGATATTATGTATAACTATAAAACTATATGTTTATTATATATAAGCATTTATATGATATTATGTATAACTATAAAAATATACATGATAATGTGATAAAAAAATAAAAATGACACTTCATCTCATTAAATAAATTAATAATGATGCTACTTACTTAATTATGGATTTTCCGTAAGAGAAATTGTAGGTCGTTTTCCAAAGTAACATTGAATCTAAGGTTATAGATGGAGACCAGATGAGTTTTCTACATGTCATTGTGGTGTTGTTGAGTTTTTTTTAATGTTAATGGTTTTTGTTAAACCGGAAACGTAATATGATTATTTTTTCTTCAATCCTCTTAGCGTTCTCAGAGGATTGAAAAAAAACGGGTAGCATTTTTGCTTGTCAAAACACATTTTAAAATAAAACCGGTAGCATTTATGCAATGAAATGCTACTCGTTGATATAAACAAAAATATTAATAATTTAAAAAAATAAATACAACATAAATTTAAAACCCTAAACATATTTCAAATGGTTTTTGGTTTTTGTATTGGAATGGTTTTTTGTTTTGTTTTCTTTTTCAAACAGTTTTTGGTTTCAATGGTTTTTCTACACAAAAAAATGGTTTTTGGTTTCAATGGTTACATTCACACAAATTTATAAAAACTAAATAAAATTTACATTTTATAAAAAACACACACAATTTTATACAAAACAAATAAAATTTAAGTTTAAAAAAAAAAAAATAGCAGGTTGAATTCCACTTACCTGGTGGATTAGAAGCCATGGCTGGGAGGTAGTGTTGGGCGTGGGGCATGGAGTGGTGAGGTGGCTGCAGATGCTTAGTTGAGGGCGTTCTTCTAGTCCTGCTCATGGTCACTGGAATATCTTTTTCGAACAGGGTCGGCCGGCCGGCCAGGCCTTGTTTTTTTTTTTTTGTCTTAACACCTCGATCGAGAAATATCTCGATCGAGGGTCTAAACAAGCCCTAGATCAAGGTATTTAAAAACCCTCGATCGAGGTATTTTCAAGCCCTCGATTGAGGTCATTTAAAACCCTTGATCGAGCTTTTAAAACCTTGATCGGGGGCTTGACAAGACCTCGATCAAGGGTTCAAAGACCAAGTTTTTTGGCTTCCGCATGCCAAAAATCGTGAACCAGCTTCATGGAATCACCCTTGTCTTATTTTCGATTTATCCTTAAGTTTATGATAGACATGAATAGAGACCCTAGCTAAATTAAAGGGGTGGACAAAAGACTCCTCCCTCACACTCATTCTCTCATTCATGGATGGAAAGTTCAAAGGGGAAGAGAGGAGATTGGGAAAAAGAGGGTTCTTGGAGAGAAAATAAGGGTTTGAAGGAAGAAAACTCAACGGAAATCTCACATGAACCATGGAGAGATGAATGGAAGGCTACTAGGTTAGTTTAGACAAAAATGAAGAGTAACACAATACCATTTAGAATCCTTGAAGGCTGTTGGCCTATTAGAATTTACAAATAACCATATAAAGTCCCCTCCCCTGACTATGTCTAAGGCCCCAAGTCCCCAAGTCTTGGATACGGGCGGGTGCACAAAGTTGCTCCCCAAAACCGTTGCAACGGGGATGCACTATCGGGATTAAAACAACTATGCGCACACACCTAAGGTAGCATGCACGTGCTGCAAGGTTCAGTATCGAACCGAGGTGTGTGCGTGTGCGTGGCTGGCACGTGCGCGCTTAGGGGCGCGCACGCGCTCCTGTTAAAATAAAAATAAAAAACAAAGCTGAATTATCCCATTCTTCTCATTGGAGCCGAGCGCAACTTTTCCTCCGCGTGCACGTGACTACAACCACCAAAAGAGGCCATTTCCACTCCAAAACCCATTAAATCGACCCACCAACTCATCAACACATCAATTGGATAGGTAAATTCAATTTTTTTTGTCATTTTATTCATTCTTTGTGTCAATTTTTCGATTTTTTGTGTTTATTAAATTGTTAATGATTCCCAAATATTTAAAACAATGAACCAATTTTCAATTGTAGATTGTAAACCAAGGCAATGAGTGAACAAAATATTAACCTAGAATCTAGTGGAACACAAGAAAACCCAAACGTTGGACCCAATGCCGAAGAAAACCATCAACAAAATCCAAATGTTGAAGAAAACCAAAAACCCCAACCAAATGTTGAACAAGATGACCTTAACCATTATGTAAATGAAATTAGAGTGCACACTTGAGAACTAAGAAACACAGGGGAACCATCTCAAGTGTCTCTTGCCATGTCAATTGAGAGCTCAATTGACTCCCTCATCCATGAACATCTTCAATTGACCGACATGACTGAATATAGAGCTAGGATGCGTGAGTATTACTCCACGGGAATTTCCAAGGAAGTAATAAAATATTTGAATATTACAAATGCCAAATTATACAGTGTGTTCACCAATCCAAGAACACAACAACCACCCAACACTAGAAAGCCACGTGTCTGCATGGATTGGTGTCATTACCAACCATGGAGGGACAATTGGATGCAGAGGTGGTTCATGGTGTATGATAAACCTACCTGCAATAATAGGGAGGTTCCACAAGACTTCCTTTGGCAACTGTGGGCTGAGTTTATGCTTGTTTTACATGTCAACTATTTTGACATAACCGAGTTCCAGGGTGTTGGGCATGGATTTTCCCAAGATCGACCTGCTTCCAGGAGGAACCCACTGAGAGGGCCACCATCTCCTAGGCGCGACCCCAACCCCTCTCCCTAGACACCTCAGTTACCCCACAAGCTTGATCAGATCAAGGAGGAAATGAGGAATGTTGCACGTGGACTCCTCAAACACACCTCCTTTGTAGCAGCGACTACAGTGGAGAGGCTGGTTGAACTTGATAGAGATCTAGGTGCAGGGCATTCACGACAGGGCCAGGATAGACCTGTGACCGATGGTAGCCATGCTGGGCATTCCAGTTCGATGAGGACAATGCCACATCTTTGTCCCCATTGCGGGCACACTTTCCCTAGCCCGATCGAGGGCTCTTATATGGATTAGGTCAGTAATTTTTTTAATGTGTTTTCAATCATCACTTGATAACTTGTAAAGTATTTTTCAAGTATTTTTGTTTGACTTAAACTATTATTTCAATGTATAGTTATTCAGAGCTGAGACACCAATATGGGAAAATGTAGGATCTACCAACCTGGATGCAGCAATGGCAGCTGCAACTGAAATTGCGACACCTCACATGGAGGTATTTTTAGTACTTCACACAATATTGTTATTACTTATGCCATTTATATTACTTAAGTATTTATATTTATGGTATACACGTTGATAGTTTGTAGAATGTTTTTGAATATCTTGATTGCCTAAATAATGACTTGTTTAACATGTCCATAACATGCATGCATTTTTGTGTCCACAGGTGTTCCCTAACTGCGGTGATCAACCATCCCTTTTAGGGATTGGCAGATCACCATATACACAGGTACAATGTGTAGTTAAAAGCATGCTTTTAATTTGAATTGTTACGAATTACTATGGTTTAATTTATTTTTTGTTTACTAAATTGTGATATTACCAATGTATATGTAGGTTCCACCAATAGCTCTAGGTCCCCATTTTAGTTCTATGTTTCCACTCTCTCCCATGAGTCCCCCCACTTGCTTCCATCTAGACCCCTCCCTCCATCGACCCCATCCCTTCCATCCAGCCTCTTCTCTTCGGCCATACTCCCCCCTCCATACATCCTCCCCCACTCATCCACGCCCCCCATCTATACATCCTCCCTAATTTATCCACGCCCCCTATCTATCCATCCTCTCCCATTCGTCCACACCCCCCCTTCCTTCCAGCTTCCCCTCTTCGTCCACAACCTCCCTTCTATCCATCCTCCCTCTATGCAGGACTACTCTCCCATGCACCATCCCTCAACATCCCCCCTAATCCTTTTTGTTCGATACTCTCTATTGTACAACCGACAGGGTTTCATCATCCACGACGTCCTCCTCCACCCCATACCACCATGTCTTCTCCCACCATATCATCCCCACTTCCCGCCACTATTGTGGCATCTACTCTTCCAGTATCCTCATCTATATCTCCAGTGGTTGCACCTGTAGTGGTTTCCACTACATCTGCACCCCCCCCATGACTACATTGGAGCTGTTTGTCCAGGAATCTACTCCACCTACTAGACCAGAAGCCCAACCATGTCCATCGTCGAAGGTTTTCACGGTGAGAATCAAGCTAATTTATGAAAATATTTTGATGCATTAACAAAAATTAATTTAAGGAATTATTACTTTTCAATGAAATGATTGTTGTAAATGTTGTAGGCTGGAATTGCTGAGAGGCTCTGCAAGATCCAGGACACCTGCCTCACGTTTCCCACTCGCATCAAAGGTGATTTATTTAAGATTTGAATTCTACATCTGTTTTATAAATGTGGTAAATGTTGCAAATGCTTGAAAATGACGATATCTTATATCATTTGTTCTAGAGCCCAGAGAGACGGTCTACTCCTAGAAGGAACAAGACCTGAGGCACTAGTATCTCAAAGAGTAGGAAGATCAACTTTGGAGATGTGCCTGGGAGTGACGGGGGTGGTCACAATGCTTGACACACCATGTTATGTACATTAGCCATGATGTGGCACTTTTGTGCACCAGTTTCCATGTACTTTGTATCTACAACACGAGTTGCTATGTATTTTGGATCTACGGCATGAGTTGTCGCATTTTCTATAGGGCACGAGTTTCCATTGTATGTATAATGGGAACCATGTTCCACTCTTTGCCAAAAATTGTATATGTTTGGATGATTTTTGTAGCCTTGATGTTCATGGATTTTCAGTTATGTGATTTATATCGATGTTTTCTATATTAGTATCTTGTTGTCTAATGTTGTTGTCTCATGTTGTGTGTATCATGATGTGATGTTGTCTAAATTTGGTTTTACTTCTATCCATCCATGGCATGCGGTCTTAAGTTTTGGTACCGATGTCCATGCATTAGTTGATAATGTGAATCAACCTGAAGCTTACCTAGATCTTAGAAGAGAAGTTGGATATCATAGTTCAGCTTGGTTTATCTTTCCACATGTAAAATCTTGTAATGGTATATATGTTAAGAAAACATTATGAACATAGGCTAAATCAAACAAAATCATGTGTGAGAATTAATCTAAAAACAAACGAAATAAATGGATGGAAAAATCACACCTCATGGCACATAAGATATATATTGGGAACATGAGTACTAGGAAAAGAATACTTAAAAATAGAAAATGTCCATTGTTGTCAAAAGGTTAAAATGAGATCCAACATGATTTTTAATATCTCTACTTAATGAGATCCAAAATGTCCATACTCTACATAATGAAATGTCGTCACTAGTATTTATATTGACCATTTTCTCTACTTAAGATCATGCAACAAATTAATGACCAAGTTATGGAATCATTTCTTAATCAATTGTCACCATACAAATAGGACAACCTTGAGCACAATGTATACACTACAAGATTTGAACCCAAAATCCGACTAGAAAATCCGATGACCTCCGACGAAAAGGACTGTGTCATCGGATTTCACCTTAAAAAATATTAAATTTGATTTTTTTCTTAAATTGATAGAAGGACCTGTCGGATATCCGATGCCTTTGTGGATATCCGACGAGACCTCAGGAATATCCCATGGCCTTGTGGATATCCGACAGCTCTATGGATATCCGACATCATGTTAAGACCTAGGCCGTCAGACATCTGACGTCTTTTGAAACCCGATGAGGTCAGATATCCAACATTAAGTCACCAACATTAACTAGGTTCTAGTCGTCGGATAGCCGACACCAAAATCACCAACGGTAACTAGATTCTAGTCGTCAAATATCCGACGAACCATTGACTTTTAAAATCTATAAATATCGAACCATTCCGACATGTTTTCCATACAAGCGACATGTTGTCATTCAAGCAAGCGAAGTGGGGAGATTCATTTTCTAAGATCGATAATATTCATTCAAGCTCTTTACGAGAAAATGTCAACTAGCAATATTCTTGATCCAGACGAACAAAATCGACAATTGCTTGCTAGATTATGGGAAGGAGTTGAAAAAAGGGGTGATGGGAAATGCTATTGTCCATGTAGTCATGTTAATTTTTGAGCATCAATTCAATATACTCTAGGATATTTACTGAGAGAATAACATGTACAGCATATCAATCACAAGAAGCAAACACAAGAGACAATAGACACACAGAGTTTCCTTGGGGAAAACCATAAAGGTGAAAAACCCCAATAACTTCCTCAGAGATAGATAGAGTAGTGATACAAAACCCAAGCATAAGAGATAGTCTCCTAGCATCAACTTATCCTCCTCCACTAGTGCGCCACTCTCTAATGAGTGTATAAGTGAGAAAGTGAATGATCAAATAGAGTGCCTCCCGCACTCTATTTATACATGACTTGACTTGCCTAATAACCTTACTAGGTCGACCTCAACTTAATCACATAATATAATGCTAACAGGGCTGACCCCACTAGGGTGGGCTAATAACCCTTTAACCCACATGACTTATACAGGGCCGACCCCATCAAGGTGGTCTAATAACCCATCAAGTATAAGTTACAACACTTAAAATATAAATGACAACACTTCCGTATAGAGGAATAATAACATCTCTATAGGAATACAATATACATATGTGAAATACATTTCGAACTTACAAATACATCAACACTCCCTCTTAAATAGGAAGGTATTTCTCGACATAGATCTGCTAGCACAAGTCTTCTTCTCTGGATCATCATCACTAGATCATCGTCATCAAATCATCGTCATCGTCAGTGCTGCTGCTATCTCAATAAATCTCAAATCTACTCGTCATAGGAAGTTCTACAGAGCCAGCCCTTTTTCATGCTGGATGTAGGCCCACCACCTGTAGGTCTTCATCATCACTGGCCATACTATGGAGTCCTCAGGACTTATTACGTGAGTCAACAAAACCTTGAAAGAGCATCCCAGGACTGATTACGAGCACACATCTCAACCTATCGGATCTCCCAAGACCTTTTACATGCCACTGCACAAACTATCCACAGCCACAGAGTATCATCCTAATACTCACGTTCATACTGATCATAACATCGTTCACGAAGCACAACCCAGATGCACATCACATAGCACTTACAATCACCGGCATGGGAAGACACACTTCAACCATCCATGAAAGGCTCAGCACTTATATCTACGCAACCACGAGAATGGCACAACACTTATATCGCAACCATGGGAGAACACATCTACAACCATTCTCGAATGGCACAACACTTATATCGAGGCCATGGGAGAACACATCTACAACCATGCTCGAATGGCACAACACTTATATCGCAGCCATGGGAGAACACATCTACAACCATGCTCGAATCGCATCATCCCTTATATCTACACCATGGGATAACATGTACCACCATGTGAGAATGGCTCCAGCAATTACATCATGACCATGGGAGAACACATCTACCACCATGTCTGAAAATCCCAACAATTACATCGTGACCATGGGAGAACACATCTACAACCATGTCCGAAAATCCCATGTGCATCTGTGTCTTTGGAACTCATCACACATAATCCAACTGATTATGCAATGTATCTACCTAATACATATCATCACATATGATCATCCTGATCATCATCATAGCATCGTCCTGATGCATATCATCCATAGCATCATCCTGATACTCATCACACATGATCATCTTGATCATTGTCCTGATGCATATCATTTGGAGCAACATCCTGAAGCTCGTCATCCATGATCATCCTGATCATACAATGCATCCACCTGATGCATACCAAGTATCTACCTGATACATACATAATTACATGATCCACCTGATCATATCAAGCATCCAACATGATGCATATATAAATACATGATCCAACTGATCATACAAAGCATCCACCTTATGCATTTACAAAGCAGTAACTCGAGCATCATCCTGAGGCTCATCATCCAGTGCTTACATCCACAGCCATGGGAAGGATCCTCCTTTCACCATGCTTGGAATGGATACTACAAATGTGTCCATCACTTCTTCCTCGAAGTGTCTTCAATCTGAAGAACACCAAGCCTCTCTCTAAAGTATTCAAACTTCACTCTGGCTAGTGGTTTCGTCAACACATCTGCAACCTGCTCATCCGTCGTAACGTACAGGAGATTCACTGCTCCTCTTTGTACCATATCCCTGATATGGTGACATTTGATCTCAATGTGCTTCGACCTATCATGGAACACCAGATTCTTAGACAGCTTCACACAAATCTGGTTGTCACAAAAGATACCAGCAGCCTCCAACGGGAGATCAAATAACTCAGACAGTAGCTTACGAAGCCACACTGCCTCACAACTAGCCAAACAAGTTGCAACATACTCTACTTCAGCTATACTAATTGCTACGTAGGACTGATTCCTGCTAAAGCAAGAGATCACACCTGATCCCATACTGAAACAACACCCATAATTTCTCTTCCTATCTGTAGCACTGCCTACCCAATCTGAATCAACATAACCCTACAGGTTAAACTTTTGATTTGCATCATACTTAATCCCATAGTCAATAGTACCCTTCAGGTACCTCAAAATATGCTTTACAAAAACCATGTGAACACCTTTGGGATCCATCAGGAACTAGCTCACTGTGTTGACCGCAAAGCAAATATTTTGTCTCGTGTTCATCAGGTACATCAAGGACCCAATCATCTGACGATACATAGTGACATCAACTGGATCAGATGAAGCATCACATAGAAGCTTCAGGTTCGATTCCATAGGTGTGGCCATGGCCTTGCACTCCATCATCCCGAACCTCTTCAGGATCTCTATTGCATACTTCCCTTGTCCAAGGAAGATTCCATCTACACTCTGCAACACCTCCATGCCTAGAAAGTAGTGCATCATCTCCAAGTCCTTCATCTGGAACTCGACAACAAGCTTCCTCTTCATGTGGGAAATCAATCTATCCTCACCTATAACAAATAGGTCATCCACATACAATAGTAGTATCACTGGATTTCCTTCCACAACCTTGTAGTAAAGGTTGGAATCTGCTTTAATCTTGGTAAAGCCCAAACTGGATAGAAGGTTGTTTATCCTACCATACAAAGTCCTAGGAGCTTGCTTCAAGCCATGCAAGGCTTTCTTCAACCTGCACACATATGACTTTTTGTCATGTGTCTCAAAACCAAGTGGTTGATCCACATACACTTCCTCCTTGACTACACCATTCAAGAAGGATATCTTGACATCCATATGGTGTATCTTACATTTCATCACTTGCTTTATATTTCTCTATGCTGCCATCTGCAACATGCTTGATCTTATAAATCCACTTGGAAGTCACAACAAACTTCCCTTTTGGTCTTGGGACCACATCCCAAACATCATTCTTCATGATCGACGGATCATGGCATCCTTCCATGACTTCATCCCTGATCATGGGAACTTCAGATTCTTCAATAGATAACTTTGTTGCTGGAACAAATGTTGTAGTCCTTCTTTTGTAGGTGATGGTATACGATCTTTGCTACAAGACAAGTTAAATTGCATGATTAGAGACATCTCATAGTTTTCAGAACAAATTCTTACACATAAAGAAATATGTCATACAGTCATGCAATTATTTTAGCCAATGCTTCAATACAACATTTATCCATATCCCGTAGCTTTCCAGATGCCTTCCAATCTCTACCAGAACATTGTTAAAACTATGCACAACTCCCAACATGTGAGCAAAGAGGTTTCATTCTAGATAAGTAGCAATGGAATGTTGTACAATGCCATAGGCCACTTACCCATGATATGCATATTAGTAGTATACCGTTCATTAATTCAATTATTCTAATATGCATAATACACAACCTAAGTCTAGGAACATAAGCATATACATCATTGATCAATATTATTTAAACACAAGAAATGACAATTCAAATACTTATCTTTGTTTGTTTGTTGGTTGGACTCCCTCTCAATCTTTGTTTCTTTGTAGGAACTACTAGAGTGTGCTCCCTCTTGATTTTTGCTTCCCGGATTACCTGTCCTTGAACTTATATCCATCCTCTATCACTATGCATGCTTACTAGTATCATCATTGTGTTACCCTCGAGATCTCATACATAATCATACATTCATTAGTATAATCTCAATACTATCAAAACACAATAATCTTAAACATGTATAGTCATGATCATTTCAAACACAGATAATAAGCATTAGCATTCAAAGTTTCAGGGAAGACTTCTCTTACTGATGCATATTCATATTTGACCATAGCACTCTTCTGGTTAGTCATATCATCAATCAAGGTAAGAGACATAATATGCATAAACCCTAGATTACTCAAACTTGTAACTTCATGAGTAATCATTATCAATCATACAAAAGTATAATATCCTTACATAGGGTAGGATTCTAACTTGATATAGGAAAAACATACTTGGTCATCATATTTGCTAGTTATGTCTAGCAATGTTTTTCTTGTTCTCTTCAATGACCTACATAGCTCATAAGATAACCATTGTAGAACCAAATTATACATACCTCTATGTGATCCACGACTATGGATGAGTCTTTGTTGATTTGTACCTTCATATTAGCGGATAGCATTCTCCTCATACAACACCACAGTGCATTAGTACAATCACAAGTGTCATAATCCTAATCAATGAATGTCTTCTATCATGCATTCATAATTTTACTAGGGCTATAAGACAAGTCTAAAATTAAACAAGATTGCTACTAAACTTAATAACATGAATACAATCATATTATAAACTTAATCATGAACATATTTCAAAACATACCTGTAAGTCATACCTGTCAGATTGCTTGTAGTAGTAGTTGTTGTTGTTCCTTTTGTTCTTAGGACAATCTGAGGAAAAGTGTCCTCTCCTTGGTATGTGTTGTGAGAGCTTGATTTTCATTCCCCATCTTTTCTTCTCGAACTATAATCCGAACTTCTTCCTGTGAGCATTCTTCTCACAGCCTGCTGAAAGAGATAAGTTTCTTCCTAGCACAAATTCCTTGGATGAAGGAATCCCATGACCTAGGAAGGCCATTAAGAGTGGTCATTACCACTTCTCCATTCTCTATAGCTTCAAGTTGTTCTTTTATCTGGGAAACCCTTGAAGAGTAAGACTTCATTGTCTCCGCATTTTGGATCTAGATGTTCTTTAGTTTATTCCTCAATGTCATCTTCCGATTTATGTTCTTCCCTTCAAATAGCTTGCTCAAGGAATCAAACATCTCCTTAGGTGTCCTTAGGAAAGACACATGGGGTATGAGATAGTCCTTAATAGAATTAGCAATGATTATCTTGGCTTTGACCAAGTTCTTCTTGTGTGAATCCTTATTCTCATCTCCCTCTGGAGCTGGAACCTCTTCACTTGTGTAAGTATCCAACTCATTCTCTTATAGGATTAACCCAATCCTATACTTTCATGCTCAGAAGTTATCATCCCTTTCAAGCTTACCCTCAAGCTTGGTATGGTGAGACATCTTAAGAAGTACTTCAAATGGAAATAGAAAAGTTATTAGGTCTTACCACTTCATTTGCTGAAAAATGGATCTGGACCTGGATTAGGGTTTGTCAGAGAAACCCTAAAAATTCAAACTTTGAATTCAAACTTCTGAAAGGATATAAAGATGCGCCTTGATGAGTTGATCAAGCTGGTATACTCAGAATTTGAAAACTACAAAGTTTCACCCCTCAAATTTGCTTTTCAAACTTCCAGATTCACTAGGGAGGACTCTGAATTAGGGTTTGATTTTCCTGGAGCTTCACCCATCGAAAAAGTTTGATCCAAAGCTCTAAACTTCGATTTTTCCAAGGATCTTCCCTCCATGGTCTCAGATTTCAGAAATTCCAACTTTTGCAGAGGCCCTAATTTACGGCTTCACTAGACAAGACCCCAAACTAGGGTTTGATTTTCCCAGAGCTTCACCCAACCAAAAAGTTCTATACAAAGCTCTAAACTTCAATTTTTCCAAGGAGCTTCGATCCATGGTCTCAGATTTCAGAAATTCCAACTTTTATAGAAGCCCTAATTTCCGGCTTCACTAAACAGGACCCCAAACTAGGGTTTGATTTTCCCAGAGCTTCACCCAACAAAAAAGTTCGATCCAAAGCTCTTAACTTCGATTTTTCCAAGGAGCTTTCAGCCATGGTCTCAGATTTCAGAAATTCCACTTTTTGTGGAAACCCTAATTTTTAGGGCCAAAACTAAAAATGCTCATTATTGAATTCTGATTGGATAGAAATATGCGCCTTGCCAAGGAGAGTCAATCTAGCCTCCTGCCTTTCAAGATCTGTGGAGAGAAACCCAAAAAATAAGAGTCCCTAGCTTCCGCAACTGCACCGTCTTCTTCTCAGGTTAGCTCTGATAGCATGTTAATTTTTTAGCATCAATTCAATATACTCTAGGATCTTTACTGAGAGAATAACATGTACAACATATCAATCACAAGAAGCAAACACAAGAGACAATAGACACACAGAGTTTCCTTGGGGAAAACAATAAAGGTGAAAAACCCCAATAACTTCCTGAGAGATAGATAGAGCAATGATACAAAACTCAAGCATAAGAGATAGTCTCTTAGCAGCAGGTTCTCCTCCTCCACTAGTGTGCCACTCTCCAATGAGTGTATGAGTGAGAAAGTGAATGATCAAATAGAGTGCCTCCCACACTCTATTTATACATGACTCGCACTCTATTTATACATGACTTGACTTGCCTAATAACCTTACTAGGTCAGCCTCAACTTAATCACATAATATAATGCTGACAGGGCCGACCCCACTAGGGTGGTCTAATAAACCTTAACCCACATGACTTATACAGGGCCGACCCCATCAAGGTGGTCTAATAACCAATCAAGTATAAGTTATGACACTTTCGTATAGAGGAATAATAACATCTCTATAAGAATACAATATACATATGTGAAATACATTCCGAAGTTACAAATACATCAACAAGTCAATGCAAGGGCTTTAAGAGGAGAAGAATTTTTATCACAACAGCCACAAAACATTGTAGGGAGCATGGGCACGCTGAAGGGGGACATGAATACCATCCATTTGTAAGTTTTGCGTTATATATGTTTTTATTTTGATTGCTTTTGTAAATTTATGTATTATTTTAATATTTCTTATATATTAACTTATATATCTATTGATCATGGTTTCAATAGATGGGGACTAACATGGAAAATAAATATTATTTTAATATTTAATATTTAATATTTATTATAATTTTTTTCTTTTGTGCATGTTGAATCTAGGGTATAGTAGAATAACTCATTTATTTGTTCGTTAGTGAGACTAACCCACTCACTGGGGAAAGCACTTAACTCTCTATATTTGTGACACTTTCCATCATGATAATAGAAATAACGACTATAGTGGCATGTTGTAATTTCTCTTATATATTCTCTATAGAAACCATAGCATCGTTTATCTTACCTTAGTTGACAGTATGAGAAATTTTGAGTTATTTTTTAGTAGCTTTGCTCAGTAATTGGGTCAATTATTATGTCTCTTGGATAGTTTGGATGCACCTATTTGACCAACACTAGCACAATATGTCGTTTTTCTTTTCATCCCAACAGTAAAAAATTTGTTACATTTTAAATGCATCACATAAATGTTTACATTTTGCGTTTGAAATTTGTACATTTTGCGTTTGAATTTTTTATATTGACTTTTATCTATTGATTGTTTCATGTAATTATAAAGGAAAGACATCCTACAGCATATCATCCGGAGGAAATGCTTCCAGAACAAGTACCGGAGAAACATGGAGCTATGAATATTAATGGAGAACAAGTTAATGATCACATTGAAGAAGATGATCATACTAATAACATAGTTGAAGATGATGTTACAAATACTTTGATCCATGATTCATTTAATGTTGGAATGGATGATGACGATGATGATGATCATGAAAATGATGAACATTTTGATGATATTCATGATATACCTCTTCCTGATAAGGCATACGAACCCCTTTATGAGGGCTCCAAGACAAATCTTCTCTCTTCTATATTGTTGATAATGAACCTGAAGGTTATGAATGGTCTTTCAAACATATCAGTCACACGGATGTTAAGGTATGTAATATATCCCATCACAAAATATATATGATTGTGTATTTTATTGTTAATTCATATATCAGACAAATTATTACAGATGAAATTTGTTTCATTATTATTATTTCTATATTATATTAACTGGATTTTTATTTTAATTTGTTGTAGCATGATAGGTGAATATTTGTTACCACCGTCAAATATTTTACCTCGCACATATCGATATTTATCTACCATAATGAAAGAAATTGGAATGCAATATGAAGCAATTCATGCATGCCCCGATGACCATGTTCTATATTACAATCAACATGAATTTGCAATAGAATGTCCTGAATGTCATATCAATAGATATCACACAGATCAAGTAACCAAAAAGGTGCCTCGCAAGGTTCTATGTTATATTCCCATTATTGCACGTTTGCAATGACTGTTCAGGTGTAAAAACATAGCGCAGTTTATGGATTACCATGCACGGAACAGAAGTCAAGACGACATTATTCAGATGCCTACATATGGGTCTGCATTTTGAGATATGGAGGGAAAATGGCCTCACTTTAAAGAAGAACCTCGTAATATTAGGATTTCTTTGGAAACAGATGGTGTCAATCCATTTGCAGAGATGAGATCCGTTTACTCAGTGTGGCCTATTTTTGTTATCAACAACAATATTCCTCCATGGTTGACAATAAAGAGGGAGCACATAATTTTGTCGATGATTGTTCCAGGTACGAACGCTGCAGTTTTTTTTTAACGTAGTGGTATCTCATTTGTCATATTTTTGTCACATAATGTCATATATATATTTAATGTTTTTCTATTGTGCAATATGGTTTAATATATATAATCTAAATGGTACATCTCATAATTATATTTTTTATATGTTCAAATCAATCGGGTAAGTACCAAGTCAAAGATATGAATGTATATATCGAACCTCTTATTGATGAGCTACTGAAGTTATGGAATGGCATCACTATGTATGATGTATCTAGACCAATACGACAAAGTCAATTTCAATTCAATGCAATGCTTGTATGGACAATACATGATGCCTTAGGGTTAACCCATTTTTGTGGTATGTAATTATAAGTTCCACTTTATTTGCAAAAAATTATACGAAGTACTAATTAATATACTACGCACACATGTTTTTATAAATAATCCAGCCATTTTGTATATAATTAT
The DNA here is from genome assembly GCA_027924585.1 of Larix kaempferi. Lineage (NCBI taxonomy): Eukaryota > Viridiplantae > Streptophyta > Pinopsida > Pinales > Pinaceae > Larix > Larix kaempferi. The sequence goes on from BSBM01000407.1 coordinate 12,317,845, forward strand.
AATTGACATAGATAATCCATCTCTTTATGTAGGTCTTCAGACAAAGGGGAAATTTGCATGTCCAGTTTGTGGTCCTAAGATCAAATCTTGTCGTTCAAAAAGCTTAGGAAAGGAGGTGTTTGATGAGTATAGGCACTTCCTCTCTAAGAATCACAGGTATCAAACTACCAAAAAACATATGTTCAATGGCAAGCAAGAGACTGCATTAAAACTGCAGAGAATGACACCTCACCTATGGAAGTTGCAATATAATAGAAATCGTCAAGGTACACATAATGAATCATTGTATATGACATGTTATATTGTATTTTTTTATATTGTGTGTTTTTTACTGTAATTGACATTGATTTATGTAATTTTATGATTGTCGTTCATGTGATCATGAAGGCACTAATGGGATTCCACGAGGAATGAAAAGTTATCCTAGACAATTTAGTAGGTTGCCCTACTATGAGCACCTACAAATTGCTCATCTATTAGATACAATGCATATCGGAAACAATGTGACCGAAACATTATGGTGAATATTGGATGGAAGGAGTGACAAAGAAAAAATTGTCAAAATTTGCAAAGACATTCAAGATAGCAACCATGCAATGAAATACGTCATTCAATTTCATAGCAACGGAGAGCAAATTAATATAAACTCACTTCCATGGATTTTAACGGACCAACAAAGTAATGTTGTAAAAGAATTCATTCGAAAAATTAAATTTCCCACTGGATTTTGTGCAAACATGAAGAATATCATAACAAAGAAAGGTGATTTCGCAGGGGTGAAAACTCACGATTGGCATGTCTTCATGAAGGTAATTATTATGGTAAGGATTTAATTTTTTTTTTCCTATTCCAATGAATATGGTTGGTATATTTTTTGTTTGTCTACTCTTTGTTGATAAAATGAAACGATTTGTATATTATTGTTACAATATGTTCTATCTATCTCTATCCTGGACAACTTCGACAACAATGTCAAGAAAATAATATATAGTCTCGGGAAATACATGAGGTAAGTGGTGATTTTTTCCATGTGCTTAGTGTTTGTTTAATTCAATATAGAACTTATATTTGATTTTCGTTTTGTAATTCATGTTACTTAATATAATGTTTTTTTCCTTTAATCTCTTGATTTGGTTGTCATGTAACTTGTAGATGGTTGTCATCTAAAGAATTCCATAAAGAAGACATAAATTATTGGAGGAGAGAAATTCCTCGTCTTATGTGTGAAATGCAGAAGCATCTACTTTCGTCATTTTTCAATGCATAAAAACACTACCTCATACACCAAATTGAGGAGATTGAACTGTGTGAACATGCGCACGCAAGGTCTATGTGGATGATTGAGAGGCACTTGAAATTTATGAAGGGTTTGGTCAGACAATGGGCATATGCTGAGGGTTCTATGATGGAGGGATATATGGTATACCAAAACATACTATATATTAGTGAATATCTTCCTAAATTAGCAAAAAAGCTCAATTTATGTCGCATTTGTGATCCGGAATCCAATAAGTGTTTCGAAGGGGAGTACCTGAAGGGGAAAGGTAGAATGAGGAAGGTGAAAGGTAATATAACAGTATTTTTATATTCAATATTTTGCATCAATTTAGAGTGTAATATACTTTGTTAAATTACTATACATTTGTATTGAATTTTAATTTTATTGTCATCAAACAGTTGGTCGAGAGTGGGATGCAATTCATTTATACATCACAAACAATCTTGACTGGATGAAGGTATGGATCGAACGATGTGAACAATCTGGTCATGGAATATCATGGGAACGTGTGGCTTCATTGGTTAAAGCTGCACATCGCAATGGAGACACCAATCTAACAAAAAGGGAAATCGATTTAGCAATAGGTTTAAAAGATAAGCAGGTAAGAATATTAATCATCCACACTATTTTTTTTTGGTAAAAAATAATGTCATTGTACGTCATGCTGATTTTTTTCCTTGTATGGCATTATAAACATGCATTAGTTAATCATAAATATTGGATCATTATGTAATATTTTCCTGTATGGCTTGTTGTAGGTAAAACACCATAAGGCTATGTGGTGCAATGGATGTAGATATCGCATCAAAAAGTTGGATGAAACAAAGAAAACATCTGATTGTGGGATATATGCAATCTTTGAGGTGACCAATGTTTC
>BSBM01000407.1:12325000-12362500 GCA_027924585.1 Larix kaempferi
CTTTAACAACCAAATTTTTTCTTTCATAGTTTGGTGATAGTCCAATAAGCCCCCCCCCCCCTTAAGATTATAAATTCTAGATTGGTTGGGATGCTTGATCCCAAGTGCAATGGGGTCCCTCAAACTGCCAACAGAGAAAGTTGGTTGTTGAATCATTTGTACTTTTCTTTGTGGCAAGGGAATTAGCCTTTGAGGTATTTAAGGTGTCCATTTGAACAAGTTTGTCTCGCAGCTTGCTACCTTGTTAGTTCTGTAGTGAATTTTTCAAGAGACAACATTTTTCACGTAGTTCAAAAAAACAATTTGTAGTGAAGTGTTCAATTTATACTGCAACATGCAATTATGCAATTTAGACTTCAAAGTGTCATTTCCTTCAATGAGTTGTTCTTGTTCTTTGGCACACCATTTTGCTGACAAGTATATGGGAAGCTCTATTACAATTGAATGACTTGGTTGCTTCAAAATGCTTGCATTCTAGAAGAAAAGTGAATCCCCACAACTATGAACTTCCTTCCCAACCTGTCACTACCGAATTAGGCCTCTTAGGAGACGATCCTTCGATCTCTCAAAGCAATTAAGTCATATCTCAACCAAAGGATAATTTGCAATCAATATGAATTTGTTAGAGGCACCAAACAGTCCCAAATGTGAGATCAAGGGCATGCAAAATAGAAGATTAGGAGGCTGTCATGTAGCATGAATTTTTTATAGTGTTATTTAATTAGGATGTCTTAGTTTCCAAAGTAGTAATCAAGCAATATGCTCCACAAGTATTGCCAAGAATGAAGCAAATGAAGACCTATTACAGCAGTAACCAAATGGTAACAAAGGGCATTAAAATCGTTGTGAATCAAACTCAGATTTATCTCAAAATATCTTAGCAGCTCTCATTAGTGAATTATGTTCTTTGCATAGATTAGGATCTGTAAAATCAAGCCTCAGTCATAGGTTTAGAATAGCCAATCAACATTGGGTACAAATACACTAAGTGCCAATCCAATTCCACTATTACTTACTCAATATCAGCATTAAGGAGGCCAATATGTTTACTAAAGGCATTAGGATATTGTGTCAATGCTAACTTTGAGTCCTTCAAACATAATAAGTCATTCCAAGTTCCAACAATGATATTTGCAACCACTAGCTAGAAGAGAGATGCAATTTGGTTGTAACTTATTCTTGGAATTAGAAGCTAATGAAAAGACTGATAGTACTCAATCAGAACAGTGACAATACTGATTCTTTAGTCCACAAAATGAGTATTAAAGTGATCTCAATATGGTGCCAATGAAGGAGTGAACCACAAACAGAGGTCTGCTCTATGTAAGAGAGTATGAACAACAGTGAGACAAATTCCAAGTGTGATGGTAATAATAGTGATCAAGTAACCAAGATATGCTTAAGATATTTCTCAAGCACTAACTCGGGAACAATATGACAGTGATCCAAGGAATCATAAACTAGCAAATTAGCATTTAATTTATCCAGCGAATGTGATGAAAGATGGGTCCAAAAATTCGGATAACTATATCAAACCTGCATATTTATAATTTGTAAATCAATTTCCAAATAAAAATGCCTTGGGATACTTAGTAATACGGTATTGCGATGCCTTTAATTGTAGAGGTTTATAAATTTCCCTGTATGGATGTCAACCAAATCATTGCCATGTCCATAAATTAGATTGCCCTGATATGTGAAGGATTAGGTTGAAAACTATCCTACAGCTAAAAATTTCCCTGTCTATGAATTAAATTTCCCTATCTATAAATTAAATTGCTTTGTCTATAAATTGACATATCCTTCCATGTAGATTATAAAAATTGCAATTAGGTCAAGTTCTCCTTACATGGTTTGGATAAAATTGAAAGCTTCAGTTTTCAGACAATTAGAAAATTTTGGACAATGTAGAATGTGAGGAATGAGAAAGATCCAATGAGAAAGATTGTAGACTATCGCCATCTCTCCTACTAGCAGAATTTGTTTACCTTGCTATAAATCCTCTCTATTGTTTCCATATGTACAATATGTATCAATCCTTGCCACCATATGAGTTTTGACAGTAAGATTAATTGGCCCCATCCCATTATGAAGTAGAACCATGTGAGATAGATCCTATAACACCATTAGCATCATGATATTCCCCTATTGTATCATGATAAAAATAAATATATTTGTATTTATAATTATATTTTCTTTGTTCATCTTAGACCTCTATTGTTTTTATCCCAAAACCAGAAGTGATTTAACTCTGTGTACCCACGCCTTGAGTCCGAGGATTGTTGCCAGTGGTCTTGAGTTTCAGCTTGGAAACAAGCCTCGGACGACGGGCGTGGGTACACAGAGTCTAGAGTTTCTTCCAAGCATGGGATATCACACAAGAGTTGATAGTAGTATGTCTGCAATCAAACTTTAAGCTTAGTTGAAAGTACTCTATGTGCAATAAAATTTAGAGGAACTAAGGAAAATGAACATGACCATAAGTTGATTGATGAGAGTTCTAGTATAAGGTAATTTTTTTCCAATTTAATTATTTGATTTTTGAAATTCCAATTCAACTAATGTGTGGGATAGATGTTCCATAGATGAAAGTTTTAACATCTCAAGGAATTAGATCTTTGACCAAACACTAGGAATGACAAACTTGGGTACTAAGAAAGAAATAACAACAACCAATCATTATCATCTATATGGTTGTATGAGGGAAGCTTCAATTCCCATAGGCAAGAGATTGGGGGCAATGATGTCAAGGTACTCAATGCAAGCTAAAGGGGAAATGATTAGTATTGCTCATGATGTAAAATTAAAGGATGTATTGCTCATGATTAGGATACTCTTGTATTTTTGTCATAAAAAAAAAGTTGTGGTATAGCTTCCCCTATTGTGGTTATTATTTTTTATTAAGCTTATGAACATTTATATGCAGTTTATTGTTTCTACTATCACTGTGTTTTTGTGATGAATGACTGAAAAATGTTATAAGTGTGGCTAAAGAATTATGAACATGGATATATACAATTCCTTATATTTATTATCACTTTGTTTTATGTGATGAATTCATTTGCAAGACTTGAGTATATCTTAATCTCTCCTTGAGGTCCCATGAATGAACTTGAACACTTGCTGCATTCATTTAATTTGAAAGAGCAGTTATAGTTTGAAAGAACTCTCTCCTTACCTTAGCTAGAATTCATTTAAAGGAAAGGCTTATTTGATTCATATGCTTTTGCATCGTTTGAGTCAGTCATCAAACCATGAGTTACACTTCCATCTCCCGACTGAGTAATACAACCATTAAAATTTAACTTGCTAACTAAACACACTTTAACCTCGCTTGAGGATAAAAAGAATTTGGTAGTTAGGTAGGACACTGGGGATAGGCATCCAAACAATTCCCCATTTTCATTTTCATCTAAGACATAGATGTTGTCCTCTAGGGTACTAAAATCCTCTAGTATTTATTGACATGGTCATCGACCAGTTTGTGGAGGGGCCTCCTTTTTTTCAAGGGTTAAGCCGTGAGGATTGGTTCTGGACAAACTTTGTGGAATGCCGCACTCCACTTAGTTCCTAAGGCATACCAATACATTGTCTTCCTTGTACTCTACCGGGATGGTGGTACAGGGGTGATAAGACAGAAGTGTTGAAAACCTTCTCCGACGTGTCATGAATGAGGTAGCCTAGTGACTTTTCTTCTAGGGCTCTTTTACCCAGGATCCCTTTTAGTAGAGGGATATCCTTCAAATTCGGTCTCTCAGTTTGTATTGTTCGACTTGGATTTCATCACCTTGCGAAGGATATGATTTTTCGAGGTCTCCAACTCCTAGTTAGGAAGATTGCTTGCTATTTCACCTTTTTAGAGGGTCTTTTTCTTTTTAGTGCTTCTTGTTAGCATTATGGCCACTTTTGTTTCAGCTCGCTTACTGTGACACCGGTCCCAGTATAGTTTTTTGAGCTTGATTTTTTGGCCTGCTAGCCTTGTCTTTTCGTAGATCCCCTTCTGCACGCTCAGTTGCTTTAGGGTTTTTGAGTTCTTACACGGTCAGTTACCAATTATCTGATGATGTGTGATGTCCTCTTATCCTAGTTCTTTGAGATGGTTGAGTTAGATGGTCTTCTCAAGCGACTGAACACCCCTTGATGGATCCACTAATGCTTGACCTTAGTAGTAGTCTAGAGGACCACGTGATCACATCATCTGTGTGGAATTTTTTGTTTACTGTGATGATGGTATTTCAGTTTATATGGAACAATGTTACATTTGAGAGAGAGATGATTGGTTGTACCCCACCTTGGTTGGTTGTCTTATGGTCCTTCCATTTTTTCGATAATAGTTTTGTGGTACCTTCCCTTTTACCTTTTCAGTCTTTTAATCATCTTGGGATGTCTTTTGATTTGTACCACCTTTTATGTTGTTGGTCTTGTGGGTACTACGGTAGTTTTTCCACATTTGAGGTACACCCCCTTTTTCCAAGTTGTTATGAGTCTTTATACCCACTTCGTACCACCCTTCATACCTTAGTTAGGAAGATTGCTTGCTATCATACCTTTTGGTGGTCCTATTTGAGTGACAAGAGCTAGTTACAAGGATTTATTGCATATAAGAGGTAGTTACAAGGAGTTATTGCATATAAGAGGTAGTTACAAGGAGCTATTACATATATTTGACATTATTTGACCTTCCATCTCTTTCGCATGTCAAATAACAGGTAGTTACAAGGAGCTATTGCAATATAAATTTGACCTTATTTGTACATTCCCCACAGTGGTTGATTTACTTTTGGTCCTTACACCCTGTTGTTTATTGGTATTATGGTAGATTGTCCTTCAATTTTGGTCCTTTCATTTTTTTGTGGTACCTTGCCTCTCACCTTGTGGGTCTTTAACTGATATTGAGTTATCTTTTGATTTGTACCAACTTTTATGTTTTTGGTCTTGTGGGTATAACTATGGACGTAGTTTGTCCACATTTGAGGTAGTACACCCCCTTAGTCCCAAGGGTTATGAGTCTAATTTATACCCACTCTTTTCTTTTTTACTTGTACCTTACTGGTTGGCTTTTTTACCCTTTGGTTGGTCCTTCTACCTTACTAGAGGCCATGAGTATCTTTGGCCTCAGTCTACTGGTTGTCAGCTCATCTTTATTGTGATTGTACTGAGCCTTTTGACTGTCATTGACTTTCTTTGATTGACCATATCATAGCCCAGTCATCTCTCTCTCTGGTTTGTACTAACCCTATAATAGGGTAACTTGGTTCCTAGAGTTGACTGGCCTCTAAGAGGCACAATCATTTCTGAAAGTAACTCTTCTGAGTATATTACAGGAAACGTCTACACCCAAGTAATCAAATATGTGTTGGTTATAAGACTTAAATAATCAAATTATTGGTAATCAAATATTGGTAAATAATTTGAATTAAGTAGTTAAGACTTGTCTTGTCAGACAAAATTGTTGGTAATCAAATTATATTTGTTCGTAAAGAATTTTAAGAGTGGTGGAGCTCCTCGATTGAACTTGTGAGGAAAATTATCTTGGAGAATAAGTGCCCTGACAGAAAACTGAGTAGAACTATTACTTTATTTTTTGAAACATGGCTTTATCATAAGAATAGATTGCTACAGTATTCCATTTGTGCTAAACAACACAATAAAATTTGCAATGGCAAAAGGAAAGTTTGCAAGATGGCAAGCATTGTTTTGATGTTATAAATGTACTGTTCATGAGCACACTTCTGGGAAAGCAAAAAGCATTCCTGACTTTTTAACAAGAGAATATTTGACACAGAAGTGTGCTATTAATTTTTAAGAAGCAAGCCTGAAGCAAGAGAGCCTAGTGCAAGCGAGCATGAGGCAAGCGAGCATAGAAGGCCAAAGCAGAATCTAGTGGGCCCATAACCCACAAGTAAACATGCAAATCTCTGCTTGGACTGGAGGAAAAAATTATATCTATACTATCAATGATAATATGAGTTGGTTGGATTATATGCAAGACTGGAAACCTAGGTGGGAGTTGAGACATGCTGAAGTGTTAGATGCTAACTTATAGGGATCTGATGCTTTTATTAGACTAGTTCCAGAACTCAGAAGAATGCCTATGGGATCTAGTATTGTACTAGAGATGATTTACAACAACTCCCTGAGAAAAATAGCTGATGCAAGCAATTGGTTAACACGCCTCTACCAAGATCTTAACTTAATCTTGATGGAGGGCTCTACACATCACCCAGGGATACAACTAGACCAACAATACTAGTGTATTAACTGGATAGGTTCTTTGGAAGCATGACCACATCAAGATGCTAGTCTCCGGTTTCCAAGTACTACACACACTTATGAAAAATATAAAAAATTATGGTGGAAATTCTTGAGAAAAGAAAATACAAATAGAACATATTATACCATGCTAAACTTTGGACTTCAAATTCCACAAATATATGAGGATCCTGCATTCTATGTCCCTGATTGGATTAGAGACTAGTGGCGGTCATTCGGCATCAACCTGATAGCATTAGAACCAGCTATAATTATAATCTAAAATGGGAATTTGGAGAATCTCTCGAACAGGTCAAATATATTTTGTAGACAAAGCTTACTGAGGCTCAAATCCTTGGGTACTACATTAAAAACCAACAACAATGTCTTGTCAAAACCCACATAGATGTCCACATGCATCAGAATAGATGCATGGTCCTGAGGTCTATTTATTCAAAGGCATGGGATACTGAATCCAATGTCTTTCGAGAATTATATGGTCCCCCCTACTTCGATGAGTTGTAAATATCTCAAAAGTATTTGGCTATGAGTGGGGCCTGTCCATTCAAATTGTCATAAAGATTGAAAAGAAAGTCTTTGTAACTATGTCATGATAATATAAAGAAAGCCCTACTTTTCTCTGTGTCAATATGATTGAAAATCCATGTTATGAATTAAATACCCTAAGTCAATATTACAAGTAATTGTCCAAAGGTAGCATTAGTTGGGAGTATGACTAAAACCTACCATTTTTCAAAATAGCTTACATGTTTACGGTTCCATTTTTGCTTGATTCAATTACTTTCAGTCATCTAAGAAGACCATGCTTGAATAAGATTATACAAGTTCCACAACATTATATAAAATATTGTTTTTGAATATTTTTGAACACTTAACCACCTAAAAGATCTTACTTTTGAAAGTCATAAAAACTTTTAGAAGTTTTCCATAATGGTTAGTTATTTTTATTTTATATTATTATTGTTGAATATAAATATATTACTAAATGTGGCTGGATTTCAATTACCGAGGTGATGAACCCAAACTGATGGAATGAGAGAGACTTTAGGGCCATGATGACAAAGCTGATAGTTGGATGGTTTGATATGGGAGTCAAGACCCAAAGTAGCAATAAAAGAAAGCTCATAATTGTGTGAATTTGTACTCATAAGAAAGATAAAGTGATCGTCTTCCTCATCGCTTGAATGCCTACATGTTGAGAAAGGGAATGAGGATCAAGTAAAATTATAAAAGGCGCTACACATCACCTTTTAAGAGATGCTATGCCTTGCGGTCGTATCTAAACTTTTTTCCCATGGCACAGGTAGAACCAAACAGGTATTTGTCAGATCTGTCTTCCTTGATCGAGGCGAGTTTAGGAAGGCTAGAGGAAAGTGAGACATCCAGTAGGTCTAGAAGAGTTGTATCAACTAGATGTCAAAAGACGAGAAGAAAATTCCATAAACGCAATGAATTTTTTCACGGTCAAGGGGGGTCATGTTCCTATGGTGATGAGACAAAAGACGACGTCGAGGTGCCCTTGAGGTACAAACATTTAGCGAAACAATGGGTACCCAAGGATCTTCCTCAACCGAACACAGATTTTTGTGTGAATGAGACGATATATCGAATAGCACCGTCGTCAATACATGGATTCGGATTGTTTTGCATGGATGGCATAAGGGTCCCTTATGGAACATGTATAGAATTGATGGAGTATGTTGGACCCTGTTATAGCTACACAGATTGGATGCGCCTGGTCCAATTTACAAAAACTATGCATAGCTATGGATTGTCAGCAAACTATTTACAGTTGAAAGACAAAAATCAAAATAAAGGAGCAACGTTGTACATGGATGGAATGCCAAAGGACACAACGAATATTGTGGGGTTTATAAATAGTACACAACCAGGGTCTACAATTAAGCAACCAAACTGCAAATTTGAGGGGCGTGAAGGAAACCATGTTTTTGTAGTTGCCATTAAATCAATATCTGCAGGGGAACAATTGCTTATTAATTACAATTTGAACCGAGTAGATACAAAAAAGGTTAATATAGGAGTGGTACATATAACATTTTACCCAACCTTTTATTAATGAATTTAACATATTATGGATTTTTTTGCTAGTTTATTTCGTTTAAATTTTCCATATTTACTTCGCAGGCTAGTGATCGAGATAAAACCCCGCCAGCAGATGGTCGGAGGAGTACATCTTCCTTGAGGGATTAGGTATACATCTTTGTAATAGTGCAAATATAATAAGAAAAAATATTTTTTTTTCCTTTTTTTTTCATTATTAGTATATTGGTTTCATTTCTATAATGTTTTCTAATTATTCCGTTTACGTAATTTTCTCTATGTTTTTTATGCAGTCCAGTTCTGCAAGGGTCACAGTACCCTCGACGCAATAGGTATACATATTTTTGTAATATTAAAAGTATAACACTTAATAATAGTTTTTAATCGATGTGTTTTTTCATGATTAGTTTTGGATTCGTTTAGCTGACTTTCACTATGTTTTTGATTTAGGTATCTGTAAGGGGAAGGTCCCAGATATTAGCAGATCGGGGCAAGTCACCTATGACCATCGATCGGAAGAGTGGATCACGATCCTATAGGGTGCAAGTATAATCCAACATTGGAATTGTACCAATATAATACGTAGCATAATGTTTATTTTGTTATGTATTTTTTGTGTGTATACTGGTTTCGTTGTGATAATGTTTCTACTTTTTTTTGCAGGGGTGCGATGATCGGAGCAAGTCCACAGCTGTGGATCAGACGACACCATCGTCCAGGCACCAAGTAAACCTAGTTGTAATTTTAGGAATCTATCATGATATATATGTTTTGTTCATATAATTTTAGGAATCTATCATGATATATATGTTTTGTTCATATAATTTTAGGAATCTATCATGATATATATGTTTTGTTCATATAATTTTAGGAATCTATCATTATAGAACTCAGTAGTGTTTTATTAATTTTTTGTTACAGCCCAGTGAATCGCCATTTGAAACAGAATCGCAAGAATATTTAGTAGATCCTGAAGTGGCTGAGATTCTTAAAGATTCTGACATAATTGGTGAAGCCACAGACCTATTTAAGATGATAGACAAAATGTTGGAAAAATATAGTGCATAAATCGTTTCTCTGCTAACCAAGGATCTGCAGACAAGCCAGATTAGGGAAAGGATTGAATTGTTGGGACAGAAATCAGAATCCTTACAAGTAAGTTGAGGAATATTGAATCATAAAATAATTCATTTCTAACTTTATAATTTTCTCTTTTATATGATAGTACTGAACGTATAAGACATGGTTTGTATTTACAGAATTATCAGAGACCACACAATAGTGGTCAAGGCGGTGTTGGCCCCAACGAGGCTCATGGAGAGATGTGGCATCATGAGCAAATGACTCCATGTGCATCGAATCCTTCGGCATTGTTGTCGACTAAACAATCGGTAACACGTTCTGACACACCACGGACCCCAACTGTGAGCGCACCGGCCTCTAGTGACCGACACACATTGGATCGTCCAGAAGAAGGGTTCGACACCAAGAATCCTAGTAATATTGATATCGACCTAGCTGCATTTCCAGGATATTCTCATGTCACTAGCACAGGAACAATGGAGGAAACATTTTTGGTGGACAAAAATCTCATCCCAATAAAAATCGATAAGATCCCAGGTAATTAATATACATTGATCAAGTTAGTGTTTATAATTTCATTGTAATATACTGATAAAACATTATTTTTCAAATAATTATGATCATGGCATGATGGTTTTGCAGGAAATGATATTTTCTATAAACAAATGAATTTCATGTCCCTGGAGATCTTCGCGCCCACCATCCGAACAAGGTGGGATAGACAACCGAAATTTTTAAAAGATGAACTCACTAATCTGTTGGTTGGCCTGTTCGATGAAAAGACCTTCAATCAAGACGAGGTCCTAAGAAAGGCTAGACAACATATCAAGGTTGTTCGAGACCAATATAGGACCCACCTGGAAAAAACCCCTAGGTATGAGTCCCTCCAATGATTCCAGCAATGGAGTGGAGAGCTCTAGCGGAGGATGGAAAGGATATGGCTCAAAGAAGAGAAGGAAAGATAGCACCAGGCACAGGGAGGTATGCAATACTTTCCACAATGTAATTCTAAACCTTATTATTATTGATTTCTATATCGAACTTGGAACATCTAACGTATTTCAGCACTTGCATAGGCTTCCAGAAACATCAAAGGCCATAAAGGCAAGATTGGAAAAAATAGGCCAGCACAAGCTTGGGCCTGGTGATTATTCGAATTTGCTGGCATGAATTGTAAGTTTCGAAAAACCAATAATGCATACAAATAATAAATTGCTAATTATTTCTCGTTTTATTGCACCACAAAATGTTAATTAACGACGTTATGCAAATATGCAGGCCGAACGATTCAATGAAGAGGCCACTGAGGAAGACATGAATCTTGGCTTCAAGGAAGGCTTTGGAGCTGTTGTTGAATGCCAAAAAATATTGTCTGCGCAAACACAATATTCTGGTACCAATCCATCCGGTGCAGAAGTAAATAGAATCTATATACTTTAATGAATATTTATTTCTTGTGCAATCTATTTGTTATAAATACTTGACAAAAAATATTGACTTTGTTTTGAGGAGAAAAGCAATGATCCCCCTAATGTCAAGGAGGGACAACAACAAATCGAAGATCATGATTCGAATCCTGGTAATGAATTTATTCATATGCTACAATTTTATGTTAAGAATTGCAAATGGTGAACATTAATTATAGTTCACCATATTTAAATTGCAGAGCATGTAGAGGGTGAAACTGTACAGGTTGAGCCTGGACAAGAACATGAACAACATGATGTGGCCACACCAGGTAAAAAAACACCTTTTTAAAAAAAATGAAATACTTGTCATTACAATAGCAAAATACAACCATGTAACATTTTCACATTGTTGCAGCAAATTCGAACCCCTTTCCGCACAATCCACGTCTAGATCAACACTCTAGGATGCAGAAATCACCACAAGTGCCTAATGAAGAACCAAGAAACTGGAAGAGAAAGTCCAGACATAGATGCTCCTCTTATAGATTATTTTCCACTAAAGAGAAAAAAACTTAAAAAGAAGTGACTGGAAAAATGTTGTCTAATTATTTTTTATAATAATATATCATCCATGATTTTTGGCCTAATGAATGAATGAATGGTTTAATGATTCAGTGTAGTAAACTGTTACCTTTAGTGAATGTCAGCTTTTATTGAATGAATGTGTTAACTAAATGAATGAATGGTTTAAGGAATGTTATCTTTTATTGTATGAATGTGTTGACTGAATGAAACAATGGTTTAATGAATGTTATCTTTTATTGTATGAATGTGTTGACTAAATGAAACAATCGTTTAATGAATGTTAGCCTTTATTGAATGAATGGTAGATGAAAGTTCATGATGAAATATGGATGAATTTGCATGTATTTGTTTTTTTCAAGTACATGCATTGGGTATGGGGAATTGAGAGTGATGTGAGGGGGGGAGGTGCCATAAGAGCTTCCACCTTCACGTGGTTGTCCCTGTTTAGTAGAGAATATTAAATTATTCTCGAAGCAGAGAGGAGCTCAATGAATGGATACAATGCTGGCTTTCTACAACCCACTCGCATGTCATCTAAATTTTAACAATTTCTTGGAGCTTGTTGTGATGTTTGGTTGCTCCTCATAACCAATTTCAGGTTTCCAAATGATGAAAGATCACTTGAGTAACTATTTGTGGAGTAGAGTGAGATCTTGTTTGTAATGGGTTTGTTGATTCGACATGAAACTCTTATGGAAGATGAAGTGGCTAGTACTGGAATAATATCAGTGCTAATTGATGTCCTTCGAGATAAGCAGGAAAAAGTGAGATTGTTTTTCATGACAACACTAAGTGAGCTAATTTTGATCTTTTTTGAAGGATTGAAATATGTTCACATGTCTTTCAATTTAGATGCACTAGCTTCAAACATTAACTTAGACACTTGGTAATTGTGATAGGTCATTAGATTCTAATTATCCTAAAATTGCATCATTCAAGGTCTAATATTTCTGCGTCATCTAATTCAATTTTGTATTTGTAAAAATTCATCTAATTAATAGTGTATTTTTTTTTTAAAATACCATAAGTTCATCGGATATCTGACAACCTGGCCAAAGGTATCCAACATCCTTGTCATACATCCAATGGTAAGGAACGTCGAATATCGGCCATTTCCACATGGAAATGTCGTCAGAGATCCGATGACCAGGCCAAAGATATCTGATGTATTTTCCATACCTCCGACAGCAAGGAACATTGGGTATCGGCCATTTCCATGTGGAAATGTCGTTGGATATCCGACAACCAAGTCAAAGATATCCGACGTCTTTGCCATACCTCCAACGGCAAGAAACGTCGGATATCGGCCTTTTCCACATGGAAAGATCGTCGGATATCCTATGAAAAGGCCAAAGATATCCGACTTACTATTAAGTGCTAGTTGTCGGATATCCGACTTCTTGTTAAGTGCTAGATGGTCGGAAGTCTGACTTCCACTTAAGTCCTAGACGCATCGAATATCCGACGACAATCTCACCGTCGGACCTTTGCCGAATTTTGACCGACATTTAAAAATTAGGCAGGTTGTCGGCTATCCGACCACAATATGTTGAAAATATGACTTTTTGGCCATCAAATTTTGGGTCCAAGAAACCTAGTGATAGCTAGCTCATTAATTCTCACTCACGGATATAACCACCTTTGATTTGATGACCATCACATCCACTACCATTTACAATTAGGACTTCCTTAATTTATCATTATGTGATAGCGATCTAATATTATGTAGACATGTTGACTTAAACACATATAATTGACATTACAATAAATGACTACTATGAGGTGTATTTTTGAGGCTATATCCACCTCAACACACCAACGTGTTACCCCAATACCCCAAATGCTTCGAATTTTGTCTGGAATGGATTGAGGGGTATTAGGACATCTTAAATCATCTATTGGACACTCAGACATGTAAGTTTTAAACCTTAACAGTGTAGTAAAACTCATACAAATTCTTAAGAATTAACAGAAAATACACAATGGCACACCCATAACACAGATATTTTCACCTGGAATCCCTTAACTGGGAAAAAACTAGAAAAAATTAGAGCCTCACAACTCTTTTCATTATATGTTTACTAAACCATGTACAATACAATATATGGTATTTCGCAGCATCTAAAACCCTAATTCGTTTACCTGAAATTAGGTTACAACCCTAATCCCTTTATCGGGATTAGATAGAATACAATGGGCCAAAATCATGGTGTACACATAGCCACCAAGTGAAGAGATATAACATACCCAACATTCTCCCACTTGTTGTTCTCTTCACATACATGACAAATTTATGACTTCAACAGTTCAAGGCAGCAATGCCCATGTTCTCTTTACACCAAGAGAACTTCTGAGTACTCACAGACTTAGTCAAAGAGTCTGCAACATTTTCCAAAGTATCAACCTTCTCCAGCAACACTTTGTTTTGTTCAACCATGTATCTAACAAAATGGTACTGCACATCAATGTGCTTTGCACTCGAGTGATAAGTAGGGTTCTTTGCTAGAAATATCACACTTGAGCTATCACAGCCTATCTTCACTGCATTCTTAACAAAACCAATACCTGAACACAACCTTTTGCAACCATACATCCTCCTTACTTGCATGGGTAGCTGCCATGTATTCAGCTTCTGTAGTTGAGAGTGCAACTACAGCTTGTCTTCTACTCATCCAACTGATTGCTCATCCAAATAGATTAAAAACATAGCCACTCATAGATCTTCTGTGATCAAGATCTCTAGCCCAGTGAGCATCAGCAAATCCTTGTATATCTATCTCTCCGTTTAGTCTAGGTCTTCCTTGGTAGCAGATTGCAGAATCTGTAGTGCCACACAAATACCTAAAGACGCTCTTTAGTGTAGTCCAATGTTCCTTTCCTGGTTTTGACATATATCTGCTCAAAATTCCCACTGCATGGGTTATATCTGGTCTAGTATAGACCATGGCATACATCAAACTACCAACAGCACTAGCATAGGGAACATGAGACATGTCCTCTGCCTCTTCTTGTGTCGTGGGACACTGTTCTGCAGATAACCTTACACCTACAGGAATGGCCACCTTCACTAGTTTGCTTTCATGCATATTAAACCTCTTCAATATTGTCTCAACATATTTCCTCTGATTCAACCAAAGTTTCCTGTTTTCTCGGTCTCTTTTTATTTCCATGCCCAAAATAAAATTTGCAGCACCAAGATCTTTCATGTCAAATTCAGATGACAACTGATTTTTGACATCCTTGATGATTTCCTTGTTGTTTCTAATTAGCAACATATCATCAACATACAATATCAAATAATAAAATGATCACCAATTAGTTTGAAATAAACACAATGATCAACTTTGCTTCTTGAGAAACCAAGTCCCAGTATATAAGCATCAAACTTTTGATACCACATTCTTGGAGATTGTTTCAATCCATAGAGGGACTTTTTTAGCTTACAGACAAGCTCCTTTCTACCTTTCACCACAAACCGTTCTAGTTGCTTCATATAGATTTCTTCATTAAGGTCGCCATGTAGGAATGCCGTCTTCACATCCATCTCCTCTACTTCAAGATCAAAAGCAGTAGAAATAGATAAAAGAAATCTAATAGAAGTCAACTTTGCAACATGTGAAAAAATCTCACCAAAATCGATGCCCTCAATTTGGGAATAACCTTTCGCTACTAGTCGAGCCTTGTACTTGTCGACTTTACTTGCTGCATTTAACTTCTTCTTGAATACCCATTTGCTTCCAACATGTTTTATTCCTTCTGGAAACTCAACCAGATCCCATGCCTCATTTTTGTCCAAGGCATCCATTTCTTCTATCATGGCCTTCTTCCATAGTTTACTATCTTCTGAATCCATTGCCTCTTTAGCAGTTCTAGGATCATCATCAGTAATAGATAACACAAAATTAGAATGAAAATTAGGTGGACTATACCTTTCATCTTGCCTTCTTACTCGGTCAGATCTCCTCAATACCGGAGTCTGTGGTTCTACCTCTTCATCTGATTCAGATGAATCTGGTTCCTCACATGAATCACCTTTTTCATCCTTAATATCAAACTGTAGTTTCTCTGGATCCTTTTCCTTTGGTACATCTTCAATCCTAGAAGTGTTTTCAACTTCTTTGAAGATCACATCTCGACTGTAAACTTTTTGCCTTTTTACTGGGTTCCACGGCTTGTAACCTTTCACTCCATCCTTGTAACTAATGAAGATACATTTTTCCGCTTTATTATCCAACTTGCTCCTTTTCTCCTTTGGAACATGCACAAAAGCATCACACCCAAAAACTCTGAGATGTGAGAGAGAGGGTTTCTTACTAGTCCAAGCCTCATGAGGTGTCTTGTCAACCAACGTTGATGTGGGTGTCCTATTTACCAAGTAACACGCAGTGTCAACAGCTTTTGCCCAGAATTGTTGTGCCAACCCTACACCATTGAGCATACTCCTTGCCTTTTCCATCAACATCCTGTTCATCCTTTCTGCAACCCCATTCTGTTGAGGTGTGTATGGAGTAGTCTTTTTCCTTGCTATTCCACACGTCTTACAGAACTCCTCAAATTCATTTCCACAGAATTCTCCACTGTTATCTATTCTCAGTACTTTTATTTTCTTTTCAGTTTGATTCTCTACAAGAGCCTTAAATTCTTTGAATCTATTAAAAACCTCATATTTCTTACGCAGGAAATAAATCCATGTTTTCCTTGAGAAATTATATATGAGTGAAACATAATACACAGATTTACCTAGTGATGGAACAGGCATAGGTCCAAACACATCACTATGTATTAACTCTAAGATTCCTTTAGCTCTTACAACACCAGATGGGAATCTTACCTGATTATGTTTACCATATAAGCAATGTTCACAGAAATCAAAATCTAATGTGTAATCAGACATGCCTTCAGCCATACTTTTACTTTGTAATAGTCGAAGACCCTTCTCTCCAATATGTCCCAGCCTTTGATGCCATAGCGTTGTCTTCTCTCTTGAGACAGTAAGGACTTTGTCTCGTTCATTTTTACCCTTAGGAACAATAGTACTGTTACAATCCTTCTTGTAATGCCCAGCTTTACCGCACTTCCAGCATTTTCGTACAGAAGGTCCTGGAGATTTAGATCTCCCTCTAGATTTAGATCTACCACCTGAAGGATTATTTTTAGATTTGTCTCTAGGGAGAACTCTCACAAACAAGGCATCCCTAGTTGAACTGTCCATGGATTTCTACCTCATTTCCTCCAATAGCAGGGATGCAACCACATCATGAAAATTTAGGTTGGTTGCATTACTCCCAATAGCTATAACTAGACTATCCCATGAATCTGGCAAAGAGCACAACAAACTAATACATTTTTCATCACCAGTAATCGTAATACCAACAAATGTCAACTAACTTAGCAGAGTATTGAAGGCATTTAGATGCTCTGACATGGAGTCTCCTTCATTCATCCTTAGAAGGTACAATTTCTTTCGAAGAAATAACTTATTTACCAGGGACTTTGACTGATACAAATTTCCCAGCTTATCCCACAACTTCTTTGCACTGTCTTCTCCAGAAACATTCACCAACACCGAATCTGAGAGGCAAAGGCGAATGGTGCTCCTTGCTTTTCTTTCCAGCTTATCCCATTCTTCTTTTACCATACCAGTAGGCATGGTACCTGGATCTACTGTGATCCATTGTTCTCTATCTACCAGAAGATCTTCTATCTTGAGATTCCATAGCTCAAAGATCTGACCGTTAAATTTCTCAATCTCGATTCTAGAAGTGCTCGCCATTATTTCAACAAAAGAATCACCACTGCAAAGCTCCCACTGAAACCAGGTTTATCACAAATCCAAGATCGAGCCAAACCCTTGGAAACAAAGGCATCGCTCTAAACCCAATAATGCTCTGATACCAAATGTAAGTTTTAAACCTTAACAATGTAGTAAAACTCATACAGATTCTTAAACATTAATAGAAAATACACAATGGCACATGCATAACATAAAGATTTTCACCTGGAAACCCTTAACCGGGAAAAAAAAAGCAAAAATTAGAGCCGCACAACTCTTTTCATTGTATGTTTACTCACCCATGTACAATACAATATATGGTATTTCATAGCATCTAAAACCCTAATTCGTTTACCCGAAATTAGGTTACAACCCTAATCCCTTTACCGGGATCGTGGTGTATGCGCAGCCACCATGTGAAGAGATATAGCACACCAAACAAGACAATTGTTAAATACATTTAGGACTTGCATTACATCAATGGAGTCACACATACACCCTCATCAAGTTGCATGCATCCATTAGTGCACCATCAACACCAGAACATGTAATCATTACTACATGTTGGACTAAGCTTTACTAATGTTATGATAATATTAGATTTTCCATCCATTGAGAAGGTTGTCATAGGTGTGCATATCCACCATATAAAAATCTTCATGGTACAACCAATTTCAAACCATTATGTTTCTAAATTAGGTAACTGGTGCTAGGTACAACGATTTTCTAGTTGATGATGGACCCTTGCTATATAGATGAGAAACTATGCATATATGTGTATAGTGATTTGGATTCAAATGTATGCAGATGGATATATATGTACAATGAAAATGATTTAATTTTTATATGTATTATAATTTAGGGATAGATCTTAGGCTACATAATAGGGTTTCATTGTGATTAGAATACAAACTAGGGTTTTTAGGCTAGGCTCTCGTATTTCTAGGCTAGGATCCAATCTCTAGGTTCACCATCTTAATGTTTAATTCCACTATCACGACATCATTCTCACCAATACAATGCCCACTACTACAATCACCATCAAGCCTCTCAATCCCACTTTGTACATTTCCAATACTTCCAAGTTAAAATTTATAGGTCTTGTTGCTAAAAGCTTTTCACTTATCTATTCACATAGACAAATCCACTTCCGTGAAAGATTTGTTGTAGCTTGGTATGTGCAAGTTCACATGCAATAATAGTTGATAAATCCAAAACATCCTATACCTTGGAAAAACAACCTTATTAATATTCTTTTGACAAAGGAAGGGGAGAACATCATAGTACAGTCTCAATAGCAATGTGTTTTTTAATGAATAGCCTCTATAAAGGGCATACTATATTTATCTGGTCTTTAAAGCCAAGTCATTTGGAATAGAATGTCACAATTTCAATTACACCATTAATGCAACATGTTCAAATTGAAAGTTTTGTTTTGTTACATTACATGTGGCCAAACATTAACTTCCACGAATTCTTCTTTAATAAAAGAAAATCATTAAATGATATTTTTTTAAGTCTAACTTCATTGTTGAAGGGTTATTTTCTCACTAAAATTTCATGTCAAGGGAAATGTAAAAATTCAAAACATAAAAAAAAAAAAAAAAAAAAAAAAAATTAGTTTGAAAGGAGGAGATGAAATGAAATTCCAATGCAAAATGCCATTGCCAATAATTGAAATCTTCACATGATCAATGCTCTAGGCATGTTGGCTTGCATGAGTGTTTCATGTTGACCAACTTTTATCTACACATTGCTACAAATACGTGCCAGGTCCAATTGATGCAAACGATCTTCCCATGTCTTGCTAAGAAGAAGAATGTCAACTAGATAGATGATCACAAATAAGTCAAAATACAATCTTAGCACTCCATTCATTATCGTCATAAATTTCACAAAGCCAACAATAAGATTAGATGATATCAACACCATTCAAATAACCTTAAGTTGGCACATTTTAAAATATTTCCCTCCACATATCCTCTTACTTGATATGGCTCTAATGATAATCAAACTTCAGGTTAATTTTACATCTTCATCATCATTGTCATCTCTAGGTTCCTCATCAACATCTCCATCATCATCATCTTCTCCATCATCATCATCATCATAATCATCATCATCATCTTCATCACCATAACCATCATCATCAATGTCTTCATCATCATCACCATCATCATCATCATCATCAACAACAACTTCATCATCATTGTCATCTCTAGGTTCCTCATCAACATATTCGTCATCATCATCTTCTCCATCATCATCATCATCATCATCTTCATCACCATCACCATCATCATCAACATCTTCATCATCATCATCACCACCATCACCATCATCATCATCAATATCTTCATCATCATTTTCATCTCTAGGTTCCTCATCAACATCTCCATCATCATCATCTTCTTCATCATCATCATCATCATCCTCATCACCATCACCATCATCATCAACATCTTCATCATCATCACCATCATCATTATCATCATCAACATCTTCATCATCATTATCATCTCTAGCTTCCTCAACAACATCTCCATCATCTTCATCACCATCTTCATCGCCATCACCATCATCATCAACGTCTTCATCATCATCACCATCATTATCATCATCATCAACATCTTCATCATCATTGTCATCTCTAGGTTCCTCATCAACATCTCCATCATCATCATCTTCTCCATCATCATCACCATCATCATCAACGTCTTCATCATCATCACCATCATCATCATCATCATCATCAACATTTTCATCATCATTGTCATCTCTAGGTTCCTCATCAACATCTCCGTCGTCATCATCTTCTCCATCATCTTCATCATTATCTTCATCACCATCACCATCACCATCACCATCATCATAAATGTCTTCACCATCATCATCACCATCATCATCATCATCAACATCTTCATCATCATTGTCATCTCTAGTTTCCTCATCAACATCTCCATCATCATCATCTTCTCCATCATCTTCATCACCATCTTCATCACCATCACCATCATCATCAACGTCTTCATCATCATCACCATCATCATCATCATCAACATCTTCATCATCCTTGTCATCTCTAGGTTCCTCATCAACATCTCCACCATCATCATCTTCTTGGTCATCATCATCATCATCTTCATCACCATCACCATCATCATCAACGTCTTCATCATCATCACCATCTTTATCATCATCACCATCTTCATCATCATCACCATCACCATCTTCATCATCATTGTCATCTCTAGGTTCCTCATCAACATATCCATCATCATCATCTTCTCCATCATCATCATCATCATCTTCATCACCATCACCATCACCATCAACGTCTTCATAATCATCACCATCATCATCATCATCAACAACAACATCTTCATCATCATTATCATCTCTGGGTTCCTCGTCAACATCCCCATCATCACATCTTCTTCGTCATCATCATCATCATCTTCATGACCATCACCACCATCATCAATGTATTCATCATCATTGTCATCTCTAGGCTCCTCATCAACATATCTATCATCAGCATCTTCTTCGTCATCATCATCATCATCTTGTGAAGAACCTGCAATAATTAATTAATGAAAACACACGAGATAGCAGAAATAACAGAACTCATAATCACTTTTATATTGATCACAGGCCACTTCGAGGGGGCAACCTCCTTTGAGCAAGCTCAATACAAATAACTTCATGGTACCTTCATTGGTCTCAACACAAACTCATTTACTAAGTCTAGGCACCAATACCATGGGTCAATACCATGTGTCAATACAAACCATGGGCCAATACAAAATATGGATCAACAATTACTATGGGACGACTTACAAAGCATATGCATCCAACAACAATAATACAAACTATGGATCAACAAATACTACAGGATGACTTACAAAGTATATGCGTCCAACAACAATATACTAACAAAGTAAATAGAAGGGTTGACATGGGTTCCTAACATCCCCTCTACCTTAGAAAAAGATTTGTCCTCAAAGCATTAGATGTGGAAATTGATGCAGATTCTGAAGGAGTGGTTCACCTGTAGCATCCTCAAGTTGCATTCCGGCCCACTGACGCCTTTTGAGTTTTAAGTAGGATTGCTTGGAAGGTTGTAGACAAAGAAGGACCATATAAATTGCGTGAAAAGTGCGCTCAGAACGGTGTTGATCGGCTTGTTGTTTCAGTCGAATTCTTGCCATGTGAAGATTGTCCTACAGAATGAGAAGAATCTGATCATGGTTTCGAAGAACTGAGTCAATTTCCTGAACTGGGGAGCTGTTGAGCATGTATGGAAGAAGAACTAGCAATGCCTATCCATAAACTGCTTCATATGGTGTCCTTTTAGATGTGGTATTGGACCACTGGAGCGCTTCTAGGAAATCCATAGAAATAGTTGTCCACATCTGTGTAGGGATGGGAAAGGGTTTGAGCAGTCTCGAAAGCAGTGTCGTTTCACCCTTGTTGACCTGGCAAGTATCACAGTCAACCACCATCTGTTGAATTGTCATTTTTAGTCCCTTCCAAAAGAAGTTACATTGTTCCCGGTCATACATTTTGAGGAACCCAGAGTGCCTTGCTGATGAAGAAGCATGGAGTTCATAGAAGAGATAGCCCTGTTGAACAGATTGCAACCAATTTGGAACAAACAGAGAAATAACTGTAAGAGAAACTGGGTCATCAAATGTGCAAGAAGGAGCATCTGCCATCACAATGTCCTTACCCTTCTTGTAAGTGATCACATAGGCATAACCCGTGAGTTGGATAACCCATTTCAGGTGTGTTGGGGAGGAGACCCATTGTTGCAGGAAATTTTCTAGACTCTGGAGATGAGTCTTGATGCAGAAATAATTCCCTAATAGGTATGGCTGCCACTTCTGTACTTTATGCAAAATAGCCATCATTTCCTATTGAGATGTAGATGCGACTAAAGTCATACCGGAAAGGTCTCTTGAAGGCGACAAGCCCACTGGTTCAGCAAGGACACCTGCATATCTATCCAAGGAAGTAGGGGAGACCATTGATGGGTGCATCTGAATAGAATGGAATTGAGCGATGACACCATGTGAATTCTTCTTAAGGATCTTTTCCAGCCGATGTGAACTAATGATGCATAGAGACCCTTGTTGTAAGCCCTTAAATTTGTGTTGTTTCCCATTGACTGAAAACTACATCCAAAGTTCAACAAAATCCCATAAGGTGGGGCCAAGTGTGCATAACCATTGAATGCCCAAAACCACATCACATCTTCCTAGGGACAAGGCAAACATGTCAAAGTGCGGGTTATAATCTTCCAGAGAGATACGCACATTGTGACACTTCCCCTTGCAATGTAAGGTGCCCCCATTGGAAACCATGACTTCAAAGTTGGAGCAAGGATGGACAAAACAATCAGCATGTTTGGCAATCTGAGGGTCAATGAAGTTATGAGTGCTACCAGAATAAATGAGTATTGTAAGAGGAAGATTCTTGAAGTAACCCCTGACCCGCATTGTTTGGGGGGTGGTGATGCTGGATAAAGCATGGAGAGATATGTCTGGTTGTTCATCTTGAGATGGGGGGTCAATAGGTGGCTCCTGAATGTCGACCTGATCATCCATTGTATCTGGAGTTTCTTGACCAATTGTAGAGGGAGGCAGAGAATCCATATCCAAGAGATAGAGCTTTTGTTCAACACATCTATGTCCCCGAGTGAATTTCTCATCACAATTATAACAAAGCCCTTTTTCTCTGCGTGCCTGCATCTCTGTTTCATACAAATGCTTGATAGGAGTTGGTCGAGGAGCTGGCGGGATGGGAGGTCGTTGAGAACCCATATTTCGGAAGGGAACAAAAGTAGGTTTGGAGCACTATTGGGCTGCAATATTTTCTTCTTCCAACTTAGCCAACCCTAGGACTTCCATCATTGTGTTGGGACAGAACATTTTAACCTCTGACCGGATTTCATCCTTAAGACCAGTGATAAAACAAATCTTGTAGAATTCATCAGACAATCCTTCTGTGTGATTGGCTAGTTTCTCAAATTCTATCTGATACTCTCTCGCAGTGCCACTTTGACAAAGTTTAGTGAGTGCTCTGGTGAAGTCATCAAAATCACTAGGACCAAATTGTTGCAAAACGAGTTGGCAAAAATCTATCCATTTTGGCTCGTCATGAGCCTTGATGTACCAACGTTACCATTGAAGAGCTTCCTATTCCAAATGAAAAGATGCAAGTTGAAATTTTTAGACATCAAAAGTATTATGCAGACTGAAATATTGTTCACGATAGATCAATCCAGTTGGATCAGTACCATTAAAGCAATGAAATTCAAGCTTCGGACCACGGAAATTGCTGGAAGAAGAGAACCCATTGGTTGTCGAAGATTCGTGCTGTCGGTTATTGTTCATGGCTGAATGCTGAAGATGGATGCTAAGAAATTTTTCATACAGATCTTGGAGTTTGGTTTGGATGGTTGCAAGTGCTTCCTCCATGGTTGTTGCTCCTACACGGGTGACAACCATAACCAGGAGTTTTTTTTTTTTAGGGGGGGGATGGATAGAAAAACACAAACAAAATCTTATTTAGTAAAGGAAAATTTTGATTTGGGAAAAACTCAGAGGGGTAATTGGGTTTTGACTAGGTTTTGGACACTTTCTAATGGACAGGGAAGCAAAAAATGTGGATTTCAGAAGCAGGGTGAAAGAATGAGAAAATTTGACGAAGAGGGACAAAGAAGCAGAATTAGGAAAGGAACTCGTTGGTAAACTTTGAAGGTGATTGGGTAAAATCCGAAGAAGTTATGGAAAACCCTAAAAATAGACAAATGTGGGATTTCGGGCTTTGGGAAGTGGAATTTGGGATAGGGTCCTCAGGAATGAAATATGTGGAATGGGATTACCGAGGTGTTGGGGAAGTTTCAAGGGAAACGGAGTGAAAACTATTGAGATATGGCCAAAAAACAAAATATTTTCCTCTTTTTTCTTTTTTTTCTTTTTTTTTTAAGGAGTGGATCTGCAACGGCATGGAATGGATCAGAAACAGATAGATCTACAATGGCGTGGAAGTGATCGGAAACAGAGGGATCTAAAATGATGCCCGATGGATCTGAAACGGATTTCAGAGTGGATCTGGAACGGCTTTCAGAGTGGATCTGAAACGGCGCGGAGTGATCGGAAATAGTTCAACTGAAAATAGATATGGACCACAGGTATGTGAGGCTTCCTAAAAGTTCAGGGGTTTCACTCAGCCACCAATGCTGTCTGACGGCTTGCGTATTGGGGCAGTACCCCTCACTCCATGGCTCATGTAAAACTGATACCCGCTTTGCCACAAATGACAGCTCTTGGTTTACCTCACGGGTGGGAAGTAGTCAATCAGGTAGGGGTCATTTCCCTTTTCGTTGGCAAGTCCTCTCAATGGGGCAGCTACTTTGGGGTTCCTTTGGTACTCCTAACAATGTGTTTTAGGGCTTATTCCCAAGTACTTCCCACAGTTAAGAGGATATGGATTATTCCCAGATCCGAAGCTGCAATAGATGCGAAAAAAAAATTGGCAGAAATTTCACCCAATGAGCCCAAGAAAGTGCTCTGATACCAGATGTGAAGAATCTGCAATAATTAATTAATGGAAACACACGAGATAGCAGAAATAAAAAAAACTCATAATCACTTTTATATTGATCACAAGCCACTTCGAGGGGGCAACCTCCTTTGAGCAATCTCAATACAAATAACTTCACGGTATCTTCATTGGTCTCAACACAAACTCATATACTAAGTCTAGGCGACAATACCATGTGTCAATACAAACCATGGTCCAATACAAAATATGGATCAATAATTACTACGGGATGACTTACAAAGCATATGTGTCCAACAACAATAATACAAACTATGGATCAACAAATACTACGGGACGACTTACAAAGCATATGCATCCAACAACAATATACTAACAGAGTAAATAGAAGGGTTGACATGGGTTCCTAACACATCTTCATCACCATCACCATCACCATCATCATCAACGTATTCATCATCATTCACCATAAGTTCCCGGTCGATGATTTTGCAAATTTGACCCCAATGTGCAAAAATTGCACTCCCGTACTGAGCAAAACCCTAGTGTCCAAAATGGACATGCAAGATGACACCTGGGCTACGATACCCAAGAAGAGGAGCACCCCTAGCACTATCCCGATGTCCTGAATCCAACGGAGCCGACGGTTTCTCGATCGGAGCCACGGTCGCCATTCTATGGCTCGTTCCGTCTCACATCCAAAAGGCCTTTAGGGACACCTGTTGGATACCTACCGGGGGAATAGAACTCCAACCATGCAACAAAATTGGGTTTTGGGGAGTCTTGCAAGTGTGTCTAGGAAGGTTCCGACTATGAACGCTAGCCATAAGTGCTTGGTCGACGATTTTGCAAATTTGACCCCAATGTGCAAAAATTGCACACTACCGTACTTAACAAAACCCTAGTTTCCAAAATGGACGTACAAGATGACACCTGGGCTACGGAACCATAGGAGAGGGGAACCCCTTGCACTATCCTGACATCCTGAATCCAATGGATTCGACGGTTTGTCGATCGGAGCCATAGTCGTCATTCTATGGATCGTTCCATCTCGCATCCAAAAGGCCTTCAGGGACACCTGTTGGATACTTGTCGGGGGCATAGAAATCCAATCGTGCAACAAAACTGGGTTCCGGGGAGTCCTGCAAGTGTGTCTAGGAAGGTTCCAGCTAGGAATGCTAGCCATAAGTGCTTGGTGGATGATTTTGCAAATTTGACCCCAATGTGGAAAAATTGCACACTCCCGTACTGAGCAAAACCCTAGTTTTCAAAATGGTTGTACAAGATGAAACCTAGGCCACCAGAACGGAGCAGAGGGGCACCCCTATCACTATCACGACATCTTGAATCGAAAGGACCCGACGGTTTTTCGATCCAAGCCATGGTCATCATTCTATGGCTCGTTCTGTATCACATCCAAAAGACCTTTAGGGACACCTACTGGATACCTGCCGGTGGCATAGAAATCCAACCGTGCAAAAAAACAGGGTTCCGGGGAGTCCTGCAAGTGTGTCTAGGAAGGTTCTGGTTGGGAATGCTAGACATAAGTTCCCGGTGGAGGATTTTGCAAAGTTGACCCCCGTGTGCAAAAATTACACACTCCCTTACTTATCAAAACCCTAGTTTCCAAAATGGACCTACAAGGTGACACTCGGGCCAAGGGACTAGAGGAGAGGGGCACCCTAGCACTATCCCGACGTCCTGAATCCAACGTAGTAAACAGTTTTTCAATCGAAGCCACGATCGTCATTCTATGGCTCGTTCCTTCTTGCATCTTAAAGGCCTTCAGGGACACCTGCTGGATACCTGCCGGGGGCATAAAACTCCAACCGTGCATCAAAACCGGGTTTCGAGGAGTCCTGCAAATGTGTCTAGGAAGGTTCCGGCTTGGAACACTAGCCATAAGTCCTCAGTGGATGATTTTCCAAAGTTGACCCCCATGTGCAAAAATTGCACACTCCCTTACTTACCAAAACCCTAGTTTCCAAAATGGATCTACAAGGTGACACATGGGCGCCATGGGACCGGAGGAGAGGGGCACCCCTGGCACTATCTCGATGTCCTGAATCCAACAGAGTCAACGATTTTTCGATCTGAGCCACGGTCGTTATTCTATGGCTCGTTTTATACCTTTTTCTCCAATATAACCACCTTCCCTGCATATAGAATCAATATTATGTTTTTGAAATCCCTTCTCATTGTTAAAAGCTATCAACGTCGCAGGAGCACCTACGCCAGCGACATCTTTAGTTGTAATGACAAATTCCAATGAAGGTTCCACATGTGGTTCGTAGTCATTGTCCTCCACATTTTGCACCCAAAACAAAACACTAATCTCACCATGGAAATAGAGAAAACATATAAGATTCTAAAATAACTACTAAAATTGTAACTCAGTAATTACCTGAATCAGCTCCATAAAAAAATGCACATCCCTAGTGTATAATTCAGTAGATAATTGTTTAACTGCTTGATGTAAATATTTTGTAAGTGGATTTTCTTTTTCCCCAACACAAAACTTGTTTTTCCTAATCTTTTCAATATGTTCCTTGGGGGTCGCCATAAATGTCACCAAACACAATCCATAGTAAAATCCTTTATCACCAAACACAATTCACAGTAGAAACATGTTGGTAAAGCCTATAATTAAAAAAATAAAAATAAAAACCTAGTTCAGTATAAGCAGACATGAAAATAAAGAATAGAGTCACTTCCAACATGCAAGAGCCTCTAAACCACTTTTTGAAAAGCGAATGCTTACCAGATCCTTTTCGGCCTCAAATGCCTCGGCAATGGAGAAACAGCTCAGGTTTCTCCTCTGTTGTTACGTTTGGCCTCAAATTCGTGAAAGGCCTAAGGATAAGGCCATACTTATCACACTGCAAGATACTCTTGGTCACTTCCAAGATGCAAGAGCCTCTGAACCACTTTCAAAAAATGAATGCTTACTAGATCCTTTTTGGCCTCAAATGCCTCAGCAATGGAGAAACGCCCATAGCACCCAAACCGTGGCTTCGATCGTGAATCCATCAATTCTAATGGATCCGGGATGCCATATTTTAGCTAGGGGACCCCCCACAGACTGCCTTGAAGTCCTGGAAACAGTGCCAATGTGACATCTCCGGAGCTAGGGCTTTTCTCAATGAAGGCCTTTCGAATATTGCTCAAGGGGGCCATTTCTTGTCTGAAGGCTCCAAGGCATGTGTGGCCATCGTGGACACATCCACAAAGGCAATATGCATGTGGGAGCCAACAGAATCCAAGTCCGCTCGCCGGTTTGGGTCCCGTGGCCCTAGAGTAATTCCTAAAAGTGTCCCTAAATGGCCCCCGGGTGCCCGACAAAAATGCCCACAGCACCCAAACCATGGATCCGATCGCGAATTCGTCCATTCCAATGGATCCGGGACACTGGGTTTTAGCTAGGGGATCCCCCACGACATGCCTCAAAGTCCCAGAAATGGTGCCAATGTGCCATCTTCGAAGCTAGGGTTTTGCTCAGTGAAGGCCTTTCCAATCTTGCTCAAGGGGCCCATTTCTCGTCTGGAGGCCCCCGGGTGTGCATGGCCACCATGGACAGGTTCACAATGGCCATGTGGACCTATGGGAGCTGATAGAATCCAAGTCCACTCACCGGTTTGGGTCCCGTGGCCCCGGAGCAATTCCTCAAAGTGTCCCTGAATGGCCCTGGGGTTCCCGACGAAAATGCCCGTAGCACCCAAACTGTGGTTCTGATCACGAATATGTCGATTCTGATGGATCCAAGACGTCGAGTTTCAGCTAGTGCCCCCCCCCCCCCCCACAACATCCCTCGGAGTCCCAGAAATGGTGCCAATGTGCCATCTCCGGAGCTAGGATTTTGCTTAGTGAAGGCCTTTCCAATCTTGCTCAAGGGGGGCATTTCTTGTCCGGAGGCCCCGGAAGGTGCGTGGCCACCGTGGACAAGTCCACAATTGCCACGTGGACATGTGGGAGCTGATAGAATCCAAGTTCAGTCTCTGGTTTGGGTCCCGTGGCCCAGAGCAATTCTTCAAAGTGTCCCTGAATGGCCCCGGGGTTCCCGATGAAAATGCCCGCAGCACCCAAACTGTGGCTCCGATCGCAAATCTGTCGATTCCAATGGATCCGGGGCATTGGGTTTCAGCTATTCCCCCCCCCACAGCATGCCTCGAAGTCCCAGAAATAGTGCCAATGTGCCATCTCTGGAGCTAGGGTTTTCCTCAGTGAAGGCCTTTCGAATATTGCTCAAGGGGGGCATTTCTCATCCAGAGGCCCCCGGGTGTGCGTGGCCACCATGGACATGTCCACAATGGAAATACGCACATGTGGGAGTCGACAGAATCCAAGTCCGCTCACCGGTTTGGGTTCCGTGCCCCCGGAGCAAATCCTCAAAGTGTCCCCGATTGGCCCCGGGGTGCCGAACTAAGATACCCACAGCACCCAAACCGTGGCTTCAGTCGCAAATCCGTTGATTCCGATGGATCCAGGACGTCGGTTTTCAACTAGGGCCCCCCCCCACAGCGTGCCTCGAAGTCCAAGAAACTGTGCTAATGTGCCATCTCCAGGATGTCGGGTTTCAACTCGGGGACCCTAGCTCCGTAGATGGCACATTGGCACAATTTCTGGGACTCCGAGGCTTGCTGTGGTGGGTCCCCTAGCTGAAACTTGGCGTCCCAGATCCATTGGAATCGACAGATTCATGATCAAATCCACGGTTTGGGTGTTGCGGAAATTTTCGTCGGGAACCCCAGGGCCATTGAGGGACACTTTGAGGAATCGCTAAGGGGCCACAGGACCCAAACCAGTGAGCAGACTTGGATTCTGTTGGCTCCCACAGGTCCACATGGCCATTTTGGATCTATCAACGGTGGCCATGCATACCCGGGTGCCTCAGGACGAGAAATTCCCCCCTTGAGAAAGATTGGAAAGGCCTTCACATTGGGGTCAAATTTGCAAAAATCGTTGACTGGGAACTTATGGCTAGTGTTCCCAACTGGAACCTCCCTAGACACACTTGTAGGACTCCTCGGAACCTGGTTTTGTTGCACAGTTGGAATTATATGCCCTTGGTAGGTATCCACTAGGTCTCCCTGGAGGCCTTTTGGATGTGAGATGGAACGAGTCATAGAATGACGACCGTGGCTCCGATCAACAAACTGTCGACTCCATTGGATTCAGGACATTAGGATAGTGCTAGGGGTGCCCCTCTCCTCCGGTCCCATGGCCCAGGTGTTAGCTTGTACATCCATTTTGGAAACTAGGATTTTGCTCAGTACACGAGTGTGCAATTTTTGCACATTGGGGTCAAATTTGCAAAATCATCAACCGGGCACTTATGGCTAGCATTCCTAGCCAAAACCTTCCTGGACACACTAGCAGGACTCCCCAGAACCCAGTTTTGTTGCACAGTTGGAATTCTATGCCCCCGATAGGTATCCAACAAGTGTCCCTGAAGGCCTTTTGGATTCGAGATAGAACGAGCCATAGAATGATGACCGTGGATCCGATCGACAAAGCATCAAATTGGTTGGATTCAAGATGTCGAGATAGTGCTAGGGGTGCCCCTCTCCTCCTATCCCTTGGCCCAGGTTTCACCTTGTCAGTCCATTTTGGAAACTTGGGTTTTGCTCAATAAGGGAGTGTGTAATTTTTGCACATGGGGGTCAACTTTGCAAAATCCTCCACCAGGCACTTATGGATAGCGTTCCTAACTGGAACCTTCCTAGACACACTTCCAAGACTCCCCTGGAACCTGGTTTTGTTGAATGGTTGGAGTTCTATGCCCCCGACAAGTATCCAGCAGGTGTCCCTGAAGGCCTTTTGGACGCGAGACGGAACAAGCCATAGAATGACAATCGTGGCTCCGATCGAAAAGCTGTAGAATCTGTTGGATTCAGGACATTGGGATAGTGCTATTGGTGCCCCTCTCCTCCAATCCCCTGGCCTAGGTGTCACCTTGTAGGTCCATTTTGGAAACTAGGGTTTTGCTAAGTAAGGGAGTGTGCAATTTTTGCACAAGGGGGTCAACTTTGCAAAATCCTCCACCGGGCACTTATGGCTAGCGTTCCCAGCCATAACCTTCCTAGGCACACTTGGAGGCCTCCCCAGAACCCGGTTTTGTTGCATGGTTTGAGTTATATGCCACCTACAGGTATCCAGTAGGTGCCAGTGAAGGCCTTTTGGATGTGAGACGGAACGATCCATAGAATGACGACCGTGGTTCTAATCGACAAACTGTCGACTCTGTTGGATTCAGGACGTCGGGATAGTGATAGGGCTTCTCCTCTCCTCCGGTCCTATGGCCAAGGTGTCATCTTGTACGTCCATTTTGGAAACTAGGGTTTTGCTCAGTACGGGATTGTGCAATTTTTGCACATTGGGTTCAAATTTACCAAATCATCCACCGGGCACTTATGACTAGCATTCCCAGCCGGAACCTTCCTAGAAACACTTGCAGGACTCCCCGGAACCCAGTTTTGTTGCACGGTTGGAGTTCTATGCCCCCGGTAAGTGTCCAGCAGGTGTCCCTGAAGGCCTTTTGGATGCGAGATGGAACAAGCCATAGAATGACAACTGTGGCTCGGATCGACAAACTGTCGACTCCGTTGGATTCAGTATGTCGAGAGAGTGCTAGGGGTGACCCTATCCTCCGGTAATGTGGCCCAGGTGTCATCTTGTACATCCATTTTGGAAACTAGGCTTTTGTTCAGTATGGGAGTGTGCAATTTTTGCACATTGGGGTCAAATTTTCAAAATCGTTGACTGGGCACTTATGGTGATGATGATGGTGATGGTGATGATGATGAAGACGTTGATGATGATGGTGATGGTGATGGTGATGGTGATGAAGATGATGATGATGATGACGAAGAAGATGATGATGATGGAGATATTGATGAGGAGCTTAGAGATGACAATGATGATGAAGATGGTGATGATCATGAAGATGGTGATGATCATGAAGATGTTGATGATGATGGTGATGGTGATGAAGATGATGATGATGATGACGAAGAAGATGTGATGATGGGGATGTTGATGAGAAACCTAGATATGACAATGATGATGAAGATGTTGATGATGATGAAGATGTTGATGATGATGATGATGATGATGGTGATGATGATGTAGACATTGATGATGATGGTGATGGTGATGAAAATGATGATGATGGTGATGGTGATGAAGATGATGATGATGATGATGGAGATGTTGATGAGGAACCTAGAGATGATAATGATGATGAAGATGTTGATGATGATGATGATGATGATGATGGTGATGATGATGAAGATGTTGATGATGATGGTGATGGTGATGAAGATGATAATGATGATGACGAAGAAGATGATGATGATGGAGATGTTGATGTGGAACCTAGAGATGACAGTGATGATGAAGATGTTGATGATGATGATGGTGATGATGATGAAGACATTGATGATGATGGTGATGGTGATGAAGATGATGATGATGATGATGGAGAAGATGATGATGTTGGAGATGTTGATGAGGAACCTAGAGATGACAATGATGATGAAGATGTTGATGATGATGATGGTGGTGATGATGATGAAGACATTGATGGTGATGGTGATGGTGATGAATATGATGATGATGAAGATGTTGATGAGGAACCTAGAGATGACAATGATGATGGAGATGTTGATGATTATGACGATGATGGTGATGATGATGAAGACATTGATGATGATGGTGATGGTGATAAAGATGATGATGATGATGATGGAGATGTTGATGAGGAACCTAGTGATGCCAATGATGATGAAGATGTTGATGAAGACATTGATGATGATGATGATGATAATGATGATGATGAAGACATTGATGATGATGGTGATGGTGATGAAGACGGTGATGAAGATGATGGAGATGTTGATGAGGAACCTAGAGATGACAATGATGATGAAGATGTTGATGATGATGATAATGGTGATGATGATGAAGAAGTTGATGATGATGGTGATGGTGATGAAGACGGTGATGAAGAAGATGATGATGACAGAGATGTTGACGAGGAACCAATAACCAACATAATCAACATAACATAAGAGTTTTTTGTGTTGGGGATATACCTCAAGTTACCCAAAGCATGAAAAAAGTTTGGGTTGGCACAAAACCAAGAGAAGAATTTTTTTTTAAGAGGACATGTGGGGTGGGAGGTCGACCTCCAAAAACTCAAGCATTGACATGGGTGAGGTAGGTCTAAAGCCTCCCTCAAGGAAATTTCCAACCATTAGGTGACAATGATGAACATGTTAATTCTACTCAATTAGATGATGAAGTAGCTAAAGACTATATGGAAGTTGTTGCATCACATGAACCACATACATATTCTCTAGAACTGATTCAAAATGACACTATTGAATTGAATATGATTGAAGGTTCTCAAGTGGCAAGAAGCCTCAATGAAAAAATGACATTGCAAAGCCAAAAACCCTAGCATGAATGGTTATCATAAGCTATCATGAATATGAATATGAATATTGTTACTAACGCTAATGAAAAAGGCTTAGGGTTTGAGGATCGAAATACCAAGATAGACATGTATACTTGGATTCTATAAGTTGAGTTCTCTAGTGGTGTACTTGTGTGATGTGACAAACCCTTCTAATAGTGATCCTATCCGACTTGGAATCCAAATACCCCCTATTGAGGGTACATGTGGTGGTTCACGGAATCTAGGGATAGATTATGTTAATAGAGCTAGATTAGGTTTCTAGGATTCTAGATTAGTTTCTGAGGGTTAGATTAGTGTTTCTAGGGCTAGTTTAGGTTTCTAGGACTAGATTAGGTTTATAGTATTCTAGCTTAGTTTTCTAGTGTTAAATTATAGTTTCTAGGGTTAGTTTAGCCTTCTAGGATTTCTAGGGCTAGATTATGTTTGTAGGGTTATATTAGTGCTTCTAGGGTTAATCATGCATGAATAAACAATCACATGGCTATAAATCATAACTTAATCGTAACTCATACATCAAATAAACAATATAAGATAACGATATCAAATTCCTATCTAACATGAATAACATTAATTATGCATGAATAAACAATCAGATGGCTATAAATCATAACTTAATCATAACTCAAACATCAAATAAATGATATAAGATAACGATATAAAATAAACTATTTAACATGAATAACATTAATCATGCACGAATAAACAATCACATGGCTATACTATGTGCCTCAATCAATTAGGCCTTATGTATCCTCTCAGTTTTTTATTGTCTCGAACAACCTCTCATGCTCTGCATGAGGTAGTAAGTAGCGTACCTTGTTTGATGTCTTCGTTGGCATTTTTTGTAGTTGGATGTTTGTACCAACGATCAAGTGTGTAAAGTGATACACCCATGAACTTGGTCTATAATTTGTGTATGTGTAGCCATTACTCTTTGGTCCCTTTCCATCTATTGTAAGATATTCCCCCTGAACAACCATCGAGCCAGTCGAAAAGGTAATGCCTTCACTATCAGTTAATGATGCGATGAGGGTTTGCTTCCCCTGGTTGCATCGTGCCAACCAATAATTTGTCCCAATTGCACTGTCTGTTGGGGCGACAACCGCATAGATGTGTCCTGTAAAAATGCATTTTACGGTCATATTCCAACAACTAGTGGTTTGATAACTTGGATAATTACAAAAACAAGGAAGGAACCGGGATATGCATGCAGAAATGTTTACCTGGCTGTACAAGATCAAATATATGATCATATTCATTCGAAATAGAGGATTGCCTTCCTCTAGCTGTATTGTTTCAACAACTGCACGTGGGTCCACTGCAAGTGATACATGATCCCATTCATCAACCCAATCCATTGATTCGCACTCATCCCACTCACAACTGCTGCAAGACCCACAAAATCAATCAAGTTTTCACGTCCATATTTCAAATAAGGGGTTATTTGATCTTCGAACCGAATGAAATCCATGACTTCCTTGCACAGCACTACAACTATAAGAACGCAATCGATCTATATCAACTACATGCCTGAAATTTCTGACAACATGTCCTCTACCTGTTGGTATGTATTGCTCCATGGTTCAATCTGACATTTTTGCTTCGCACCATTGAACTATGGATTCTACATTCCGAATATGAGGGTCTCTCATGCACCTCATCTCCTCCCTTCATATGGAAGTTTTGAAACATGTTCCAACCCTATCGTGCTCTCCCTTTCCATGCCCATCCTCAAAATAGTTCCATACATGCAACACATCATAAGTCTTGTGCAAAATACTCAACCACTGGAATACACGTGCATTTTTTAACAGGCCTACACAACCATCTAACTATATCCAATGCTGATCCATCTATATACCTCTATCCTTTAGTTGATCATAGAAAATTTTGAAGCAATGTTGCACATAATGCAGGTCATGGAACCTGTCGTCACTGATGTAGAAGTTGGTCTCTTTCAATATTATCCTCATGTTGTTGCTACTCTCTGGCGCGTGCCTATACATGATATGGACCATTATGCTAACTTGGTATGAATGGTAGTATTGAATTTGAACCTCATTTTTTGGCTGTAGGGTCTAGTTTTCAGCAAAGTCCACAACTGACAATATTGTGCCATTGGGAAAGGTGTCCCTACACTGTCTGTACTATTCATCCTGCCATCATGATACATGGACATGTTGTACATATTGCTCGGTCTTTTGGTTGAATTCCTTCATGAAATCACAAATTTGTACCTGGTGCCACAAAACCAAGGGCATTAATACAATGTGACATTTGCACTCTAAATATATATGTATAAACTCAACATGTACATTATGAAAGTATGCAAACTTAGATTACCTGTGACTTCACCAATGCAATTTTTTTTCTTTCCTTTGAACTATCTACTTGATATGTTAAGTACTTGAAGTTCTGCATTTCTACTAATATCCTCCCAAATTCGTGCGCCTTGGTTGCATGGATGCAGCGCCTCAATAATGCAAATCCACTGCAACGGGAACATGTCCCATATAAACATGATATTTTATAATACTTTTGTCCTTCAGGTCTTGGACACATTATGCTATGTATAAATTCTCTGGATGCATTAGGTGGTTGTAACGATGGGCAATCCTGCACAATGTTAGTATGCAAATCACAAAATATAGGTCTATATGTATCATAATAGTACTCAAATTCTACATGGTATCTACAACAACATGTATTGCAATCAATGCAAATTCTAACATACCAGGGTTTGCATTTTTCAAAGGACCTTTGGCCCAAGTTCAATTGTGTGTGCTCATTCTTGAACCTCTCATAGAGTTTTGTTTGTGTTGTGTCAAGGAAGTGCTTGACATGGGGTTCACCCCCCCTAACACCTTTTCTCAACTTTAAAACACCTCGTCGATTCGATGATAGTGTGGTGTTATCATGCCAAAACTTTTGCACTAGTTCTTTAACAGCATCAATGAGCTTCATGTCTTAACAAGGTAACCTACCAACAAAGGCCCAAAAATATTTTTGGCCTGGGGTATCAAGTTTTTCTCTAATGGCAGAATGCTTTTGAAGAGTCTTTCTATCTACTTTAAATATTTTGCATGTGTGTGATAGTAGGCGATGTTGCCTTGTGGATTTGTCTACAATCGATTCCGACAGTACACGACGGGCCGCATTAAAATATTTTGTATGAGAATATTTTCCAATCAAATTAAATGCAGATTGTAGATTTCTAACAACATGATTGTTGGCCTATGAACTTCTAACTACCTTTATGCCCAAAATTCTCCTAACATGAGCTAGACAATGTGATTTTAACAAAGCAAGAAACAATTGACATTTTGCTGCATAGGTTTTGGATTCAAAAAAATATTTTATTATCTTGTTACAATGGAAATCAATAGTGCATTGGGGCATCTTACCTTCAAGTACTGAAAATGAAATTTCATCCACATGAATACATCTGGGAGTTCTTCGTCATCTGCTTGATAGTCGAGGCAAGGGAGTCAACAAGGAAGTACGAGTCTCGTCAACGGTTTGTTGTGTCCCTTCGTTCATAAATTGGTCCTGTAAGGGAGTGTGTTCGCCATGTGTGTTCTCTTCTTGGGGAGGTTTCCAATTAAGAACTTGTTCAACATCCATCCCTTCATACTTGACATCAAGCAAGATTTGATTGAATTCAACCTCTTCATCATTGCTTGTTGATGGATCTAAGGCACTAACATTTTGATTTCTACGGTTTTCCATGTACAACCTGGCATTTTCTCTTATCTCATGGGCCTTTTCAAGGGGTAGCTCCTTCCTTCTAGAATTTCTTTTATTATTACGTCGGTTTCCCATATTCAATGCATTTAAAAAAAAACAAAAATATCACCCCTACAAGAATGAACAACAAATAAGATATTAAAACTCGATGTGCATGATTATTAAAGCTCGATGTAGCAATTGATTATGTACAACAACATCTAGTGAGAATGTTTTCATATAATCTTAAAATCTATTGGGAATGCCCTACATATAAATACAACAACACATCTAGGAACTCAGTAGGATGGTATTGGATGGTGGTATGGGATGTTAGTAGGAGAAAATTACCTACAAGGGAGAAGCTCCTACTCACTTCATTTTCATGGTATGGATGAGGGAAAATAGCCCCAAAAGACTAAAAGATTTCAATTCTTTAGGTGTTTGTGTGAGTTGTTGTAGTGAAACCATGAGGAATTCAAAAAAAAATTGTCTACTAGATGGAGGAATGTGATTATGACATGTTATTGGTGGTGATGCAA